>JAWNOY010000366.1:1440000-1807500 GCA_035045545.1 Drosophila gaucha | reverse complement strand
CGAGCTAGGGCAGACAAATGCATTTCCGAAAGTTTGTCTGCATCGTCGTGTGTGTGTGCGTGTGTATGTGTGTGTGTGTATGTGTGTGTGTGCGGTGCGAACCTTGGCAAACCCTTCTGGCAAAGCGCCGCGATCTGGAGATTCCGTTCGTGTTTCGGAATTTCAATTTGCCGTTGTGCAGCACATAAATAAAATCTGTTTTATTATTTTCGGCACAAGCAGCTGCCAACTCTGACGCCCTGCCCCTCCACCAGCCGCAGCCTCACTCTCTCCCTCTCTCTCTCTCTCTCTCTCTCTGGCAGCACTTGTAAGACGAGTTGTCACTCATTTACTTGCTCATTTGGCCAAAAATACAACCAGATGTTGCAATTAGCAGCACAAAATGCAAGCAGACAGCAGTTGCCATGGAATTTTACAAATGCTGTTAAATTAATTAGTTTCCAAAAGATTTATTGACCACAAACCATATTTGTAGCCTTGATAATAGATATGCTTAAGCTTAACATTCACAATGAGCTAGCAAATAATTAAGTTCTATTATTTATTAATGATAAAAGAAAATACAAATAATAATAATAATGATAACTTGTTTATTGTGCTGACCTAAGATCAGAGAGCAAAACAGCTATGTTTGTTTTACCAATTAGCCCGTTAAAGCTATTTTATAGCTGATGTTGCATATTAAAAATTATAGCCATGTAAAATGAACAAACTTATACGGATATTTGGCAATCGAATTGGAATTGATTCGTGCAAAAACTAGTAAATTTTCAGTGTACACAAGAGTTCAATTATTGAATGAATCATTTGATGAATCGTTCTGCTCTATTTACATAACTCATAGAGCATGCGAAATGCACAAATTCCAATTGGAGCCTGGCAGACGGGGGTAGTCCAATTGGAATTATATGCAGTCTGTCACGTGAATTAATTTTGTTTAAATAACGCTTTGAGTTTGTACAGAAGTTGAATGGAATAGACATTTTACAGGGTATCTCGCAGTTGGTACACTTGCATTGAATTCCAACTTTGTTGTGCATGACAAATGCAATTATCCACAACTAGTTGAGCACCATTTCAAGCCAAACTAAATGTTCGGTGAAGGTCAAATCGTTCCTGGAAAGGACTCTGCCCGAGTGACAAAACAATAACTTACTGATATCGAGGAAAGAGCAAGCACTTTTTTTCTGCTTTAGACCTTTGCGCTGTAGCGGAATTTTGGAAATTGTTAAATTGAAATGAAATGCCCGACAATTGAATTGCGCCAAGCAAATTGAGAGCAGTGCTACGGCAATGCCAAAGGCAAATGGAAAAAGCAGGGCACGAATAGTATCTGGGGTTCCGGCTACGGTAGAGTGTAGAGAGTAGAGAGTAAAGAGTAGTGTACAGTGAAAACCCAACAAACACTTCGACGACGAACGTTGATGATGATGATGATGATCTATTAACCCCAACTGCGGCCAAGTGCTACTGATAGAGGCACACGGACTTGTTGCCACTGACGTGGCTGCCACAGTCATCGCCATCGCCACCGTTGCTGCCACCATTTTAATTTGCGTGAAAGCGCAAAAAAGATTTCAAAATTAAATCAGTGTGCGGCAGGGCAAAGAACGCATACTTTCACAACTTCAACGGGAACGGGAACGGGAACGGACGAGCTGCAATTGAGACCCCAGCGAATCGTAGCCATACGAAACTCTTTAACTAGTAACCAGTAACCAGGCATCGACTGCGCACACACAGTGCAACCGAACTCAATGAATCTTCCCCCACGCCCCGTGCCTTTTGTGCTAAATACATTTTATGGCTGTGCGGCATAGAATGAGAGCGCGTCCTCCTATCGGACCCCAACGAAAATCTACAGCCAAACAGTCTAACGCGGCAAATTTGATTAGAATGCGGCCCCTGTACGCCGCAGCATGGTGCAAATATTTCGTCTGGCGTAATCGAACCCAACAGGTGGACCAGAAAAATTAATTAGACTGCAAAAGGACACTCTCTGTCTGTGTCTAAAAACAGAGTCTAAAATTGCAAAAGATTTCTGCATATGAATTTAGGCGAAAATTCCAAAATAATACCAAACATGAAAACCTGTTTATAGATACTTTTCTTTTTGGTTACATATTTCGGGTTGACTGACCATGGGAAAGCCAAATGGACTTTTTCAAGAATTGGTCTCCGAAAATTATGTGCTGAGAATATACCAGAACACAGACTTCTCAACTGGACGATAATCTGTTATCCTTGTATTCATACCAGGAATTTAGCCGATAGTTCGAAATGCTAAGGGGATCACATTTTTTACGAATTATACAGGATTTTAATTTATCGCACAGGAATTCGAACTAATTTTTTTTCAAGGGGACAACATTGCTTCCGAATTATTGAGGTTTTCGATTTAGCGGGATTCGAATGTAGTTTTTCCGTTTTTTTGACGACCGCAAAAAGCTAGATCAAGGAAAAAGAAATCGAAGTCTCTTGGGGAAAAAGCTTTACACTTTCAACACTCGAATTTATTGTTAACATCCCGGCAGGCTACCCCCAAGGCTCTTGCCTTTCGCCTTTACTATATAACATATATACTTGCGACTTCCCAAGTTTACTCCATTGCACCACGTCAATCTTTGCTGATGATACGCTCTGCAGATATAGCTAGGAATCTTCAAGAAGCATATGATACTTATTTCACCAAATGGAAAATGTTAGTGTCCCAGGAAAAGACCAAAGCAATAATTTTCACCCGAAAACGAAAGGATAATTATGTCCCCGCAAACGATATTAAATTGGGTTCAGAGCACATCATATGGGAATTAAATGTTAGGTACTTGGCATTACTCTACGATAGACCTATATTGTTGAGCCAACGTTGGAATGGTAGAGACTAGGTTATCACGACTATCGCCAAATTTCCTATCCAAGTGTCAAGTATCAGTATACTCTCATATAAATGATCTGGCCCAGCCACCTAGTTGTTAATATAGCTTGTAAGTTCAGACGGGATTTTTCATGATAGTTTTTCTCCCCAAAACCAAAAGTAATTTTTCTATTTCATATGCTATTATTAGAAATTAATATCTTAGTAGAAAAGGTCGAGTATTTAGCTACTTTTCACATAACATTGTAAAATTTTTATTAGTGAGAAAAAACTAAATCTAAAATCTAAATACTCGAATTTCTAGTTTAACTTCAGTTCTTTAAGTAACGCTTTAGCTCTTTATTTCACATTCTTTTATTCAACAGCTGATCGTCTTTATCGAAAAACAGCTAATCATTGAGGTCACATATGCATGTATACAAAGCTTTTATGTGTGTATATATCTCATGTGGTCGGTTCCTCACCTTTTCTCTACACATTTTCAACGAGTTCAGGAAACTTTAAGCTTAAGTGATAAGTCCATTCAAGCGCTAAACAGAAACTGAATACAATTAGAAACTTTATTATCTTGATAAGTCGTTGTAAATAGTGATCTAGCGTGAGGAAGAGCACAGCTCATTTAGCAATATTTCGCAGTCAGTTTATGAAGCTGTCTCTCAATAAATAAGTGTGTGGACTTAGAAATTGATAAATAAAATGCATGGCCAAGAATAATAGCTGCCAGGCTTGCCAGCCAACTGAACAGCTCACAACAACAAGAACAGCAAGAGCAAAAACAAAATCAGAGTTTATATATAAAAAAAATAAAAAAGAAACGAACCAAAGAAAATATTACAGCGAACATCCTGCACGCAAGACAATGTCCACTGGCACGGGGTAACACAGGCTAAGGGAATGGTGGAGAGGAGGGTGGGGGGGGGCAGAGGGGAGAGGGTAGACATGTCGTGGGATGGACGCATTGTTGCCAACTTAGATTAAAAGTGATAGCCAGCAGCGCTCGCTGCGCGCCAATTGAGAAAGCAATCACAAAAACGCACTGAGGCCATGGTTGGGGATTTAAAATAAAATAACGTCCGACTAGCAGATACCCTGTCAGCGGTACTACAAAGCTGAAATACCAGCAACATTCTACTTTTGTATGATACCCTGCTAGAAGTATTTCTTTGGCTGCAAGGTATACAAATGGAAAAAAGGCACGAAACGGGAGCAAACGGAAAACCAGGCATGGAATGAGAACGCGAATGCTAACGGGAATGGGAACAGAAATGGGAGCGGGATAAGCTACAAGAACGCAGCGCTGGAGAAAAACAATTTATAATTGAAATCAGTGTCAAGACAACCACAACTAACTAACAACAAGAATGTTGCAACAGACGGGGGCAAGGATTGCGCCACTTAAGTCAGCTGGCAAACAGCTGAGCAGCAGCCGAAGCTGCTGGAAAACGCATTAGCTGCTGGAAATTAGAAGCAAAAAAAAACACAAATTAGCTAATGTTAAATAAAGCCAATTTCGTTAAAGTTGTGCGTCGGCTGCGACGGCTGCGGCTTTTGCTGCACGTGGGGCACCGACCCAGGCACAGATACGAGCCCCAAAGGGGCAATGGCGATGCGTCCCTTCTCAATTGGGTCAGCTCACATTTGGAGCAGAAATGGCAAACGGCAAATGCGACGAGGCGTAGCGACGGCAGAAAGGGAGCCTCGAATTTTGAGTTATCCTTAAATGTTTTGCTAACTCTTCTAAACGCTTTAAGTTCCATTAAATTAATTGTCAATTATAAGATGAGCGGAGCGTGCTTGGCCCGTTAGCATTTTCCCAAGAAGTACACAAGTCTAATCAATAATTTAAAGAACAATTTTGCTTTGAATATCTTCAACTTGTGCTGATGCGCATTACGCAGCAGAAACGCAGACAAGTCAGAGACATATACATTCCTGATCTATGTTATGAGCCTAACCGATATTCTCTTTATTGTGGAATGGAAGTTTTAGTTTATATTAACAGAATTTTCATATGAGTCGATCCATTTCAATAAGAGTTATAGATTTGAGCGAGGCAAAGGGAGGAACTTCCTATCCATATTCAAGTTTATCCGTAAAATATATGTTAAACCCGATTTGAAAATAGATCTTGTAACTATATCTAGCAATTATAAGCGATAGAGCTAGTAGCCAGAAACATGTTATCTTTTATTGGGGTTCTACCGATCTATCTTATATCTATCTATATGTCTAAGCTCTAAGTTGATCAGTAAAATATCGATAAATGTAGATTCTTAATAGCTTTTTGTAACCATGTCTACCAAAACATAAGTGACAGAGTAAAATGCTATTAACATGGTATCTTTTATTGGGGTTCTAACGATCTATTATATGCTCATATATCTAAACTCTAAAATTATTTATAAAATATCGATAAAAATCGATTTTAAATAGGTTTTTTAAACATATTTAGTAAACCATACGCGATATAGTTAGTTGGTAGGAACATGATATATTTTATTCGGGTGCTACCGATCTATCGTATATCATCCACATGTCTTAACTACAAGTTGATCTGCAAAATATCGATAAAAATCGATTTTTAAATGGGTCTTGAAACCATATCTAGCAAAACGTAAGCGATATCCTAAAATGCTAGGAATATCGTGTCTTTTATTGGGGCTCTAACGATCTATCGTTTGTCTGTATGTCTGAACTCTGTATTCATTAAATATACAATAGTTACGAATCGATCCTAAAGTAGATTTTTCTTAAACCACAAAAGATAAAGATAGAAGCTAAGATTAGGATACCTTCTAATGAGGCACTAACGAATCTAGCTAAACTTTTTCGACCTCTTCACTACCATTTACACATAATTTATTTGAAAACTAATCTAGCTTTTTCCATTTTATTTCCATTAAGTATAACAGAAAATACTCTTCAATATCATTAGAGTCTGTTACACTTACTTTTATATCTCAGAAATAATCTCTTAAGCAATAGAATCCAATAAACATAGATGTTGAGGCAGGTCAGAGAGTAAGAGACGTTATGTTATATACGTATTATAGCACTAATCCAGCTAAGTGGGTAACCCATTGAGAGGAACATATGGACTCATTACAAGAACAAATGAGCATGAATACAGTGCGTCAATCAATCAATTAACGTAGCAATGTTCTATCCGTTGGCCAATTGAAATTTATGATGGTAATTAATACAAATCTAAGTTGAAATTGTGAAGTTTATTTGAACAGAGCGCTCTGTTGACTAATGCACAGACAGCCTTTAAATTCACTTGAAATATTACATTGGAATTTGAACAAGAAAATAAACTTTTGATTGACTCAGCTCAACTAACAGCTAACTAGTTTGTTTCTGGCAAATAGAACCGAACTCTCGGGCCTAATTAATGGCCAGGGAATGGTAAAAGGCATTTGCCAGTCTCTTATTTCAAATAAACAAATAGCTGGCCGGGCTGGCAATGGAGCGTTGAGTAGATTTCCAGAGGCGATGAACCGAATTTATTTGTCTATTTGGCCTTAATTCGTTTGGCTTTCAAGCCAAATCCAGCTCATTATTATGCAATGCAATTTGATTAGCCTGTTGTTGGCATTTTATTAATGCATATTTAAATTGAAAGCCTCCGTCTAAATTTTCTTCTCTTCTTTTTGTTGTTGTTGTTAGTTTTGCATATTCAATTTAATCCGAGACACGACACAAGACGCGAGGGACGGACCTTTCGCATTTCCCTCTAGATTTCCGCTTATATGCCTTTGCCCTTTGCTGCGCTCGTCTTCATCGTTTTCTAAGGATTACAAATTATTCCGCATTCGGTACCATTTTTCATGTCAAAATTATTTAATTATTGGTGAAGTGGAAAAAGGCACGGAAGCAACGGCAAGTCTCGTACGCTTCGAAGACTGAATACCCTTTAAAATCTTAGATATATTATGAATTAAATGAAGCTTAACAATTTCTCAAGATATATTGCAGAATAAAAAGCATTTTTCAATCAAATCTTTGCATATAGTTTTGTAATATAATAAGAGTTTATTTATGGTAGCAATGTGTAATGTTTCGAAAGCGCCCAATCTTTTTTTTTCATTTTTTTTTAATATAGAGAAGCTTGTAACATGGAATATGTATAAGCAAATAACGAAAAGTATCTCCTGTCAAAATTATAGTATCCTGGAATATCTTCAGACTTAGCTTGGCTATGATTAAATCACAAATGATTATAGCATTAAGTGAGGTTATCAGAATACAAGATCTTAACTCAAACATAGATTATATAACAATTTATAATCATTTTTAGAATATGGCTTGAACTGAAAAGACTATTCTAGATGTAGATGAAAAAACTATGTGGGATACAGAAATGAGTTAGATACTTAGCTCATGAAAGATACTTGATATGATAGATAGAATCATAGATATATTACAGAAAGTCTAATAAAGCATATTGTTTAAATCTTAATATGAAATCTTAAGTCCTAAATTTATAATAAATTAATTTCCAGGGTATATCCTTGTTAAATGTGCCAAGGCAAATGTATCCCAATTTCCTAAATGTATCTTCCGTTTTTTTTCTTATTTATTTATTTTTTTTTGCTGCTGGCTGTTGTGTTAAGGTCGTGTTTATGGCATGTATTAATTTTCTGATTTGATGAACCGTCAATCCGGCACATGGAAAGTGGGCAGCCGGCAGCTGTTATCGTTATCCTAAAAATTCGATCTGGCCTCCTCAGCGCTTGTAGTCATGTAGCCAGAAGGCCGTTAAGTGGGTTTAATTGTTATGGCTACAGTCGGGAGCGTGGCTAAATGCGTATTCGAAATAGTAAACATTATTGCTTTTGCCAATTACGCTCTTTGCCTTTCCATATTAAATTTCAAGTATCGAAAGGGATTCCGAATTCGCAATTATAATATTACTCTTGCCCTTTTGCTGGCTTCACAGCTTCTAATTAACAAATACAGATGCCAATATTGGTAAAAATAACTAAATAAAAAACTGAACTGAGTCTTTGCTGCAACAAGTCTTTTGCTACATTTGAAGAATTCCTTTGATTTGACAACGACCAAACGCAATTAATTTTATAGTTGAAAATCATTTTTGACCAAATTACAGTTATGAAATATCGAAGTCTGTGAGAGAAATACATAAAATTTGTGCACCATTTTGAAAACTGAAAATATTATGTGAAAGCCAAAACTGAAAAGATATTAAGTACCTTGGCCAGCTATACTCGCTCACAAAGTGAATAGAGTATATTTTCTCCGACTTGTGATGGTGAAGATCTGAGCTCTTCTTGAAGATCTCTAGAAATTATTTCTTGTCAGTTAACTCTTTAATCATTTTGAAATATTCACTTGAGATTGGTAAATTTCTTGAAGAATTCTTCTTTTCCTTTCACAATGAACGAGTATTACGCAGTCGATTGCTGCCGACTAACTGCCTTTTTTCCAGTTAACTAAATGATTCTTGCTTCGGAAAATGGGAATATTGCAATGAAATCAAGCATAGAAATAAATGCAATAAATATCAAAGTTGTAAAGTAGACAAATTTTATTTTTGTAAAATGAAATAGTTCAAAGTAATTAAATGGAAGTTTAGGCAATGTAATATAAATCGAAACTTCCATTTAATTATATTCAGCTTTTTCATTTCACATATTTCTGTGTACCTCAGTCAGGTATACGAATTTCAATCAGAGGCAATTTTATTTATTGAAAATATGAAAATAATAATAATGAAAAACTGTATTAATTTCTGCAATCGACTCTGGCCAACTTCACTTTAACATTCACTGTACAAATACGCAACTGCATCTATATATAAATGCATATATACTATATTTAGTAGGTTATAAAGATGTACAGTTGACCAAATAACTTGGCTGCTTGCCACATGCGACAATTTGGCAAGCGAAAAAAAGTTTTCCTTTTGCCGCATGACCTTGACTGCAGTGAATGCAACTGTCCGCCATTTCAGACACGCACGTACACACACACACACACACGCACACAAAGACATATTCGTAAAAAAGTTGTTGGCAAAAGTTTTGAGTTGTTTTTATGTTCGATGCGAAAATGCGAGTCAATTAATTACAGGCCAGCGAGAAAATAAGTATACCAAGTCGTTGCCATCTCTGTGCGTGTGTGTGTGTGCGTGTACGTGCTCTGCGGGCTCCTTTGTATGGGCATTCCGCATGCCATAAATGGAGCGCCGCCACGACTATTTGGGCGCTACTTTTTTGGTTGCCACACAAAAGCTCAAATAAATATGTTTGCATCGTTTCCTCCCTTTTTGCTGTAGCAATTGGAGACATCAGCCATAGATATGCTTAAGCTTTGTGTGTGTGTGTGTGTGTGTGAATGTGTTTGTGTGGCTGCATAAATAAGCAGGATAAATGAAAGGCTAATGAGGTCAAGCGGGCAGCAGCAATGGAATGTTTTATATTCGACACATTCCCTTTTAGCTTTAGCCGAGAGCCACTTATCTCAATTGTTGGTCTATCTGTGTGTTCGTGTGTGTGTGTGTGTGTGTGTGCTATGACTGCTGATAAGAATCGAGTCGTAGTTGTGTGCGCACACTTACCATAAACAGTCTGGCCAGCAATTAGCAGCATTAGCAGCCAGCAGCTAAGCTGGGGCACAACTCCACATAACAACCATCTACTATGGCTCCTCATTTTGTGGTGCGGCGGCTGCGGGCGGCAATCTCCGTTGTCTCTGTGCTATCAGCACCTACTGGCTCCACGGGTCCACACCTGCGCTTCCAGCCGTAGCTGCAATGAAATACATTTATGCGAAATATTAGACTCGACACATAATAAAAACAACATATATATATATATATATATATATATATATACATATATACTGAAAACCAAGTTTTAATATCAATTTAATATAAATTAAAGCACCTAATTTTTCTAGGTTTTCTACTAAAGCCCTTTGGTTTCGGTTTTCAATTGCTTGTTTATATAATAAACATATTTGATATGCATATGAATATAGATATTTGAATACTATTCAGGGTTTAGATCTAACTTTTGAGACTATTTACCTTATCTTTTAATAAAATATATAATATAATTATAATAAGAAATTGAAATTGCAAGAGAAACAAATGAAAGTTAAAAATAGCATTCTATTTTTATATGTCATTATATTTATATACAAATTAAACAAATTTAACTTAATCTAATCGGATTTCTTTGTTTTTTTATACCCTGAACCCATTGAAAATGGGAAATCAGGGTATAATGGTTTTGCAAAAAGTATGTAACAGGCAGAAGGAGGCGTGGCAGACCCCACAAAGTATATATATTCTTGATCAGGGTGACGAGCTGAGTCGATTTAGCCCTGTCCGACTGTCTGTCCGTCCGTCCGTCCGTCCGTCCGTCCGTCCGTCCGTCCGTCTGTCCGTATGTATGAACGCGTCGATCTCAGAACATATAAGAGCTAGAGAGTTCAAATTTTGCATGATGGTCTGTGTATACAGCGCGCATATCGAGTTTGTTTTAGATATTCGATAAATTTTTCCGTTTCAATGATATCGATTTAAAACGTTATCAAGATTCAGTTTTTTGACCATATCTTTTACATATTTTTAGCTACTGCTACCAAATTTTGTTTTTAGCTTTTTGTAATTAAAATACATTTTCTATTTTTTCATATTTTGGATACCAGCTCCACATTTCCCAAAAAAAATTATTTAAAAAAAAAATTATCAAATCCACAATTTAATTTTTTTAAATTTTTAAGTGAAAACCGTATTTTCAATAAATTAATAGCACTCAATGCAGAAAATTGCATTTAAATCCGTTAAGTAATACAGAAGTTATTAAAGGAAACATTGTATAAGCACGCGGCAGCAGTCTGTACGTGTGCACACATACATTCAAATCAACTACGCAGTAATCTGCGCGCGTTTCTGTGTGCATGGTATGTATATGTGTGCATGTGTATACAAATGTGTGCATGTGTATATGTGTGCATGTGTGTATGTGTGCATGTGTGTATGTGTGCATGCATATATGCGCGCAGAGGGTAATATATATAGATAAAAGATGTAAGCTAGGTTGTTTAAAACATCAGCTCGGACTTGGTTCAGGGGATCTCGTAGTCGGGCTGTGACTCGACTAGAGCTTTCTTACTTGTTTTTTGATATTTTATTTATATTTGATATTGATTTTAGTAAAGGTCTAGGTTATCCCGACATTCCCGCGGGTCGCGAAAAGAAAATTATTAATAGATTAAATTGCTTGTATTTATCAAAGAACAGACGATAAAATTTATTCTAATATAAATCCTGTTATATACAAGAGAAGTCGAAATATTTTATTATTTTGACAACAATGCACTAAATTGTCATTGTTACAAGTGCTGGCTAGGTAAGTACTTGATGTTCCAACATTTTCGACAACGAGTGAGAGGGTGTATTCTATTTCTAATAGCATTTTGGAAGAAAGGAGAACACATCTTAGAGAAGAAAATTTTGAGAAAATATTATTTTTAAGTAAAAAATTTCATCTATTATAAGAGTTCTAAATGTTGAAAAAAAAATCGGGAAATGTCGGGACCCGCGGGAAAAATTAAAAATTTGTCGGGACAATCGGGCCGGAAAATCAAAAATTATTTCGGGACGGGATGGGTCGAGAACGAATTTCTTTCCCGATCCCATCTCTAGTCTAGGCCAAAGCCAGGTCTAAGGGAATATATATTTTACTTGTTGTTTCAAAGCTTTCAACCAAAATCACCTGACATCCTAGAGTTTGTTTTAAGATCTGTGCTTGGGATCAAAGATTTTTACTATTTACCTAAGCCAACAGCAACATGTGTGTACTCTGGTATTATTATAATGTTGTATGATAACATTTCTATAGCAATACATGTATATCAATACATATATCTCTAAAATAGATACATTTATATTGAGTACAGCCCCACTTGGCTTCCACTTGACTTTCACTTTGGTCTGTTTTTTTTTGTTGGCTTATGGCAGGGTCAGCTTTTGGTCAGCGCGTCTTCAGTTATCGAAATGGATGGTGCGCCTACTTGTCTGGCGCTATGGAAATTGTGCGAGTACTTAACGCCACGAGCCGGCCGCCAAGACAAGTGAAGCGCAAAAAATGCGAAAAACATGCACCCACACCGACAACCACAGACTCAGACAGCACACACACACACACACAGACAACTGGCAACAGACAGGCTCTCCAGCCCCTTGCCAGGACGAACGCACACAGTTGAGGCGTGTAATCAAAGTGTCTGATATCAAAGCAACAAAAGCGACGACGAGGACAAAGTTATGCATAAATTTTGGACGCCAACTCGACTGAGCGCAAAATCAATACAGGAAATAAATTAGTTTCGGCTCAAAAGCCAAAAAGCCAAACGAGAAACAAAACAAAACACATACACATACACATATACAGATGCCGATTCGTGTGCCGATGCGGATGCGGCTACGGATTCGGATTGGGGTAACAAAAAAACAAGTACTAAAGGGCGACGCTGGTTCAGTAGGTGCCCCTGGTGGCATCCAGCACAAATGACAATGTGCTGTTATTGTTGTTGCTGCTGCGGTCGCCCGACCATTGTTTTCCCAGCCTGAGGCCCAAAAGGGCTTACAGGAGAATGGGGGAGCGGAGGAGCGGAGGAGCGGGCATGACAACACTAGAGCCTAATAATAGCCGCACATAAAATTTTATTAGCCGGAGCGTAACAATTCAATTGGGTCATGCTTTATGGCGCCACTAGCCGCATTTTAAAACCAGTCATCGATGTGGGTCAAACGGCAGGTGTCGCGTCCACCTGTCACCGACGTACGACAAAGACAACTCCCCGAATTACCCACAAAAAAACACCACGTGAGAGCTGCTTCACAATTGAAGCCGCATAATAAACTAAAATTCAATTTTAATTCAATTAGGGGCGCTGACTATGAACAGCATCTCCAAAACTCGCAGCTATCTGTTGTATAAGTTTGATATAGTTCCTGCTGCTGCAATTTATAACGTTTTATTAGTTATAGGCTCGTTATAATAAGTAAACTCATCATGGCCATGGTCAGCATCGAATATTTCGGCAGATTTCTCGATATTTCCCAGCTTACTTACAAAAAAATAAGGTTTAAGTAATTAAAAATTTAGAAGAGCGCTTTTTAACAGCCGCCTGTTACTTTTAGAGCATTACAGATATGAAGCAAAGATTTGTTTTCAAAAGTATAGTTTTTAGTAATTCATTTATTTATGAGAAGGGCAGTGTTTCACGGCTCGGCTGCCTCATTTAATCTTAGAGCATGACAGAAGCAAAGTTTTGTTTTCAAAAGTATAATTTTTAGTAATTCATTTGTTTATGAGAATTGCATATAAGGGCTATATTTTAAGGACAACTCACTTACTCTTAGAGCATTACAGATCCAAAATAAAGTTTTGTTTTCAGAAGTATAGTTTTTAGTAATTCATATATTTATGAGAATTGCATAGAGGGGCGATATTTAAAAGACGCCTCACTTACCCTTAGAGCGTTACATATCCGAATCATAGTTTTGGTTTCAAAAGTATACTTTAAACAATTCTTATATTTATGAGAATTGCATAGAGGGGCAGTATTTCACGACAGTATTTACTCTTAGAGCATTACAGATTTAGACAAATTTCTCACAGCTCTCCCTTGAGTTTGTTTTGATAGCAGGTCATTCCCCATATCAAGTTGCTTTATTATGCACTGTTAAGCTCGGGCCATATCAATTACCATATGTCAAATGCATATATTTATATATATATATTCATATTTATGCAGATATGTAGTTCCATCAATTTGCCATAACCTATGCTTATGTCTTATGTCTTCCCTGCTCTTCTTAACCGAGCATAACTGTCATGTTCTTTATAGCGACGGCGACACCGTAACTGCCATAAAGTGTCGTAAAGTGCATTAGAGCGCACTTGGCACAACACGCACACACATACACCCACACACACACAGACACTCACACTCAAGAAGGAAATGAAAAGAAAAAGGAAAGGAAATCAGGAAGTGAAACAAAAGCAATTCAGAGGCTGCCCTTGAAGCTGGTAAAGAAATGCTATGCATAAATATTCATGCGCCCACAAGAGCCACCAGTGTCTGCACCAGCACCAGTGCCAGCACCACCAGCAGCAACAGCAACCACTATAACACACTTACACCTCCGGGGGAGCGCATGGGACCAAAGGCGTCGCTGATTCTGCATACTTTATGCCATTTCTGATTGTTTATTATTGCGACACACACAACGCCGACACGGGAAAGGGTAGCTGAGGGGGGTAGCGGTAGGGTAGGTGCTGCGGGTGCAAAAGAGTTTCAGCTGCCAAAGCAAAAGCATTTAAATGCCTTGGAACATTTATTGGCGTGTTTTACGCGCCATAAACTGAAATTCATAAACATTTTATGCACTACATGTGTAAATGTGTGCACGTCCACCTCGGCCGGCCCCTCCTTCCCCAATCTGCCACCCGCTCCTCCTCCACCTGCCCACTGGCAAGCTGCAGCTGCAGCTGCATACATGAGCAGGTCACAAAACAGAGGCATATTTTTAGTCGTTAGCCAATGCGAACCTAAAGAATAAGCAATAAAAAGGAAAGGCATCGCAACTCGACTAACGTTTGCTCTAACTTCAGGTAAGGTTGGGGTATTGACGAAATTTTTTATACTCGTTCACGAGGTGAAATAAGTTTATTGGTTTTGTGCAATGTCCGCCTTGCTGTCTGTCTGTCCGACTGTGCGTCCGACTGTCAGTTCGCCTGTCCGACTGTCCGTCCGTCCATCTGTCCGTTAGTCCGTCAGTCTGTCCTTCCGTCCGCCTGTCCGTTTTTCCGTCCGTCTGTCCGTCCGTCTGAGCATCTGTCCGCCCGACCGTCCGTCTGTCCTTCCGTCCGTCCGTTCGTCAGTCTATCCGTCCCTCTGTCCGTCCGTCCGTCCGGAATATATACTCGTGAGTATCCTCGTTTGATCAAGTTTAGGTCGTTTTTGAATACGCCCTTTGCGGGCGTGGCAAATCTGGAAATTCTATATATTTTAAAACAAAAATGCTCTTATTAGCGGCAATATATGAAGTGTAAGAATTGACATTTGGAAAGACATAAAGATGTATTATAAATAGCTAACCGGCATGGCGGGGCATGGCAAATCGGGAATAGCTACATCTTTTCAGACGCAAACGCTATTGATATCACCTATGTTGCCCTCTAAGAATTGGGATTTGAAATTTTAATTCGTGTATTTCATCCCTACACAAAAATATATAGTAAATAAAACTACGACAGTTTTCGGCGCTTAAATTCGAGTAAAACAGTTTTAGAGTTGAAGCCCGAAAATTTGACTTATGAGTTAATGTTCCCTTCCATCTTGGCTTGACCAAACATCAATGAGATGCGCCTCTGGCAAATCAGAAAATACTATATCCTCTACAGTTTTAATGCTGGAATAACCGTTTTACTTTCGCTGTAAGATTACTCTTGATCCCCTTGACTGATAAAATAAATTATATAGTACAGGGGCATGGCAAGGCCGAAATTGTCTATATTTGATCAAAATTATGGTGTTTTTTCACCGTGAGCGAGTATACATGCAGTCGGGCGCCACCGAGATTTTAATTTATTTTCTTTTCATTTGCAAAAGGTGTACAAATTGACAAATCTGATAGATACCCTAAACGCTTCAGTTAATATAGTTGTTATCGAGTTGACGCACCAACAGGCAATTGCAGCGAATATGCCCGAGCCGTACACACTTGGCCAACTTGTTTTTCGGGGTCCCCCTCTTATTCAGCGAGACGCAGAAAAGGTAGCATACTTATGGGCGCAATGCTGCAGGCATTGCGGAAATGCGACATAAAAATTCATTTTATAGCTTTGCGTTTTTATTGCCGCCAGGCATTGTTTCTACAGCCGCAGTCACTCGGTAATTGTTACAAGCGCTGCGGCTGCTGCTGCTGCTGCTGCTGATTCTTCTGCCGTTTTGCAGTACTCGTTGCGCGCCATCGTCATGCATATGCAAAGGCCGCAAACAACGCAAAAGGCACTCGTGATCCGCCAAAAGCAAGTGGCTTCCGTGCGTGCGTGTGTGCGCCATAATGATAAGCGCATTTAAAGCTTGACTGGCTTCGACTCCCATTACCGTTTGGCCATCGGCATTAGCCCAGCCGCTTGCCATCTGCCATTTGTCGGCATCGGCATCGGCATCGGCATCGGCATCGATATCGGTTTCGGTTTTGCAGTCACTTTCACTCGCCAAAGGCGTGATAATTGCTCGCACATATTTTAATAAGGTCAAAAGGGCAGCTATATATATACACATATATACATTTTTTTGCACCTGAACAGAAAGAATCTTCATTTTTTTGCCATTTCATTGGGCATCGGCTATGAAAATTGTTTTCATTTCCAATTATTATTTTTATGTGGATTCATTCTCTTTGCCTTTGCTTCTGGCCACACGCATGATTTTATAGCCCAACGCTGAATCAGCAGAAAATCACAAGTGCCCTTCAATGTACTTGATTAATTTGATCAAGTTCCAGACACGGCAAACTCACTCGCCCACGCACCGCCGCCATCTCCATCTCCATCTACATCTCATGCTACATCTCCTGCTACAATCTATCCCAATTACCTTTCTTATATTAACAACTGTTCTTACTTCCATTCCGCTTTCAGAGGCCTTCGCAGCTGCATGACTTCATGCCGCTTACGTGTCGCATCTGTGGGCTGAATGGAATTGAAACAAATTTGAACATGGCCCTGTCCATTGCGACTGCCCCAACAATCTTCCTCTTATATGCTCGCATCTACATAAAGCAACAACAAGACAAATCAGAGCCTCAGTTAGTGGCAGTGATGAGAGCTAGAGAGTGGGCAGCTGGGCAGAATTAAACCATATCAGAGACGGTTGACAGTCCAACGTCAAGTGCACAGTGTGTCAAAATGAGAGTAAAAAAATTATATCAAATATGGAAAAACTTTGAGAAAAAAACAAAACACTTTTATACATGTTTAAGCGTAAATTATTGAACAAATTCTTTTTATAAGAGTTTTAATATGTAAGTTTATTTTTTATATTTATTTTTTTTGTTTTTTGTAGAACAATTTGATTTAAGCAAGTTTTCTAATGTTAGCGGTAACATAATCCTGTTGTACATATTGCTTCTCTAGCAGAAAATAATAGTGATTGTTTATCATTAAACTTCAATATCATTTAATTTAAGAAAGTATGCCTCATCAGTTATTGGGCTCTAACCCTACTGAATTCGTAAATAACACGTTCAATTCTTTCAACAAATGCGCTTAATATCATAAATCAACAGTTGCAAATTGAAAAAAATAAAATAATAAAAACTAAATAGAATTCAAGAATTTCCACTAATTTAGGATATTTCAGAAAAGCAACACATACATATATACATACATTTATATATATATTCTTAAGCAAATAATATCAATTATTTCAATTTTCGAGAGTGTAGACCAGTTGTAACACAATTCATTAGATATAGGGTTCGAATCTTACCGAGTTCAGTTCGTAATAATACTATAAATTTAATAACCAAAATATTCGCTTGATGTCAGAAACAACAGTTGCAAATAAAAAGAAAATATTACAGAAAAAAACCATTCAATTGTTTTTTGTAGATTTTCCAGTCGGACAGCCTGTCATATTTAGCAGTTGGTTTGGTTGCTCGAACCACTGTGCGTTTAAGAGGCGTTGAAATTAGCTTCTCCTCCTCCCACTCCTCTCGCCGTAGAGTGTCCTGCGTCAGCTTCGTCGCCGCCAGTTCAAGTGGCGCTAGATAAATGCTGAATTCGTGTCTGGCGGGCGCCCAACACATTATTCGTTGGGTGGCGGCTGTGTGTACGTGTGTGTGTGTGTGTGTGAGTGTGTGTGTTGGGCTGGGTGGCATTTGGCACCGCCCACTGTTGTTGCGCTGGCAACACGCTTTAGTGCACATTAAGACTTGTTTACGAATTTGCTTGTAACATGAAATTAATTTGTAAATTTAAAGGTTGCCCAATGGGGCGCCATCCAGCAACATCCGCTTCCATCATTGCGCCTGACAGCTACCAGGAGGAGGGTAATAAAGACAGCTGAGCTTCTTCCATCATCACTTGCACGTAACTTTTTTAATTATTTGTCTTGCTCTAACAGCATCGTGACTAGGGCAAGCAACCAGCCAGACTAACTAACCAAATCTGCCAAAAATTGTGAAGAGAAACAGCTCGAGCTGGAACCCTGCAAATCCATTTGCAAATGAATTTAAAGAAAATTATTTCAATACGCCAATTGCCTTAATACGAACTACATATTTAAAGGCAATTTTTTGATTGTCGTTAATCAAAAGTCAAGAGAAGAGTGCGCAATAGAATTGAGGTGAGCTATATACACATTTATATATACATATATATGTAGATGTATATAAGTTTTCATGAAGTCCTTAACAAGGAAGGCGTCAATGTCAATTTAAAGCTTTTTATGCCTACGACTTCATCATCGGCGGCGTTGAGTTTGATTTCTCCAGCTTGTCTTGATTTAAATTAAATTCAGAGCAGCGCGACGGCAAATACTTGGTTGGCATTTTGGCAACTTCCGGCTTTGTTGGTTGGCCAACTTTTTGGCTTGTACATCAGTGGAATATACGGACTAAGTACAAGTTTATGTTGCCTTAGCGCGCCCGACGCTTCATTAAAAGCGACTCACGACTCGCAACTGGGGTTGGGGCTAAAGCTGAAGTTGGAGCTGGGGCTGGATCTGACGCTGGGCTGGCAGCCTCTCTTTAAAGCCTTTGCCCATTTATCAAGCGAAGGCCAAGTTTGCGTGTGCCGTGCATAAAAACTAACTACATGCCGTCAAGTTTTTGCTTCTGCTGCTTAAGCTACTTAAAGCGAACTTAAAACATGAAACAAATCCCAAACGAACGCCTTTTGGGGGATGTGACAGCAACTTAAAACTGCCTGTGCTCACTCTGAAACTAAACTTGGAGTGCGTTCGGCAGTGTTGACTGAACGTGGCTAACGCTTCATTTCCCCTTCCTCCCCCCCCCCCACCCTCAAGAAAAAAAAATGATATCCAATAATAAAATGCGTTCACATTCACCTTTTGGAGTCAAGCAGCTGGTCTACCACCGAGCACCTGCATTGTCATGCACTGTCATCTCCAAAAGATATAAAATATGATGCTATGCCAATAATCCAGCTAATCGCTCCTCCCTTCTGCATGCCATGACTTTGCAGCTCGCACATGCAGCTGCATCGGTCAGGCGTCTGACCCCACACTTCTGCTCTACTTTCCCCGATGAAAGCTAATGGAACGTTCAGCGTATGCACGGAATGAAAAGCAGCTGCATTACCAGAGTCAATTCAATGTGCCACGGATCGTCTTTTTCCTAGGAACCACATTCGCTGAGGGTATTTTAAGTTTTCCTAGGACTATTACCAATTTTAAAAGATGTTTTTAGATATTTTGTATGGATCAGTTCTCAGTGAATCTCAGGGTATTTTAAGTTTTTCTAGAACTAGGACTTACACTAAAAGATCTTTTCAGATTTTTTTATGGATCAGTTCTCAGTGAATCTCAGGATATTTTAAGTTCTCCTAGGACTAGGACCTATTCTAAATGAAATTTTCCTTCCTCTTCTACCACGAATCGTATTTTTCCTTTTAACCACATTCGCTGAGGGTATTTAAAGATTTCCTAGGACTAGGACCTAATCTAAAAGATCTTCTCCGATATTTGTTATGGATCAGTTCTTAGTGAATCTGAGAGTATTTTAAGTTTTCCTAGAACCTAATCTAGAAGAAAATTTCCTTCCTTTCCTGCCATGAATTGCCTTTTTCCTTGGAACCACATTCGCTGAGGGTAATTGAAGTTTTCCTAGGACTAGGACCTATTCTAAAATATACTTTCAGATATTAATTATGGATCAGTTCTTAGTTTATCACTACAGGGAAAAGACATATTTTACGTGTAGATTAAGTATCCAGGAACCACATTCCTGTTTTTACACTTTTCTGTCACCTCAACCCATTAACGAGGAAAACTACAGTCCTTTCCCTAAACTTCCCATAACTAGTTTATAGTCTATAGTCTATAATACCGTTAGACTTTAATTCAATCTCAGTTTTCAGTTCTTACCATTGACCTGGTTTATATTCACGATAGCAAAGTTTCCTTCCTTTCCTGTCACGAATCATCTTTCTCATAGGAACCACATTCGCTGAGGGTGCTTAAAGTTTTCCAAGAACTAGGACATATTCTAAAAGATCTTCAGATATTTTTTATGGATCAGTTCTCATTTTAAAATTACATTAAAGAAACATATTACGTGTTGGTTAAGCATGCAGGAACTAGATTCCTTTTATTTCAGTTTTCTATCACCTCAACCCATTAACGAAGGTTAAGTACAGTTGTCCTTTTTCTAAACTCCCCATACCTAACAGCGTCTATTTCAAGAATGCAAATACCGTAAGCCTTTTTTTCAATCTCATTATTCATTTCTTCTCATATATTCCCTTAAAGAATAGAACCATTTTGGGCTCTTCATTTTGTGCAGGCCTTTCAATCTTCCAAGGCCACAAATTACAAATGGCTGAAAGAACAAATAGATTTTTGCTGCCAACTACAAATGACTCATAATTGTCACATAAACTGGGCTCACCCTAAACTCCTCTGTCTCTCTCCCTCTCTCTGGTTAGCTGGCTAGCACACGTTGACTTTTGTTCCGAGTCAACAGCGTGGAATGGCGAAAGCAGACCACTAGGCAAAAGGCCCCTAAAAGGCGGCAGCAGCGTGAAAAATTCATTTAAGCAGTCGGTAAACTGCTCTACGATATATCATAGAGCCAGGCTTTTGGGTCAGGGGAGAAGGTTCCGGGAAGGAGAAGTACAAAAAAAGAAGAAAAATAAAAGGATTTGGCCAACAGCCATGGGCACAGAGTTCCTGGTTCCCAGCAGTCATGAGCTCAGGTCCTTGTGGCTAGGCGCGTGGTTGGTTCATAAATCATTAGACTCGATTGTGTGTCCAACACGTTCTTGCGGGCGAGTATGTGTGTGTGTAGGTGGTGCTTGGCAGAACAGTGAGGCATACTACATTGCTGCCCTGGCACACACTAAATTAATAAAGCATTTGCTATCAGCACCGCTTGCCCAGCGCAAAAAAAAGGTAGGCCAAGCTCACGCCCCATGCCCCCATGCTCTTGCCTATTCCAAGCTCAAAAAAGATAATAAGCAATGAATTATCCTACACGCAACGAGTATCAAAATTAACCTGCCTGTACACACACACACACACACACACACACACACACACACATGTTTGCTGAGTAAAATTTATCGCACGATATGCTTGATGCTGAAAGTTGTAATTTTTCATGAACACTCACACACACACACACACACAGAGACACAGATGAAAAGAGAGAGGCACACGCAAAGTTTGGGAAAAGATGCCGTTGGAGATGACGATAAAGCTGAAAGCTGAAGATGGCGGTTGCAGATGGATTTATAAAAATTAAAAAAGGACAAGTTGAGCAATTTATTTTCATTTTTTTAATAAAAGTAATGTTTATTATTAATTGTGTTTCAATTAATAAATATTTTAATTATCTCAAAGTTAACTTGATTTGATTAGGCCTTAGGTTTTCCAAGAACTTTAACAGCCAACTCCTTGAGATGCTTTGAAAGCTTAGTTCTGCAAATAACAGACATTTTTTCAACTCAACATTTGCTCTCCCCTCTGATTGTGTCTTATCCATCAGGTGAGCGAGTGTGCGAGTGTGTCTGTGTGTGTGTGAAATGTAAGTACTTCATGAAAGGATAAGCTGCTTTTGTTTTTGTTCGCAACACGCGGCACATTATGCAAGATTAATTTGTGATGTCGTTATAAATAAAAGCTCGAGCATTTTATAACTCGCTTCAACTTGTCTAAATGACGTCGTTTTTTGTACTCTTTCACGAAGTGAAAAGAGTATATTAGTTTTGTGCAATGTGCGTCTTGCTGTCTGTCCGTCTGGAAACATTTGAAGCTAGAGACTTAAAATTTAGAATATATATACTCGTATGTACCCGAGTCAGATCATATTAAAGAGTTTTTCTGATACGCCCATAGAGGGCGTGGCAAATCGGGAAATGCTATATTAAAACTAAAACGCTGTTATTTTCGTCAAAATTGCAGTCTAGCACTGAGGTTTGGAATATATGCTCGAGTATATATGGATATGGTGAGCGCCGACTTTGAGCGTGGCAAATCTGGTAAAACTGTATCTTCAACAGTTTTAAGGCTAGAGCCCATAAACTTGACATATAAGCTACTCTTTCCCTCCTCCTAAGATTGACTTAAAACTAGAGACCGAAACAATTTTCGGGCTTGTTGGGAAAGATTCTAAAAAATTCCATGAAGGTCGGATAAGTGCTTCATCGAACGGGTATCTCTGAAATGCCACCATCTCAGAGCATATCAATTAGAATTTCTTACCATGATCTCATAACCAAGCACGTATCCGATCGTCCCGGACTTTTTAAAATCTTTCCCACCCCGCCAGATACCGAAAATCGTTTCAGTACAATTTCGGGTCCCGGAAATTCCTATCCCGACGCCCATCTCTACTTAAAACCATGATATACGCCTCCTGCGGGCATGGAAAAGCCCTCCACAGTTTTAATCTAATTTTGCAGTTAGATTACTGTTGATCCCCTCCACTGATAATAGTTGATGAAATTAGGCCGTCTTTCCACCGTGAACGAGTATATATGCAGTTGGTAGCGCCCGACTGCAGCGTTCTTACTTGTTGTTTCTTGTGGTCCAGTATACCCTGCATTTTTCTAGCTGTCTATGCTGTTTATGCTGCCTGACTGATTTCTAATAACATTTCAGTTTCTCCCAATGAAATTGGCAATTAGTTTGTTATTGCTAGAGATAATTAAGTTGACAGTCTATAATCGTTGAGTGAAGAGGATTAGGTAGTCGAGTGTACTCTAGTGGAGAGCAGCATTTGTCACTTTTTTTCCAGCAGTGGCCACGTGTCGTCCTGCTCCTTGTCCCAGTTGCCCCATCCACAAGCTCAACATTCTATGTGGCAGTCGTTCTGGTTTTGTCGACATTGCGGTCTGTTAGGTAATATGTGGCGTTTACGGATGATGCGAGCAGCGGAAATGTGGCCAAGAGAGCGGCAGAGGGGCAGAGGTTGCAGCGGGTGGGAGGGGCGCTGTCAATGGCCAACGGCATGACCAAAGAATAATGTTGCATTTTATTTCTCTCGACAGTAATTCGCGCACGGAACGCGTTTTGTTCACATAATCGGATTTGCAGGCAGCAGTAGCACACATAGATACTCACACACACACACACACACACACACACACACAGATACTAACACACAGTACTCACAATTTGCCGGGTGACTGAGAAGTCGCATTTTTTGTTCTTCTTTTTTATACACATTTCTCGTTAAGTGACACAAATTGCATGTGTGAGTATGAGAGAAAGAGAGAGAGAGAGAGAAGGAGATAGCTATAAAGAGATTTAGTGAGCGAGTGCAACAAGCTGGACTTCATTCAATTGACTGTCAAATGGCTATACTAATAGCTTATGCAGATATTTTGTATACTCGATGAGCAAGCAACGTGCTGGAATCTGCTTGCAATTTGACAAGAAGTCAAAATAAATATACAAACATATATACCATATATAAATATTGATTGATAATAATAATCAACACTTTTATAGAAAATATTTTGATCTAGGTTAGAACACAGCGAAGCTAGGGTATTTACTAGTCTGGCTGCCTCTGTTGAGTGAAAGAATAAAAAATGTTTAACTGCAGCATTAAAAGTATATGCAAAACGCTGTCAAAGGCTAACAATTGTTATATTTTGGAGATGATATTGATGATATTATTGCGAATTTTATAACTCTAGTATAGTTTAGTATACACCCAAATCTCTTTTTACACAGTTTTTTTATACACAATGTTATAACAATAAGTACACTTTTCTGACATGAAAACGTTGTTCTAGCCGAGTCTCTAAAAAAATTATTTATTTATTTATTATTTACTTCGACCGAGTCTTACAGAAACTTATCTATTGGGTTGCTCACTAAGTAATTTCGTTTCATGACAATAGCTGAATAGCTTCGCCCTTAATCGCTTTACCGCTTTAAATTTCAACAGCTTATATAGTATAGCTTATTTCTAAAAAACTTGTTGGATTTTGTGAAATAGTTTTCATTTGGTGCCCTATCGAAGATGGAAGATCAAAAACAACATTTTCGGCATATTTTACTGTTTTACAATCAAAAGGGCAAAAATGCAGTTCAAGCAAGGCGAAAATTATGCGATGTGTACGGAGAAGATGTATTGACCAAACGCCAGTACCAAAATTGGTTTGCAAAACCACTTGAACCAGTTTTTTTGCCAGTAAAGGATCAAAAATTTGATGAGCGTGGAATCAATCTCTTGCCCGAAAGATAACAAAAGGTATTAGATCAAAATGGAGAAAAACTAATTTCATTAAATGTTTTATAAAATAAAAAAAATCGTGTTTGAATTGCACTAAAAAAAAAACGAGATTACTTAGTGGACGACCCAATATATTGTGGGAGTTCCCAATTTTATTATTACCTTTTTCTTTATCTCGTTGAAGTTCAACTAGAACTCAGCATTTCCTTATTTTTTCGGCTTGAAATTTTGCTGCAAGTATGGAACAACATTTTCCTACTCATTATCCTGACATGGAGCGTGCATTGCAGTTTCAATATAATCTTAAGAGCTGGAAATTTAGAATTATATAAGCAGCTGGATAAATAAATAACAAACTTTATAACAGCTAATCCGGCAGTTGTGATAAGTATATCTAATATATCCAGTCCGTAATGTAAGTTGCGATGAATATTTCCTAATTTCAATTTTAAATTTTTGATATTTTTCTAAAAAAAATTTTTTTTTTATTTTTGTTTTAAAAAACTTGGATGTTATTATTACTTCTTATGCTCAATCTTTTGGGAACTCACTTGTGATCTGCACGATTCCCAAATCCTCCATGTTAGCGTTGGCTGTACTATATTTTATTTGTACTATATTTGCTTTTGATCAGGACTACATTTCAATACACAAATGCTCTTAATGGAGTTAGAGATGCCTTGCTCTGCCTGCTTCACACATCCACACACAATCATATCTCTAAGTCTACATAAGACCTGTGCTCTATGCAGAATTTGGGTACAGAGTCTGTTTCAAATGATTCTCTCTCTCTCTCTTTGACCCAGCTCATTATCTCTAAGTAAGCCCCTTATAGAAGTTCAATATGCAAGTGAGCAAGGTGCACACCTTTCAGTTTGATTTAAAAACAAATTGTATTCGCAGCTATCACAATTATGGGTCTCTTTACACCAGCCGACCACCACGCGCTGTCATTCGAATTTCGAACATTTTGTGTTAAAAATTTATATGCGCTCTGCGCATTAAAAATTAAAAATGATGCCACCATTTAATGGCTGAGTGTGGTGTGACATACAGAGCAGTCCAATGAATTTTCAAATATATCGAACTGCGGGAGACTGTGCACAGTATGTGCTGTGGGCGGTGGGGCGTGGCGCTTGCCATTGGCATCGAGCACAATTGTGCATGCAGAAATGAATATGGAATTTAAGTTCGTGATGCATATTTATGCAATATGAATACAATTTTAAAGGTAACGCCTGTCAGCAGCAGCAGCAAGCAGCAGCAGCAGTCGAGGACCAAAGACTTGGCAAGGACTAAGCAGGCTATCAGAGCAGCGTTCATTCAATTAGCCCGAGTGAGGATATCAATCAACGCTTTCCAGGGCTCCGCAGCAGCCATGGAATAACCAATGATGGGGGTTTGTGGGGCGTAAGTGGATTTCTCTCTCTCTGTGTGTGTGAGCTTGCTGGTGGTTGCGAGTGGCTGAGTGGTTGAGTGGCTGAGTATGTGCTCGAGCATTGACCACGGGACGGCGCTGTGCACCAGATGGGCGGCAGACGGAGAAGCTGTTGGGCAAACAGGCAGCATGCAAGTGGGCGTCAAGAGCGATTTGTGAGACCCGAAGGCAAACACATTCCGGGTTTTTCCAATTGCAAGGTGGAATGAACATGGATAAGCTCCGCAAGCGGCAAACTGTTCTCAACAGAGTCCGCACTTCAGCCACTCTTGTGTAGACCTGGCCTCTGATTCCTCTTGTTGCATTTACCAATTTGTTTGCACACTCATCAATATGTTACTGCCTCGATTTGAACGTGTGTGTGTGTGTGTGTGTGTGTGTGTGTGCTGTTCATTAACTTTGTATCTTGAATGAGAGATAGGCGAGCTCAATGAAAAGCGCAGCGAATTTAATTAGACCTCCATGTGGCAATAATTTAGGCGATAGCAGCAAGTGACAATAAAATATTGCGCATACGACACGTAAGCCAGGGAATAAAACTAAATTTTAAGGACTTGACTTGATGTATGAAGCAACATTTGCCATTGACTGCCTTTTATTATTTGAATATTAAACAAGTGCCAAATCCATTTCTCCAGTTGGCAAATAATATTATCATAAAAGACCAATCCCCGAAATGGCAGCAATTCAATCTATCAAAAATAAACACGGCAAGTACAATACAATGCATAAAATGCTAAACTGTGAGCAAAGTTTCGACACGAACAAAGGGATAGCAAATGTAAATAGAGCTAGACTTTTGCATACCCTGTAAAATGAACAAGGGATAGTTGAAGCTATACAACTGATGATAAAGGCTTAACATAGTAATGTTAACAGTAAGAAATTAACATGCCTGGAATATGTTGATAAATAGAAATTAAAAATTAACGTTTATGAGAAACTCAAAAAAAAAACAAGTAAGAACGTTGCAGTCGGGCGCCACCGACTGCGTCAGACTCTGTTCCTGTTAAAGGTGTGTGCTCAATAAATATGTAGACCGTCCGTCTTTCCGTATGTTTGAATGCGAGATTATTGAGATTCCTTTTTTGAGCATGTCTTTTACATCAATTTAGCTACAGTCATACAATTTTACATATAGCTTTTTAAAAATAAAATACTATTTTGGTTTTTATTATATATTTTGGATACTGGCTCCACATTTCACAAAATCAATTAAATAAAAGTTTAGTTGCAAATAAAGCCACATTTACATTTTTTTTAATTTTTTAGGTAAAACCGTATTTTTAATAAAATATAAGGATTTATGCAGAAAGTTTTATCAAAATCCATTAAGTAACATAGAAGTTATAATAATAAAAAAAAAAACATTTTAATAAATGATAATATCACGCGGCAGCGATGGGAATAGAACCTGGGTCACGCGCTTCGCATGCCACCGACTCTACCCACTACACCACGGCGTCTCTTGTGCCAAATTGAGTTTGGTGTGTTGATTTGGTTAAACAGACTTGCCCCAGTTAGGTCAACTAGAATTTGTTTTAATAAATATAAGGATTTATGCTGAAAATTTTATCAAATCCATTAAATAACATAGAAGTTATAAAAAAAAAAAAAATAAAATTTTATTAAATGATAATATCACGCGTCAGCGCTGGGAATCGAACCTAGGTCACGCGCTTCGCATGCCACCACTCTACCCACAACACCACGGCGTCTCTTCCGTTGCTATGTGCCAAACTGAGTTTGGAAGTGTTTTGATTTGGTTAAACAGACTTGCGTTGTGGTAGCGAAGACCCTGCTTCAATCCCCAGTTAGGTCAACTAGAATTTGTTTTACGGAGGCTTACATTATGATTATTATTATTTTTTTTTTTTCGTAAATTTTAATTTCATGAACAGTAACCCACATGTCAAATTTGGATGCTCTACGTCTAAGACTGTAGGAGATACAGTTTTACCCTATTTGCCACGCCCCAAATGGGCGTAGCTATATATAACATATATTTTTGGGTAGAGGTAGGATACTAGTATATATATTCCAAGTCCCAACTCTTTGACGGAAATATTGCCGAAATTATCACGGTTTTAGTAAAAGATATAGTAATTCCCGATTTGCCACGCCCCCAGAAGACGTGGATACATAACTTTTGACATATCTTAAGAGGAGGTCAACAGTATCCCACATGCAAAATTTGGACGCTCTAGCTCCAAAACTGTAGGAGATACAGTTTTATCCGATTTGCCACGCCCTTAATGGGCGTAAATATCTATAATATATATTTTTGATTCCGAGTGATCTACTTGCACATGTATTCCAAATTTCAAGTCTCTAGCTCTTAATACGCTCAAAATATTATAAGATTTATACAAATCGCTATATATATATTCCCGATTTGGTACGCCCCCAGGGGGCGTGGGTATATAACTTTTTGATCTAACTTAAGGGAAGGTCAACAGTAACCCACATGCCAAATTTGGATGCTCTAGCTTCAAAACTGTAGAAGATATAGTTTTATCCGATTTGCCACGCCCACAATGGGCGTAGATATATAATCTATATCTTAAAACGTCCGCGTGGTGTACACGAATATATATTCTAAACCCCATTTCTTAGACTGCAATATTGACGAAAATAACAGCGTTTTAGTCTTAATAGATATAGCATTTCCCGATTTGCCACGCCCCCTGTGGGCGTATCGGAAAAATACTCAAACTTGATCTGACGCGGATACACACGAGTATATATTCCAAATTACAAGTCTCTAGCTTCTATAGTGTCCAAATGCTGCGCGTTCATACAGACAGACGGACAGACGGACAGACGGACAGACAGCAAGACGGACATTGCACAAATCCAATAGACTCTTTTTCCCTTTGGGAACAGAGTCTAACAAGTAAGAAAGCTCTAGTCGGGTCTGCCCGACTACGAGATCCCCTGAACCAAGTCCGAGCTGATGTTTTAAACAACTTAGCTTACATCTTTTATCTATACATATTACCTCTGCGCGCATATACACATGCACACATACACACAGGCACACAGACACGTGCACACACATACACATGTACACAGAAGCACGCTCGCCGATTACTGCGTAGTTGATTTGAATGTATGTGTGCACACGTACAGGCTGCTGCCGCGTGCTTATACAATGTTTCCTTTAATAACTTCTGTATTACTTAACGGATTTGAATGCAATTTTCTGCATTGAATGCTATTAATTTATAAAAAATACGGTTTTCACTAAAAAATTTGAAAAAATTAAATTGTGGCTTTGATAATTTTTTTTTTTTAATAAATTTTTTTTGTGAAATGTGGAGCCGGTATCCAAAATATGAAAAAATAGAAAATGTATTTTATTTACAGAAAGCTAAAAACAAAATTTGTAATATGTAAAAGATATGGTCAAAAAACTGAATCTTGATAACGTTTTAAATCGATAACATTGAAACGGAAAAATTTATCGAATATCTAAAACAAACTCGATATTTTCGCTGTATACACAGACCATCATGCCAAATTTGAAGTCTCTAGCTCTTATAGGTTCTGAGATCGACGCGTTCATACATACGGACAGACGGACAGACGGACAGACGGACAGACGGACGGACGGACGGACAGACAGACGGACAGGGCTAAATGGACTCAGCTCGTCACCCTGATCAAGAATATATATACTTTGTGGGGTCTGCCACGCCTCCTTCTGCCTGTTACATACTTTTTGCAAAACCATTATACCCTGATTTCCCATTTTCAATGGGTTCAGGGTATAACTAGAGGGATGGGCTAACTTCAGCCACGCCAATTGTAAAGGATATAGATATGATTTAATACAGGAGATCATTTGTGATCGTTTTTGGGTCTCTAGGTGTAAAATTGTAAGAGATGCAGTTTTTTCCGATTTGCTACGCCCCCAAGAGGCGGGTGTTTATAATTGGGTCACTCCTAAGCAATATCGTTTTTTTTTAGTGGAATTCAAACACGATTTTTTTTATTTTATAAAACATTTTATGTTATCTTTCGGGCAAGAGATTGATTCCACGCTCATCAAATTTTTGATCCTTTTCTGGCAAAAAACTGGTTCAAGTGGTTTTGCAAACCAATTTTGGCACTGGCGTTCGGTCAATACATCTTCTCCGTACACATCGCATAATTTTCGCCTTGCTTGAACTGCATTTTTGCCCTTTTGATTGTAAAACAGTAAAATATGCCTAAAATGTTGTTTTTGATCTTCCATCTTCGATAGGGCACCAAATGAAAACTATTTCACAAAATCCAACAAAAGTTTTTTAAAAATAAGCTTTAGTATATAAGCTATTGAAATTTAAAGCGGTAAAGCGGTTAAGCGGGAAGGTTTTTAGCTATTGCCATGAAACGAAATTACTTAGTGAACGATCCAATTTACAAAATTTTAAGTCAAAGACTTCAATAGCGACAAACTATTCCATACCAAAACATTTCTTTAAGCATTTGTATTCTATGGCAACTATAAAATATAAGATATGTTATTCCAATCCGGGTGATACTCAGCCCGTCGAGCTGATCAAGAATATATATACTTTGTATGGTCAGAGAAGCTTCCTTCTGTGCTTTGCAAGGGTATAATGACTTATTTTATATATATATATATATATATATATATATATATGATATAAGGCGGGGCTTAAAACAATACGATAACCTTTATTTTCTAGCATTTCTAAGCTAGCGTGAGCAAAGTTTCTTTAAAGATCGACATACTCTAAGCTATATCAAGCCTTAAAGAAATTTAGCAATAAATTGTTCTACAAATAAGTTTCGATATCTTTGTATACACTTTTGTGCTAGCTGTGAACGAGTATCAGGCAGTCGAGAACATACCACAGCATTATAAACTTCCCTTAAATTCAACCCACACTCCAAGTTTATGGATGTTACTATCTGTTGCTGTTGATCATAGAAATGATTCACATTTATTTTTGTGTGCTCGCGTTATGGTGCATGTTATCTGCTTTTGGAGTATGCTCAACTGCAGCCATTCACTCGAAATTTCATAGATTTGTTCTTTTTGTGGCTCATTGAATAAAATCCTATCTGTATGGCTGAAGTGCAGCAAATCGCTTGATATTGTTGTGCATTGTGCAAATTGTTGCTGCTGGAGCACAGCTGGCTTCTAGTCCCTAGTCCAGCGTCTAGTTGCCCCTGCCACAATCCCCGGCTAACTGAGTGCTGTTGCAAAAGTTTAATTGCTTGACTTGGTCGGTCTTTTGTGCTAATGCTGTCCAGCTTTTTGGCTTGGATAGCGATTTTGGCCCCTTTGCTCCTCGCTCCGCAAATGCTGGCTGCTCTGCTAACGTGGTTTCTAGTCTCGGGCACACTTTACACACACTTCAGTGGAGCGTTTTTGAAACTTTTGGCGAACATTTAAAAGAAAACAAAATGCGAAAATGCGAAACAAAACGTGCCAGAGCCGGTCCGACAAATGCACAAATACTACAATTGAAAATCAAAATAAATAAAGTTAATGTGTTTGCATGGAAGCAAGGACCTTGGCAAGCCATGGGCCATGCAAAGGACGAGGCGCTTAATATTAAAAACTAACAACTTGCAGTTTTGCATGGGGGAAAACAACGCGACGGGCAAAGCGACGCTACGCGACGGCTGCATGTGAAAAATAGGAAAAGCTGCAATCACAATAACTAAAAAAAAACAAGTAAGAACACTCTACTCGGGTCTGCCCGACTACGAGATCCCCTGAACCAAGTCCGATGCGGTGTTTTAAACAATCTAGCTAACATCTTTTATCTGTACATATTTATCTGCGCACACACACACACGTACACATATACATACACAAGCACGCGCGCCGCTTACTGCGTATATAACGTAACTTTGGTTCTAGATCTACTTTCTTAATGAAATTTTCAGGACAAGATATTGACATCTAAAGCTGTATATATGCGAAATCCCAACTCCCTAGTATTTAAAATACGTTTTTTCCACTTATGGGGCTAATGGGGGAGTAATATAAAATTTAAAAAGTTTATTATCTGTATTTCCATCACAGAAACCAACATAGTCAATTTGGTATCTCTAGCTATTATGCTCTTAAAGTTATAGGTTAAAAACAAAGTCAAAATATCGATTGTTATCGATAATAAGGAAATAGGTTGAGTTATCGAAAAAAAAAATAAACTTGTACTGCGTATGGTATACAAGAATATGTATCTAAAATTTCAAATGTCTAGCTTTTGTGGCTTACGAGATCACTGCGTTCATACGGACGGACAGACGGACATGGACTAGACTAGACTAGATCGACTCAGCTCGTCGTCCTGATCAAGAATATATATACTTCATGGTGTCTGCCACGCCTCCTTCTGCCTGTTACATACATTGTCACAAAACCATTATACCCTGAACCCATTGAAAATGGGATGGGAGTCACAAAATGGCAACAGCAACAACAAAAAAGCACGAAAGCAACAGCAATTATTCAACAATTTGTACAGCCGAAGTGCTTCAAACTTTTGCTTTAAATAATGTATACGAAAATTGTTGAATATTGTTTTTGTTTTCCTCCTTTATTTTGCTGTTTTTGTTGTAAGCTCTTTTTTTGTGGCGGAAAACTATCGAAAATCTTTGCAGATCAGCCCGTAATTGTACTCCGGTTGAATAACATATAAGAGAAAACTATGTAAAGTCTTTATTTGTGTTGGAACATTTCACTAACAAAAAAAAAAAGATTTAATAGGATAACAACTATCGAAAAGCTTTGAAAATAGATATGAGTTTGCGAAGCTGATATAATAGCAACAATTCCCTGTAATGCTCTTGACATACACATATGCACATATATGTACACATGTATATAGGTAAAGTATGCCAAAGGGCATATTTGGCCCTTTTCGTTCACTTCTCGCTTAGACAAATCATTTTCTTACTTTATTTATGCTAAAAATTGCACAAATCCTAAGATCTGTTGCCAAAGGCTAAAGGTCCCCATCGGGGTCTCAGCACATTTGTTTCTTTGCATTTCATGCCCCATTTCGTGCTGCGATCCTCGTCCACGTCCTAAGCTGTTGGGTTTGCTAAACCAACTCGTTTGTTTACCTGCTGCTCAGCAGCCCCTATCCATGTTCCTGTCCACTTACTCGTTTACAGATTTCGCCAGGGCTTAAACTTAAACTTGGTCCGGCACTGATTTTGTTTTTCTTGTAAAATATGAGCTTGAATTGTGCACACACAAACACACATACACACAAAGCCAATCAGTTTTGCAAAAACACACAGAGGGACACACACACACGGAAATTTGTGCAAAGTTTTATATTTTCTTCTCGGCAGATTTTGGACAGCATAAGAAGCAAAAAAAAAAAACCAAAAAATACATGTAAATTGTAAAACCTACAAGCAGCACGCTGTGTCTGTGCCACACTCTTTTATCCCACACACAAACACATCACACACACACACACACACACAGATACAATGGCAACATCACATATGTCTCGGGACTTGCTCTTTCGGGCGTGACACTGAAGGTGTATTTGTCAAATGTGCACTCATTTTGTTGAAAAATTGAAGTATATGCATGACTGCTCCACTGCCCATGTCTATGTGTGTGTGAGTGTGTGTAGGCGTTAGGCTATGCCATGCAAAAGTGAGAATCCTTTTAGTGTCTGTGCAGATTTTCCAAGATTTCCGGTCACTTCACTAATAAGTTTTACAATGTGTAGCATAGAAAAATTTGTTGACACAACGCCTGCACACACACACGCACAAAACAATGCAAGCGTGTGTGTGTGTGTGTGTACAAGCATGCTTAATTTAATTTCCATTTTCATATGTACACAACAAATTGCCATAGAGCCATGTTCTTGTTTGTCTTTAGCCTCGCCCCAGCTCCAGTTCCAGTCATCATTTCAGCCTATTCGCCCGTCGCCCGTCTCCTCGTCATAAAACCATTTTTTTTTCAACACCATTAGGCTTAGGAACTAACAAATTGTCAGATTTGCTAGTGTTTATTCGCCTTAGGTCAAGTGTTAGAGCTAGTGCGATTCAATTTGGCATGAAGTTGAGTATAACAACTCTCAACGTCTAGTGAAATCATTTTGGCTAGATTATCGAAGTTCTTACGTCCACATGAAATGCAAAACTGCCTTTCTTTTATTAGTTCCTTTATAAGTGTAAGCTTCTAGCAATAACTGTCAATGGATTCAAAAAAGCTGAACCTTGTTATACTAGGAAACAAGTTATACTCGTTCAAGAAGTAAAAGGAGTATATTGGTGCGTCAGTCTGTATGAATGGCAAGCATATTGATTGATATTTGAACACATACTAGTTTATATAACCCCTAAATGGTAAATTAAAAAAAAAAAACAATGTTTTCTTTAATTTTACAGTACAAATCTTAGCGTATTTTTGTTGACCTTACTTATACTTAGAGTATATATTATATATAAACGCCTTTGGGAGACATAATGAATCGGAGAATATAGCTAGGATATATTACTGTTGATCTCCTCTACCGATTGACAGGGCGTAGCAAATCTAACTTTTTTTGGAGCGCGAACGAGTATTATGTCAATCGCTTATACCCGACTGCAATATGCTTACTTTATGCATATACAGTTTGTAAAGTTTTCTTAAAAAAATGATTCTAACATCTTCAATATTATATGTATATAAATACATACATATATAAAATATATACATAAATATACAATAAAAATTACATCAAATACATAAATATACAATATAAATTCCTATGTCTATTAAATAATTTAAAAAAATATAAAGAAATAAAAAAATTAAATATAAATAATAGTTTGATAGTTTTTAACTATATCCAATTAATAATAAATAACATATAAAAAAATAATATCTCTATTTTACATCAAGTAGGGTTCGAACCCCGCTGAGTTCATTAAGCAATAATACGATCAAATCTATAATCAAGAAATTCATTGCAAATAAAGAGAAACAGATACAAAAAAAGTATATAATGCCTTTTAGCTAGGGTATTAGCTATTCGTTTAACTCTCAATATTTTGGCGCTTTGTTGCTTTTATGCCATCAGACATTGTTAGCTTAGGCTTGGCCAGTGCATAAATTGCAGCGTCGCAACAAAAAAAATTGGAGGCGTTGCATAAATCTTTGCTGCAGCATCCACATTTAATTACAAAAGTTTTCGAAATTTCGGACACTCCTCTTCCATATACTTTGGGAACAGCCTTAAATCAGCGGTATTTTGAGCCCGACAAAATTATGAAACTCACACATGCACACATGCACACACGCACACACGCACACACGCACACACGCACACACGCACACCCTCACACCCGGTCGAAACGCTTCGGGCGCATTCACATTTTACAGCGTCCAGGACTTTTATTGGCTGCCAAATGGGCGACACTTGGCTACTTGTCCACTAGGCCAGTTGCTCAAGCGTCCGTCTGTCCGCTTGGCCAGAGTTGGCCAAAGCCTGACAGTTCCTGGCGCAGCCATAAAGCCAACTTTGTTTTTTTAGCCTTCTTTTTTTTGACCGCTCGAAGCGTTGCCCCAAAATCAGTTAACAGGCAATTTCAACTATTTTACAGGCTGTGTTCGGCGTGCCAAATGACCGGAGCCAAATGTCAATACCATCAACATGCTGAACGGGGCCCGAGTCATGAAATAACCAACAGCAGTGTCCCCTGCGAGGCGAGGGTCAGCGTAGAAGGACATCGATAACTGCAAATCCTTTGAGTCAATGGGTTTTACCAATTTCCGTGACGGCTTGCCAAATGGTGCGGTATTTTTTAAATACCAGCAAAGCTTATCGAAATGAGTAATAGAGAAAGTAAAGAAAGACTTTACTATTTAGTTAACAGTTCTACTATCTTCTTCTTATATCTACTATTATGCCTTACTACTATTGGAGTATAGAAAACTCTATCAATATTCAATATTGAATTCAGTAACATCGCAGAAATGTGATATATCAATTTGACTTTAAGCTGTAAACAAAGGTCGCAAATGGAATGGGAAAATGAACATTGCAACAATGTCAATATTTTGTTTTCCGCATAATGCGTCACATGTTTTCTTAGAAATATACAAAACTGATTCCCCGAAACTCTAACGCAAATTATTGAACCAAATGTTCAGTTTCAAGTATTGACTATTTGTCTTTTTGTTCTACAGTGTTTTTATCTTTTTTGAAGTATTTACAGGTCGGCAAACAAATTTAGTTAATTTACTAAGAGCGAACCCAACCCCTACAAAATGCCATCTAGCTGGACATTCCAGAGATCTGAACCATTGATAAGAAAACCGGCGCTTGGCTATAAAAAGAGCTGGACTGACCCAGTTCTTCACTCACTTCGAAAACTTCAAACACACTTCACTTACATGCAACAATGAGAGTTTGTGAGTTGCCATTGGGTCCGACTATATCATTCACCTATTCCATTAACACTCGCTCCTCTTTCCTTTGCAGATAACATGATACTGTTCACAGTTGTGATTGCGTTGTCTGCATTGGCTGGTCCGAGTGAGGGTCACGCACCCCCAGCGGCAGAGGCAGATCCATGCATTACTACTACTGTAAAGCCACCTTGTAACGGATCCGAGACAACAACAACAACTAAGCCACCGTGTACCACCACTGAGGCACCCTGTACCACCATTGAGGCACCCTGTAGAACAACTGAGCCACCGTGTACTACCACTGAGCCACCCTGTACAACAACCCCACCTTGCACGACAACGTCACCCTGTACAACAACGCCACCCTGTACAACAACTGAGCCACCCTGTACGACAACCCCACCTTGCACGACAACGCCACCCTGTACAACAACCCCACCTTGCACGGCAGCCCCACCCTCTACAACAACTGAGCCACCCTGTACGACAACCCCACCTTGCACGACAACGCCACCCTGTACAACAACCCCACCTTGCACGGCAGCCCCACCCTCTACAACAACTGAGCCACCCTGTACGACAACCCCACCTTGCACGACAACACCACCCTGTACGACAACTAAGCCCCCCTGTACCACCACAAAGCCACCCTGTACTACAACAGAGGCACCCTGTACCACAACACAGCCCTGTATAGCAACTGAGCCACCTTGTACGACAACTGAGCCACCCTGTACAACCACACAGCCACCCTGTACTACAACACCAGTTTGCACAACAACTGAAGCACCGAAACCAGAAGCACCTGAATTGCCGGCTAAGTCGCAATGTATTTGCCCCTCTGGCTTAAATGATTGCGACTGCTCCGAGCTAGAGGATGCACAGTCTTTGCTGTCAGCTCAAGACTGCCGTGGAATTGAGGATGGCACGATCTTAACGGATGTCAGGCACTGCCGCAGATATTACGTGTGCCGCAACAACCGGGCCCGACGACAGACCTGTGCAGCTGGCCAGTGGTTCGATCGCAAGGCCAAGGTCTGCCTCAATCGAGCTCTGGTGACAAACTGTTTGGTGGGCCGTAACTAACAGCTTGGCACACCCTGTGTTGCAGTCAAGCAACTAGCATATACACATAATATATATAATATATATCTATTTTTTTTCTGTTCAAATAAAGTAAATAAATTCTGCAAGAAATGCTGCTTTTTAATAGAAGTTGAGATCCACAGCGAGATGCTGATAAATAGTGCCGTTCGAATCGTCTATTAATTTCACTTTGTTAATAGAAATCCGGGTCTAAGCTGACGATTAAGCTGTCTCGACTGCCAGAAGCGTCTTGGCCATCCATAAGCTGTCTCAACTGACAGTTTTTTCTATTCTTATTTGGCTGGAGAAGATGCCCTTCATGAGTTGCCATCAATTTCGGGGAGGCCAAAAAAACGTTGAAGCTGTGAAGAACTTTCAATCAGGCAAACAACAAATGGCAAAGGCAAAACAAGGCAATAAATTTGTCAACACTTTAGGCCAATAACCGCGAGCGCAATGTGAATGTAACTATAACTTTGACTGTCACCCGTGACCCTAAGTGGTTGGGGAGTCGGAATCGGAGTTAGAGTCCCAATCGGAATCGGAATCGGAATCACAAGGGGTTCACGTTACATGCGCTGCAAAGTTTTGCTACAGCTCTTTGCCCATACTATATATATATATATATATATATATATATATATATATATGGCGTCAACTTTTGGGCGCCAGAGCGCGGCTTTTTTTGTGAGTTGTTGCATGTGACATTAGAATGTTTTGCTTTTATCGTCATACCCTGTAATCATAGACCGAACAAAGGGGAAAACTCTTAGCGAGTTAGAGGACACACCCAATTCTTTAAATTGCTATATATCGTTTATTAATAGTCTATATTTTTCTTGTCTTGCACTTTCAGGTTACTCTCTGTTTAAAAGTTCATCTAGATGTATTTTAATTCTATACAACTTAAACCATAATCATTATTTCAGATAAAAACAATCGATGGCTTTTTTGTTAGACTTTTCACCAATTTTATTGCAAATCCTTGTAAATTGACAACAAAGAATAAAGCTTAAACAGATTCACATTATCTGTTTTTTTTTTATGAACTTTCTATTTATTTAAACTATTGCTAATTTTTTGATTATAGAATTAATCAAATTATTACAAACTGAACTCAGTAGGGTTTGAACCCTATACCTGATGACTTGTGTCTACTTTCACATTAATCAACCAAAGTTTTTATTTCAATCCTGCTTCCTGCTTCTACATATTTAAGCACACTTTCCCATAGATGATGCTCTATAGTTGACATTAAGCTGAACTTGGTGTCTTCTAAATATAGTTATGTTAGCTGTTCCCTCTAGTTACAGCTTTTTTTTGGGATCCCTCGCTTAGAGTTTCGCCCAGGCGTGATTTGGTGATCGGCTCATTGAATTCTGAACATGAAGCAGTTTAGTTCCCAATATGAAAATATTACATTACAGGGTATATCTTAGTCGTTCACTCTGTGAATTTACTCCATATTTATAGTGTTTTTCAACATACACACACACATTTACACACATTCGTGAGAATCACAGCTTTAGCGTGACATCTTGCGTGATTTGTGCATTTCGGTATCAATTTGGAAATTCGGAAAGTTCTCTGTCTATCTCTGTTTCTCCCGTTGGCTCTTTCACTTTTTGAAACGACTTCAAAATGCAGCAGGCATTATCGTATTTCCGCTTGTGCATTATTATTTTCGCGTCTGCCTGTCGATTTTTGCTTTTGTTACGCTTTCGCTTTGCTTGTTTGCGGCATTTTGCATTTTTGTGGGTCACAAACACAAATCAAAAGCACTGCACCACCGCCCTGTACCACACCGACCCGTGCCGACTTGTATCATATTTCACAAGGGTATTCGACGATGCTGCTGCTGCTGCTTCTGCTGCCCATGTTTCCTTTCAGTCCCGTCCATTGGCAGCGCACTCTTTTTCCTGCCTTTTTCCATTACCAAAAACAACCACAACTTCAGCCAGAGACGGTGCAACCACCCAGCTCTAGCTCCACTTCATTCTGGTTGAGGACATCGCAAAAAAGAATAAAAAATAAAAATTCATAAAAATCCGCGAAAACTAGCTTTAACTACAGCAACAACAACAACCACATCGAGAGAGCTCTGTATATGCAAAGCATTTTATTTGTTAGTGGAAGCTAACTGGCATTAAGCTTCGTTCCCATACAAAATATCCTATGTCCCAGTTTAGACGTGAGCTATCTGAAACCTTGAGTAAACATAATCTGTTTTTGTATGTATACAAGGCAGAGGAATACCAAATTTTTGCGCTTAAGCTTTCATGTATTTCTAATTTAATACCCTTAAGCCTTGTGGTTTATTAACTCAACATAGACTTTAACGTTTAGATCTACTGATCTCAAATACTTACTATAATGTCAGAAATGACTCTGGAGTATATAATAGAAACATAGAAGACTATCGCTCTTGTTTCGCTTCAACGATTTTGAAACATATTTTGGATGCTTTTTAGTTTTCTACACGATCTAACCCTGACTTGATTTGTCTATCTCTCTTATTATGGATCTGGAAACCCCAAAGAATTAGAGAGATCACATAACATACATGGTTTCATAAAATTTATAATTGAACAATATCGATCTTAAGTTACATAACCATATATATATATATATATGTATATACATATATGTATGTATATTTTAACTAGAATTTTCAAATATGGTATATAGAAACTTTAAACACTTGAAACTTAACTCGATTTTTGGGTAGCTATTGGCAGCTATTTTTAAAGACAGAAAGTTGTTGGCATGCGACTCAGAGTATCTTCTAGTTGGGTACTCCCGTTTGGAGTCCTCTTACTCGGGTTTTTCATGCTTCGTGACTTTTATTAATCTTCCAGATAATTACAAATGTTACTTCTAAAAAATGCATTGTTGTGTTTATTGTTGCTTTACAACTTGTGTTCAAAACATGCCACAATTCGATTTGTGACACGCCTACAAAAAACTCGCAAGGGCTTATATTGTTTGGTTTTTGTTTTTATACCCTGAACCCATGGAAAATGGGGAATCAGGGTATAATGGTTTTTGCAAAAAGTAAGTAACAGGCAGAAGAAGGCGTGGCAGACCCCATAAAGTATATATATTCTTGATCAGGGCGACGAGCTGACTCGAGTGAGCCCTGTCCGTCTGTCTGTCTGTTCGTCCGTCTGTCCGTATGTATGAATGCGTCGATCTCAGAACCTATAAAAGCTAGGGACTGCTAGAATTTTGCAGGAAGGTGCTTGCGTTCAGTGCGCATATTAAGTTTGTTTCAGATATTCGATACCCTTTTCCGTTTCCATGATATCGATTAACAATGTTATTGAGATTCAGTTTTTTTAAGATCACAAAATTTAGCATTAAAGTCTTTGTGTATGAAATTCAATTTCGGTTTTTTTCGTATTTTGGATACCGGCTCCACATTTTACAAAATTTATTTGATTTGAAGTTCAGCTACATATATAGCCACAATTTAATAATTTTTGAATATTTTAGGTATTATCACATATTCAATTCAATAAAAGGATTCAATGCTGAAAATTTTATCAAAATCCGTTTGGTAACACAGAATGAAAACATTTTGTAAATCTGCAAGAGCAATCGGCAGCAACGCCAAACGCTCTATACATGTGCACACAATACATTGAAGTGCGTGCATTCTTTGCAATTTTGGTACAGACGGCGGCTTACAAGCGAGGAGACCCAGGTTTAAATACCGCTGCGGTCAACATTTTTTGTTCAAAAAGAAATTTTTGTTTAACTGTTGCATTTATATCTGTATTTATATGTATGTATAAATGCAGCTCGAACAAAAGCTCAGCGGATCTCGTAGTCGGGCAGAACCGACTAGAGCGTTTTTACTTGTTTTCATAGTTGTTGTTTCTATCATGTAGAGGATATATGCAAGTCGGATATTCTCGACTAGCACACTTTTTGTAGTTTTTATCTGACAATATATGTTTGTTCCGAATGCGGTTAAGTGTAAAAAAATGATTTGATTGTTATGTTTTTTATATATATTTTTATATTTTTGTTGTATAAAATGTGTTTTTTTTTTGGTTTTATATTTTGTGTAGCTGTTCGTTATAGTTGGTAAGTGCTGAACAGACAAAACGGCAGTGTTTGCGGCGACAAACTCAGTCGCCCGCAGCCACAGAATAACAATTAAATATAATTGGTATGTGAATTATGACACTTACCTTTAATCAGTGCACTTAACAAGTGGCGTTAATCATACGCCATGTTGCCCTGAAGGCTGTCGGCTCTTTGGCCTTTTTTTCTGTTTGTTTGCGTATTAATAATATATATAGATTTTTATTATAATTTTATTTAATTCAATTTTTACAGCTGTTTGCGATTACTTCAACTCACTTTCAATCATTAATACATAAATATATATATATATATATATATGTATATGTATTTTAATATGGCAGCAACAGCAACACAAGAGATTTCTGTGCAGTTTTAATTAACCACTTTAATGTAATTGGAGCAACAACAACAACAAAAAACAGAAAGATATTTGTGATTTAACGTGTGAAGTACTTGAGAAGAGACAGCATATTATTGCATTTGATTAGTTTATGAGTATTAACATGTCCTAAACAGAAATATTCGAAGTGGGTAGAAGAATTTATGAATTTATAATGCATGTAACTATTCATTGATTTAGTATAATTTCCTATAGTAAAATAAAAATTAAGAAAAAGATATATTAAAACTGGTTTGATATTTGCTGTAAAATTGTTCAGTTTTTGTTCGATCTCTATTCAAGTCATGAATATATAGATATAGATTATTTATTGTATTATGAAAATAGAAAACATATTTTCAGGCACTGCCCTACTCTGCGATTCTCATGAATTAAACTTAATTAAGTATTGTGTTAACAAATGATGCTTGAAATTCACTAAATTGATTTTGAACTCATTTGCTTACTTATTTAAATACATAGAACAAAAATGTAACTGCAAAAATTAAAAAAAAAAGAAAACAAATATATATTTTGAAACTTTCATTCAACAAAGTCTTTAGGTGGGAAGGTGGCAAACAAATTGAGCGAGCAGATAAATAAATTGTAAAAAAAAAAAAAACAACCAAAAAACGCAGCCGACTGCATAATATGCGCTCAAGCCACATAAGTTAAATTTATTCATGAAAGCATTTGCAAAATTTGACCAATCAGAAAATCTTATCATTCATAGGTCTATCTATAGATAATGCCAACAGGAATTTGTTGATAATCGAAGCTTTTATATTTAATAAAAGTCAATGGACGTATATATTTAATTTAATCTATAAAGAAGATCAAGTGATTAAGCTAACTATTTCTAGCTATAAAGCAGTAGAAGATAAAGTTCTTTCAGATTAGACACGTTCCCAATGGGAGTAGCTATCTAAACAGATGGATTGAAGAACAAATAGACAGACGAACAGCAGCCAATGGGCATTAAACAAAAACTAATATACTCTTTGCACTACGTGAACGAGCATGAAAAGGAAAAACTAATAAACGCGCACATGAGTGCTAAATAAAATGGTTCCCCGTGGTTCAAATATTTTTGGCAGATTGTGCGCTGAATTTTTAATTACAGTCGAAAATTTCTAGACTCAAACTAACTTTAAATGAAGCACTTGCATTTACACACCCACACACACACACACACATATATATATATATATATATATATATGTATTTATATGTGTGTAACCGATGCGATGGGAAGGCGCTCTTTAATGGGCTTGCCGTGCACTCTAACGATCTGGCAACGCCGGCAACGGGAACAGCAGGCAAACAGGCACAGTTATTTCCATTATTAATTAATGCGACGCACTGCTCAGCCAGATAGCAGACAACATTTTCACACACACACACACACACACACACACGCACGCACACTCACACACATTTACAGTTGGCGAGAAAAGTTTTGCGCCATTTGCAAGTGAAAGTTGCACGTAAGTAAAATAGTTTGTGTCGCAATTGAAAAACGCTCAGCGAACTTTTCTCACAGCAACAGTTCATTTTTGATCCAGATCGGTGTCGTCGCCTCAGTCTCAGCGTCAGCCTCAGCCCCACCCCCGCCAAAAGTAGAAGGCCAAAAACCAACTTGTGCCATTTCGCTCGATTTGTAAATACTTTTTTAATTTCATTTCCACTTTTTTTTTTGGTATTTTCCACATAGTAGTTGCCAAATATGCTTGGTCAGGCAAACAGCTGAATTCAATTAAAACTAACTGTAAAGTGGTGAGCTAGTGCCGATTCGAACAACTACAATAGACAACATCAGCTCCGAATGATATATATCATATATACATATGCATATTATCAATAGGCCTATAAATTTACCTTAATATTATTTAACTATAATTACGTTTTAAACTTGCAAATCTAGCGTAAGCTTCAGAGCGAGCTTCCGACTAGAAGGTACCCTAAGCGGTTCGCGAAGCTGCTGTTTCATTCATTTTGTGCTTTTATTATACAAACATACACACACATTCACACACACAAACACGCACACATATGCAGTAGCTGCACTATGCGAAATTAGTTATTGAATTAGTTCGGTTCTCGATGCACTCTCCTAATGAAATTTCGATAATTTAGAGCACAATAATGACATCCAAGTGTTTGTTTATGCCAAAGCAGGAAAAGTTCTTTAGTGTGGCGAGGGTAACTGTCCAAAAATCGATAATATACAAAATGTCTGCTTTCACCAACTTAGTAAATTATGAGACTATATACTTTATTTATAGTCCTCAAAATGTCGATTTGTATCGATAATAGGAAAATGGGTTGAGATATCGAAATAAAAAAGAGAAGCTGGTGTAAGCTATAGTAGAACAAGTATAAACAAGCAAAAACGTTGCAGTCGGGCGCAACCGACTGCGTGATACTCTGTTTCCTTAAGTGCGTGTAGGAGCACTTGAAGCTGTCACGCCCCCAAGGGGCGTATGTCAATGGTTCTTAGTCAATCTAAGAAGAAGAGCAACAGTAACTTATTTCTTTAATTTTGTCTTCAAGCTATTAAATTGTGCAAGATATAGCTTTTACCGATTTACCACGCCCCAGAAAGGCGTAGCTATACATACCATATAATTTTGTCTATATGTCTATATGTAAGTAACACGCGGAAATTCAAAATCTCGTTACTTTTGATACCTCATATATAGTTTGTAGGGTCTTCCACGTCTCCTTCTGGCTGTTACAAAAAAATATACCCTGTACTGACATTTTCATTGAGCATGTGGTATGGAAAATAATAGACAGTATGTGAATAGAGTTGTATTATTAAAAATAAGATTTACAAAATTAGATTTTTTTTTATTTGCTTAAAACAATATTTTTCTGATATTTAGGAATTAAAATGTTATGGTAATTATTTTTTTCCCATATCAAGTTATGTTACAGAGTTTCAACAGCAGATCGTAACAGACTCTAAGTCTATATATCTTTAGACCTGGAGTTACATCCCTAACCTTATAAGATCTCCATGGCTTATACTTTTAAGTCTCCTTAAAGAATATAAGTCTATAAGCTGGACCTGTGACAAGTATTTAAGCACTTGTCGCCTTAATTAGCACGCACTGTGTTTAACCTTGAAATACAGTAAAATGAATGTGTGTGTGTGTGTGTGAGTGGGTGTGGGGGCTTTCCTTTAGTCAGCTAAGGAAATCGCCAGTCCCATTTGACTATGTTAAAGCTGATGCTAAGCATTCAGCGAACGGTGTCATCGTTGAAATTGAAAGGCGCTGAGATCTTAAGTGGTTTTTCAAGAGCTACCAAACGCGACGACCGCCAAGAATAGACCCGACACGAGGGGCTGGGTAGGCGGGCTGGGTACAAGCAGCTAGTATAAAGGGCAAGCGAAAAGTGAAAGTGAACAAAAAATGTTGTTTTACACCTTCAAAAGAGGCGAGCAGCAAAACTAAAGAAACGAAACTAAGCACAAAGCAGAAAAGCAGCGTAATAAATACAAATCATATAAAAGCAACAACAAGCATGTTGTTGTTGTTGTTGTTGTTGTGTTTGTTGTAGCGAAACATACAAGTACATATAAATTCTTTGGCAATTTATTATTAGAAAAAAAGCAGACGCCGAGGCCGAGCAACAGAGAAAAAGAGTAATTCAAAGACAGAGAGAGACAGAGAGAGAGAGAGGGAGAGGACGCCAGGTCGACATGCCTGGCTAATACCCTTGCCGAGGATATTAGAAAAAGGTCACAAATTATGCATAAAATGTTAGTGAATATATATATATATATATATATATATATATAAAGGTCGAATATTAAAGGGCTTGTTAAAGAGTTTGTCTTAAGTCGAATAAATAGGCAAGAGTATTTCATCTTCGACATCATAGGCATACCTTTTTGCCATTCTGTCGCCAGCAACCCATCTGCAAGGCTCACGGCAGCAAGAAGAGAGGGAGAGAATAAGAAAGAGAAAGAGAGAGAAAGGCTAAAATATTTGCCATGTTATTATTATTATTATTATTATTTTAGAAAAACAATATGATAGTATAAGTATATAAAGAACAGGATGGCGCTTGTTACCCACACACACACACACACACACTCTCACACACACGCGCGCTGCAGACACACGCGCCATATGCTGAAAGTTCGAGCGTCGCTGCGTCTCTCGTGGCGATTGGCGTTGCCTAGTCAATATTTCATTTGGCACTTGAACCAAATACTTTTAGTTCGCTGCGGCAGCGCCGACGAAGGTTGCTGCAGACGCTGCTGCTGACGTCGACGCCAACGTCAAACGGCGACAGCGACTACGAGCAGACGCCAGGCAAACTTTAATCGTGAGCAGCTACACATGCATGCATATACATACATATGCACATATGCTTATGTACACACACACACACACACACACACACACACACACTCATATAGTAATTGATTTGTGTTTATATTTGGCTAATTTCGCTGCTGACTCGCCTGCAGCTAATTTTGAGGTCGCGACACAACACGGCGTATGCGTAATATTTTTTTAACTTCGCCTATTGAGAAACTTCAGCTAAAAGTCATAATTTCAAGCAATGTTTGCATATATTAACCTATGAAATATACATTAATTTTTGCATTTTTTGATCTGGCAACCAATATACCCTTGTTCATAATGTCAACAGGATATAAAGGCAAATCCATTTTGTAAATAGTATGCTGATTGCAATTTCAGAAAGCCAAATTTAATTGAAATTGAAATAGATTCAAAGCACATTTATCAATATTACAGTGAAATTTCGATAAGTTCTTAAGCAAACCAAATTGAAAACGCAGATTTTAATATCTGGACTACAAATTCTATATATAGAACCAGCGAGTTTAAAAACATATCGCCCCTCTATGCGATTTTCATAGAAACAAGTTTGAATTTAGACAAAGAATAGAGAAATAATAACTAATATCATTAGATATAGATAAAGGACACTCTCATCTATCATCTATCTAACATGCCGATAGATCCAGATATAACTATCTAGAATAGATCATTAAAATATAGATCTAAGCTGGGTTCACTCGTTAGTTACTTTCAATGACTTCATGTATTACCAAATGCAATTGAATAAACAAATTTTTGCAAACTTATTTGATTAGGGCGCATATTGAGAGCGGAATAGGCAGAAGAAGAAGAGCAAAAACCGTATAGACAAATATTTGATAACGAACATGCGCTTGTATACGCGTAATTGAGTTAACAACACATTTGGCCAGCTTAACACATTTGCTTCTTCTTTTCCACTTTTTTCCTCCAATATATATGAATGGGAAATATAAAAAGGAAAAAATGAAAGGGCAACAACAATTGGGCATCTCTGCCCAATGCAAATGGAATCTTTATTGCGAATGGATATGATAAATTGGGTATCAAATATATGCACACTTGTGCTCTCGATATTGATTGCTTTTATTTGCCCTTTTTATACCCTTGCAAAAAGGGTATATTAATTTTGGTCAGGAGTTTGCAACGCAGAGAAGGAAGCATCTCCGACCATGTAAAGTATACATATTTTTGATCAGCAAGACGAGCTGAGTTGATATAGCCATGTCCGTCTGTCTGGATCAACGCAATCTCCTCCGAGACCATTAGAGCTACAGAACTGAAATTTTGCACATAGGCTGGAATGTGCTGCAGGCATTGTATATCTCGGAATCATCCGGGTCGGATGACTATATCCTATAGGTCCCATAGGACAGATCGGTTTTAAGAAATGTTTTAGTGGGATAACTTCGATGTCATTAAAGTCAGAGGCTTGAAATTTGGAATATATACTCCTGAGTTGCACCCAAATACAAAAATATATAGATTATATAGCTACGCCTTTTGGGGGCGTGGCAAATCGGATAAAACTATATCATCCAAATTTAGAAAGTAATTTACTTTTCTTTTACTTTTCAGATTGATCAAAAAGTTATATATCCACGCCTACTTGGGGCGTGGCAAATCGGGAAAGTCTATATAGTTCTTAACATAAATCCTTCAATATTTTGGATGCTGTTAAAGCCAGAGACTTGAAACTCTAAACATATATTTGTATCAACTACCCCTAGAAAAAAACATAAAGAATATATATCTACGCCCATTAGGGGCGTGGCAAATCGGATAAAACTATATCTTCTACAATTTTACACCTAGAGTTCCAAAAATTGACACAGACGTTGACCGTTTCGACAAAATTGTGGAAAACTCTATATGTCCGCCTCTTGGGGGCTTGGCTAATCGGAGAAAACTATATCTTCCAAAGTCTTATAGGTACAGCTTCAAAATTTGATGTATAGGTTACTGTTGCCCTGCTTAATAGATTGCCCAAAAATTATATATATCCAATTGTTGGGGGCGTGGCAAATCATAAAAACACTATATCTATATCCTTTGCAATTGCAAGGGTATTACCAAACTTCAGCATGGCCGAAGTTAGCCCATCCCTCTAGTTTAATTTCTTTTCTTTTTAAATGTATAAAAAATGCAGTTGCCCTGTTAATACGAAATTTAAGCTTGGGTAAATTCTATTTTAATTCGTTTAAAATATATACATGTATACGTCTGTATGTATGTGTGTCGAATATTATTTATATTGTTTCTTTAAATTCCATTTTCAACAACATATTAAATGAAATGTTCAAGCATTTTATTTTTATTTGTGTTAAATTTGAGCAATCTGCAAATAATCCCAAGCCAATCAACATTCAACCTTTACAGTCACACATAATAAGCTTACAAGAATCTATATTTTAAATGAATTAAAATGCAATTTTATTTGATTTATATACATATATCTATATATGTATATATTTTTATTTGGCATTATTTGATTTTCTTTAAAATAAAAGGCTTAAGGATAATCAATAATGAAAATTATGGGGACTTGAGCTCTTTAAAAGTGCGAGATATTCTAAGACAAGTGAAGTTTATCTACTTCATACAATTGATCCAATCGAAGATCTCAAGGAAAAGGAAATTGAAAGAGATCTTAGTGTACCTGAAGTGGGAGATGGAACAAGCATCGAATAATATGCAACGCCTTGGTGGTCACCTTAACGCACTAGCCAGACACCTGACTAAAAAGGCAAGGAAGAGAAGACTCAAGAGGTGACATCCATTGGATTTCCCTACCAGATTCCTTAACTATTAATATAGCTTTTATAAATATTGAAATTAATATACAGTAGTCCACACATGCACATATTTAACATTAATGCAATATTTTTATCTAATATTTTTTAATATATTTAAGAAGATAAAGAAATAAACTAGATCGAAATATAATTATATCATTATATTATATATCATTATATCATTACAATTACATCAATATATTTAGAAATAATAGACGTAAATTTTGATACATTTGAAGTGAATATCGACTATTGCAAATGTCTTTAGTGGATTCAATTTCAGTTCAAATTTAATAATCAAATACGTCAAAGATAACTGTTTGCTTAAACTATCAACGATATTCTTAATTTAATTACTATCAATTAGAAACCTAAAGTACAGTTCGTCTAGCTGATGGGCAGGTGGGAAGTTCATTTCGGTTCATTTTGAAATATGCAACAGGTTTTCTTTTTTGTGGCAGGGCACAGAAATGTTTGTGTTCAACTAATTGCGGCTATAGTAGGGTGATGGGAAGGGTAGTGGGGAGGGAGCGGGAGCGGGTGCAACTTGAATGCGAACACAAAAAGGATTTCAATAAATGTCATAAATTTAACAGACGACTTAACAAATTGCAAGCTGAATGAAAATGAAAATTGCTGTGGAAATCGAAATGGAAATGGCGAAGGAGAAGAGAAGGCGAAGGAGAAGCAGCAGAAGGAGGTGGAGATGGACATGGAGATGGTAATGGAGCTGCTTAGTTGCGGTTCACAATGAAATGATTTCCTTTGTGGCCAAGACGCGAGCTTCCCTCCTCCCCCTCCGCACACTTCTTGGCCCCGGCAATTGCGTCTGTTTGGATATTTGATGATTATCATTCGAGCTTGTAAACGCTTCCATTACAAAAACAAAACAGGAAAGCCAAAAAATAAATAACTTTAAAAAAAAACTTAAAATAAATGTTGCGCCGGTAAAAAAAACAAGTTTTTGCTTCAATGCATGAAAATGGCAAACCAAAATTAAATTTCCATAAGTAAAACAGGGAAAAATAATACATATATATATATATATATATATGAAGAGATGAGCTGAGTGGAAAAAACGGGGGAGGGAGCGGGTCGAGCTGCGGCTAAGCAAAAATTCAAAAGATTTCACTTTTTTAGCCAACGAGCGTTCTTTTTTGCGTCTTCTGGTTATTCTTTAGGTTCTATTCATATTATTTTTCTTTTGCGTAATAATGAAATTAAATTGCTGCCTTACACACGACACACACACACACACACACATATATATATATATATATATATAATCTATCTGTTTGTGTGCACTGTGTTTGTGTATCTGCTAGATACGAAATGTATGTGCGTATTTTTATCTTTGCAGTGGTTTTTTTTTTTCATATCTGTGGCAACTGCAAAATTGGGGCACAACAAACCGAAGAAGCGCTCTACAAATGCCCTAGGTGGATGAGGGATTGCAGAAGAGTGTATATAAGAAGAAGAACAACTCATTGCATCTGTCTTTCTCTGTAACTCTCCCTCTGTCTATCTCTCTCTGGTCAAGTTCATTTTAAAATGAAAGGCAATGAACTTTAAACGCTGTTTTTATTATTTATTTACTTATTTCCTTATCGATAACAATTTTCCATCGATAAGTGGCTATGACTTTTAGAAATCTTAACTTGAACTATTTTAAGTTTTTACAAATATTTTTTATCCATAAATTCTTTCTAAATAAATTAAATTTTGTTGAAAAGTGAAAGCAACTAAATAATGCATGGGATTTTCATATAAATATACAAAATGTAACGATATTTACAATCGACATTTAGACACTTTATCTTATCTAAATATCTTATCGTATAATGTTTTAAAATTTTTAAAAGTATTCCAACAATTAAACCCAAATAAAGTCAGATACTATTATTTAAATAGATTTAAATTGTAATCGATTAATATCGCAACAAAAAAGTTAATCGAAATGCACAGTTAATGTGCTTATCGCTTAATCTAGCAAGAACTTTGGAGCCTTCTAAGAGCTTTTCCTCTGTGTCGTCGCAACTTTAGTTTTTTATTCGCTTGAATATTACATTTATTATTTTAAGTTTGGTTTCGCTCAAACATTTGCATTGTATTACAAGTATCTGCATGTCATCCCAGTTTTATTATCTTATATTATTCTTGGTCACTTTTCTTGTGTAGTTGTTGGTCAATGTAGGTCAAGAATTTACATAAATAGCTGCAAATGCTTTCTGGCCAATTTTCGGGCCAAGTTGCTTGGCGTTGAACGAAATTACGAACGTAATCCGCAAAAACAATTTTGTGAACCGTGAAAAGTTCCGGTTACAAAATGGCGTCGGCGAACTATATACTATTCCGGGTTGTTCACCAACTTTTAACAAACTTTATGCAAGCTAAATATTTAAAAAAAACATTTTTTAAAAAACGTAGCTTATTTATTCTTTAACTTGAATCCAATTTGCTATGCTTTTAAAATGTATATAAAATTTGTTCTATTCAAATCGTTGTTTTTTTCCACTGATCATAAATGTTTCTATTCTTATTAGCTAGATTTTGGTTTATTCAAAACTATTTTAAGATTAAATGTATTTGGAAGCCATAACAAAGCAGAAAAATGTCTGGATTTAGAGACAGGCGACATAGGTCTTACTTTGGAACTACCTCGGAACGCGTCTTTTCACACACACATTTCCAGACATAGTGGAATTACTCAAAAACGATCGCTGAGCAAGAATAATGGGATATTTAAGTATGTGATGCTTATGGAGTTTAAATGTTGTGCTAGTTGTGCATAGCATATGCTAACCTCTCGGCCGGCTGTAGGGTGTGTGGGGTGTGTGAGACACAACAACGACGGAACGCAGTGCGTGTTAGCCTTGAGCTACATTTGGCAGACAAGACAACAACACGCAAAAATTGTACACGTTCATAATGCAAACTTTGCGCCGCAAAGAAAATACGGCAGACAATGCCAGCAAATAAAGGGAACAAAGAATGGACTGAGGCAGACCATGGACAAAACCTTCGTCAATGTTGCCTTAATCAATATGTTGTTGTTGTTCTTACTAGTTGTTATACGCATCATCATAACACATATGCACACACACACATACACACACACACACAAACAGTCATATGTAAAAAATTTTGTTAGAGCAGCTGTGCTGCGCTTGTTGTTGCTTACTGCAGAGGGAATCCAACGGGAAAAGCAGAAACAGAAAGAAGAATGTGTGAGCGTGAGTGTGTGTGTGTGTGTGTGTGTAGTTAAGAAGCGAAGTGAGCATTAATAGTATGTGGGGGAGGGAGATGGACGACGCTCAAGAGTGAGCAGCAGAAGTTGATGGCATCTGTTTAATTTTTGCTGTTGTTTTTATTAATGAATTTTTATGCTCAGTGGGCGGCGGCAGCGTCTGCTGCTTCCACTTCTTCTTTCTCTGTCCTCTATGCCCAGCTGTTTGTACTCTTGTTGTTGTTGTTGTGGTCGTCTTTTGGCTGCGTTTGCTTTTTACTTTTGGGCTATGGCTAAAAATATGTCTGTCTGCCAATTCGCTAAGTGGCTCAAGTTATACAAACATACATATACATATGTATTTATGAACATGTGTATGGGTGTATTGATGTATGCATGTACTATATATGTATATATAGTGGAGCTTTCTTATGCTGTTCATTCATGTGTGTGTGTGTGTGTGTGTGGTTTACAGCTGAGTGCAGTGACAATAGCTGCCAAGAGCTTCAAGCATTTATTAATATAAATATTAAACGAGCTTAAAAGTTGGTCAACGCTTAAATACCCTTTTCTCACATATTTGAAATAAGTTAAATTCAAATAGACTAAATTTAAGAAATACTTTTTATAAATTGATTTCATTTACTAACTAATAATATCTTATTTTCTAATAAAAAATGATTTTTGACATACATTTTTGTGAACACATGCACGCATGCACTTGTAGTTTTGGCGGCGCTTCACTGTAGTCAAATAGCTTTTGTCTTTGCTGTCCTCTTCGCCAATTTCAAACTGTAATTGCCTTGCAAATGGCTCGTCTCCTTCTGCTTATGTTATTGCTGCAATTAGCTGTTGTTGTTCTTTTTCTTCTGCTCTTTCTTATTGAGATTCGATTGCACTTTTTTTGGCGCGCAATGCCGTTGCACTCAGTTGCCGGCTAACGGCATTGGGCCGCCGACAATGACACACACTTGCATTTTTCGCTCACAACACTGACACACATACGCGCACAAACCAAAAAAAAATAAAAAATATATGTATAAAAAATAAATATATAATTTATAATATTTAAACTGTTGCTGTATTTCTATTATTATTATTCAAGTGTCGCACTTCTGTTTTCGTACCGCACACGCGATGTTCTCAAAGGAAACACACACAACTCCGACACGCTGCGCTCTGTGCGCTCACTCATGTCCGTGCACGTGGCGAACTCGACGCTGACTAAAGCTGTGGCCGCAGCTGCTCCACGATGGAGCGAAATGTACCGCTTGTGGCGTCCGCATCGGTTGCCTGCGTTGACACAATGACTCAGTGGCGGCCATAGCCCAGAGCCGTCGCCTGGCAAGTCACGAGCGCAGCATCGCCGAACAGTGGCACGAGTGGCGAACGAACTCAATAGCCGAACGCTGCACGCGATGCCTTTTGAGCTATTTTGTTGCTGTTATATTTTTGGCTACGTGTCGCACTCCCGCTCACTGCTGCCGCTCAAACAAAACATAATTTCCCCATATTCTCGCAACACAAGCAACGGCTAAGAGAGCAGCAACACAATTTGAGTGGGCAGTGCAATGGAGAGCGTGAGTGAACTCGTTTTGAGTGCTTCCAAAGCATTTGACGCTCATGTTTGCCAGCCTTTTGGCTCATTTCCGCTTGTCGTGCGTAGGACTTCCGTTGTCGTACAGCCAAGGAAGTTGTTGCGATGTCTGCGAACGAGCACGAACTTGATTACGACGTTGAGCCCGAGTATGTCTGTTACTGCCTTTGTGAGATATCCATTGAAACACTCTTTCAGGATCGCAGCAGTTGACTCAATGGCGAACTAGATGAAGAGTGCCAAGGCAAGTCACAAATGAAGTCAAACTTGAGGTACCATTTTACGATATTTATCAATTCTAATGAGAGCAAGGATTGTGAATGCCTCCTTCGAATTATTTTGTACCGGGCAAAGGAATCAATGGTATGACAACTGCCCCGCATAGTATAACAGTGTTTGTTATTTTACACCGACTAAAAGATACCCCTTTCTTCCTATTATATGAAATCAATTCGAAGAGAACTCTTCTCTTCTCTTCTCTTCTCTTCTCTTCTCTTCTCTTCTCTTCTCTTCTCTTCTCTTCTCTTCTCTTCTCTTCTCTTCTCTTCTCTTCTCTTCTTCTTCTCTTCTCTTCTCTTCTCTTCTCTTCTCTTCTCTTCTTCTCTTCTTCTTCTCTTCTCTTCTTCTTCTCTTCTCTTCTCTTCTCTTCTCTTCTCTTCTTCTTCTCTTCTCTTCTCTTCTCTTCTCTTCTCTTCTCTTCTCTTCTCTTCTCTTCTCTTCTTCTTCTCTTCTCTTCTCTTCTCTTCTCTTCTCTTCTCTTCTCTCTCTCTTCTCTTCTCTCTTCTTCTCTTCTCTTCTCTTCTCTTCTCTTCTTCTTCTCTTCTCTTCTCTTCTCTTCTCTTCTTCTTCTCTTCTCTTCTCTTCTCTTCTCTTCTCTTCTCTTCTCTTCTCTTCTCTTCTCTTCTCTTCTCTTCTCTTCTCTTCTCTTCTCTTCTCTTCTCTTCTCTTCTCTTCTCTTCTCTTCTCTTCTCTTCTTTTCTTTTCTTTTCTTTTCTTTTCTTTTCTTTTCTTTTCTTCTCTTCTCTTCTTTGAAACCGATATACCCATTACCAAACCGTGTACAGGGTATAAAGAGCATTACTCCAAGTGAACTAGGGATGCGCTGCAGTTGGTCTGCTCGATGCCTTTCCGGCTTTACCCAATGCCAGGACAGGATGGCCCAGGACTAATCGAGTCGCCAAGCAACCGAGCTGCCGAAGCAGCTGAATGCAGGCAGAACCGCATTGTGCAACAGAAAAACAAAGCAAGCAAAAAGACTTTGGCAAAGGAAAAATGCCTTTTTGCAGCAGCAGCAGCAGCAACAGCAGCAGGAGCAGCCGCAGCGATGGCTCGATTGTATTTCTGACAAGAGCCAAAGCAACAACAATAGCTGTTACAGAACAGGAGCAGTAGCAGGAGTGGCAGCAGCAGCAACAATAACAGCAACAACCACAGCTGTTGCTCAATTCAATGGAGAGTTCTCGTCCTTAGCTCCCAAGACATAATGTCGCCAGGTTCTGTTTCTGTACTTTCACAGTCGTATTAAGTATTTGTGTTTTCCAATCTAATATGTGTGTATACAATGCCTTTGAGTGTGATTAGTGCCAGCAGAAACAACACAACAATGCCAACAGCTACAGCAGCAACAACAACAACAACAGCAAGAACAATGACAACCAACCAAAAGCAGCGATGCATATGAAGTAGCAGCTTCATTAAACAGCAGCTAAGCAACTAGACACACACACACCTACACACATCTACTCACATCTACTCACACCCACACACACCTACACACATATATGCCATTTTCTGCCCTGGCTGTAACTTGATAAAAGCCTGTGTGCCAAACTATTCTCTAAAATTATTAATTAATCCACAAGATACTTTGATAACTTGCTTAGAAATTATGTCCAAGCTCAGGCACCCACACACTCACACACACACACTCAGGCTATTCAATTGAATTTGAGTCTAAGTACTCTTTGAATTCCTTTGTACTCCATAAGTCAGCCGAGTAATTATGCCCCCAGATACCCTAGGAATAAGAAGCGGGTAGCTCATTGCGCGCCCAAAGAATCATATCTAGACATATACAGTGAAAGCTCCCGTGGACGGACAGCCACGGTTCCAGTGTTTATGTCGGCCTGCGGGAGATGTCAAGGAATTGGCTGTACAATAATCTCTTCATCTGAATCGCTTAATTCTAACTAACTCTTGACTAATAAAAGTAATTTCAATGTTGTTGTCTTCTGTGGGTCAAGAGCTATCTTCTTTTAAAAGTCTTCAAAATTGTCTTTTCCAAACTTGGAAATCAAACTTAATTATGATCTATTAAAAAGTTTTGTATAAAAAATTTCTCCACGGGAACGGATTTTGTATGAAAATCATGCCAAAAATCTTGGGACTATAAAATTCGTCCGGCTACGGGAGATATACACCTGCGGGAGCTGTCCGCGAGTAGAGCTTTCACTGTATATATATTCATTGGCGTAACTTTGCACTTTAGCTACCTGACATTAATCAGGATACATTTTAAATACAGGGTATTATCAAATCGTGCCAGCTTAAGCTTCCAAAAGGACTGTTGATTAATGCTCAAATTGTGGCTAGCCACTGTCAAAAACATTTCGTTTCACAACTACAACATTCCAAAACATTTACATATAATTAAATTAGAGAAAAATGAGACTCCTGTTGTCCTGATGTCATCCGAGCTAGTGCACGAGCTTTGTGCAGTTGGTCTTTAATAAAATAGCTTTGGGCTAAAAGGGCGGCTTGAAAATGCAAGCTTGCAGAAGAGAGAGGAAACCAAGGGAAGGGTAATTGGGTTGATATATGATTTATTTGATGTCTAACCTAATCACAAAACAAAATCGTATTATTAAACAAGTAAGAACGCTCTAGTCGGGTCTGCCTGACTGCGAGATCCCCTGAACCAAGTCCTAGGTGATGTGTCTACTTAACGTCTTTTTGTCTGTATACATTAACGTCTGCACGCACACACACACGCACACGTATACACATGCATTGCGTAGATGATTTAACAATATGAGAAATTGATTGTTAAATAACTTCGGTCCTAGATGTACTTTCTTAATTAAATTATCAGGACATAATATTGACATCCCAAGGTAAAAATACGCCAAATCCCAAGTCCCTGGTATTTGAGATACCCTTTTTAATTTCGTTGCCATTGGGGGCGGTATCCAAAGTCTAATAATTATCTGTATTTTCATCACAGAAAACCACTTATTAAATTTGGTGGCTCTTGCTTATATGGTCTTTAAGTTACGGCTTAAAAACGAAGTCAAAATATCGATTGTTATCGATAATGAGGAAATAGAATAAGTTAGCGAGAAAAAAATATTTTTGTCCTGTGTACGCTATTCACGAATATATATTCAAATATCAAATATCTAGCTTTTGTCGTTTACGAGATCGCTGCGTTTATACAGACGGACGAACGGACGGACGGATAGACGGACGGACGGACAGACGAACATGGCTATATATATACTTTATGGGGTCTGCAACGCCTCCTTCTGCCTATTACATACATTGTCACAAAACCATTATACCCTAAAATCCCATTTTCAATGGGTTCAGGGTATAAAAAGTCTACCTTGTATGTGATTTTCAGGAACTCAATTAAGCTGAGATTAGAAGATCTTACACTTTATCTTGGATTTCTCTAGTCTCGTCTCTAGCTCTTTTAGGTTCCGAGATCGGAAACGTTCTTATTTACAGACGGACGGAGGGACGGACAGACACACCGACGAACAGACGTGTAGTGGGACAGAAGCACATCCGGATGGGCAGAAGGACGATCGGGCGATCGACTGTAAGGACGGTCGGATGGAAGGTTGATCGGATGGAACGTTGATCAGACGGAAGCACGATCGGGCTGAAGAACGGGAGGCCTAACAGGTAGATAGGCGATCTACGAACGGAAGCACAGACAGAAGGACACACGGACAGAGCTATGTCGAGCTGCTGATCCTGATATATGATCCTGAATATATATATATTAGCGAGACGCCATCATCTGTCTGTTACATATATAACAAACAAACCCAATTCATATGCCATTCACAATTGAAATAGCTGCAGACTATTATGGCCCAATGTGAAAAAGTCATTAAATATAATATACCTAAAGCTAGCTTAAACAAAAAATCTTTTTCAAAGGGAATATAAAATCACTTTGCATTGATTTCATAATTCAAATCAGATTTACAGTTCAAATGCCATACGCATTAATGATGCAGGGCGTGAACAGAATTCCTTTATTTTCACTAAAATATAGTGCGATTGTTATACATTTGATGCATATTACGAAATTTGATAATTTTTCACTCGAGTTGAAAACAAAGAGCATTACGCTTCGAAATGGGAAACATTTTGCATTCATGATTAACTAACACCAGGTGCCTGTCTACCTGTCTACCCGTGTACTACCCATGCTGTTCGCTGTAATATTACTAATTTATAATGCACCTGAGTGGCGGACGAAGGGCATACGGGGGCTAGGCAGCTGGGCAAAACTATGTGGCTTACGTCTATTAAAACAATGACAGTGCGCGGCAACTGAAATAATCAAAAACGCATTGCGGCGGCCACTCGTGTTGTTTATTCGGCAGCCACTCGACCCCCCGACCCCTGGCCGACCACAGGACGCGAGGCTGGGGCATGTTGGCAACTATTAAAGGATGCGTTGCATGCCGCAACATGGAAATGTGTGTTATTTTGTGTGTTTGAAATATTTAACAGGAAGTCGCAAATGAAGCGCAGCCAAAAATTGTTTCAACTGTTGCAACTAGTTGCACGAATGCGAATCCGGCTAATACAAAACAGACCAGCAACATGAACAACAGCAATAATAAACAAAACAAGTGAACACGCTCTCGTCGGGACTGCCCGACTACGAGATCCCCTAAAGCTTTGTTCGAGTTTGCATATACATATAATGCAACAAAAAAAAAAAGAAATTTTGCTTGTAGCGGACCCGAACCTGCGATTCCTCGCTTGCAAGCCGTCTCTACAGAGTGCACGCATTTTAATGTATGTGTGCACACGTATGAAGAAAAGACATGCGCTAGACGCTTGCTGTCGCTTGCTTTTGCCGATTGACAAAATATTTTCATTAATAACTTTTATGTTACTAAACGGATTTTGATGAAATTTTCAGTATTGAATCCTTTTATTTTATTAAAAATATGGTGTTACTTTAAAAATTTTAAAAATTTAAATTATGGCTACATTTGCAATTGAACTTTAATTAAATTGATTTTATAAAATGTGCAGCCGGTATCCCAAATATAAGAAAATTCGAAAATGTATTTTATTTACAGAATGGTGAATGCAAAATTTGGTGACTATAGCTTATAAGGTATACAAAATATGGTAAAAAACTGAGTCTCGATAACGTTTTTATTCGATATCATGGAAACGGAAAAATGTATCAATTATCTTACACAAACTCTATATGCGCGACGCGTTCATACAAACGCACAGACAGACATACGGACAGACAGACAGACGGACAGGGCTAAATCAGCTCGCCGTCCTGATCAATAATATAGATACTTTATGAGGTCTGCCACGCCTCCTTCTGCCTGTTGAATACATTTCGCAAAACCACTATACCCTGATTTCCCATTTTCAATGGGTTCAGGGTATACAAATGGAGGTAAGAGCATAGAAATACCTGTCCACATCAGGTGTCCCGGCTGACAAAAGGCTCACACAACGCCAACCGAGCTTTGGCAGAGACAGAGACGCGTGCACATGCACAATGCCAGAGAAAGGGACAGCAAATGTGGAAAAAAGCAAAAGGGGCGTGACATTTGCCCTTATTTGAAAAAATATACACATATATTTAGATGTATATACATATTTGTATTCATTTGCAGAGAAGGTTTTGCTCAAATTGTAAGAGCCATGAAATGTGGAGGCAAATATGTGTCCTGCTTGGCACCCAAGCGCTTCAAGTCGTCGGCTGAAACCCCACACAGTGAAAGCCATTTTTAAGATGATCACATCAAAGGAAACACATTTCAAATAAAAACATATCACTTAAGCTAATGAGAATCGCATAGGTGAGCGATTAAACTAATTCCAAGCAGTCTCAGTTGTCATTTAAGTTGTCGAGAATCGCAAAGAAGAGCGAACGAGCTAATTCAATAGCTCCCAGTATATTATTTAAGTTTATGGGAATCGCAAAGAAGAGCGATCCATCGTATTAAAGTCATGTGCTAGAAGCGTCCCTTAGGCATCCCTTGTTGAGTTTAAAAATCACAAAGAAGAGCGAATGAGATAGTTGAAATCTTTTTCAATTTGAGCTCACAAGACATCATTCAAGTTTATTGGAATCGCAAAGAAGAGCGACTTCTCTTAAAAAAAAATACTAAAATTAAGTATGATGAGCTCACAAGTCATTATTTTAGCTTATGAGAATCGCAAAGGAGGGCGCTTAGCTTATTAAAATATGCTAATTTAATATATGCAAGACGTTTGTCTTAAGTCTATAAGAATCGCAAAGAAGAGCGATCGATCACATTCTAGTCAAATTCAATTAGAGCTAACACGACATCAATAAAGTTTATGAGAATTGCAAAGAAGACCGATCGATATTATAAAAGTCAAAACAAACAACAAGCGTCCACAAGGCATCCTTTGAGTTGATGAGAATCGCAAAGAAGATCGAGCGAGCTAATTGAAATATTTTCAAATTCGAGCTCACGAGACATCATTTAAGTTTATGGGAATCGCAAAGAAGAGCAATTAAACAAATTCAAACCAAACTCAATTAGAGTTCGTAGTTTCTAGATTGTAAATAAACTTGCAGCTGGCAACGTGAAGCTCAGTTATGTTATGTAACTGTGGCTGAAATAGCAAACCGCTGGCGCAAATATGTTGCTAACAGTCCAAAAGCAACCGAGGCAGGCAACCGACGGCAACAACAGCTGTGACAACAGCAACAATAGCAACATTAGGCACAATAACAACATCAGCGACACTAAACCAACACGAGGCACAAACAGTTTGTCAACACTGTCTGACGAACTGTCGCAAACCACAAATTGTTGCTGTTGTAGTTGTCTGTTGATGTCGCACAATCATTGCCAGTCGACAATAGCTCGAGTGAGCTAACCAGGGCCTGAAAACTGTTCAGCACACAGCAAACTGAACAAAACCTGAGCCTGGAATGAAAAAAAAAGCAGGCAAAAAAACCACAAAATAAAATATATAAAAAAAACGAACGCCTGGTGTCGACAATTTGTGAGAGTTTTGCAAAAATACGCACGTACATTTTATTGTTATTATTTATGCAGCAAAACTGTGGCCATGGACATAAGAAAAGGATGCAAAGCAAAGAAAAGGGATAAGGGGCCAGTGCTCAGCCACATTAAAGGCAACAACAAGATTTTGCCACAATTTACCAACTCGTTTTAGCCCATTTAAGCAAATCAAGTCCTCGCCTTTGCCCCATTTGAGCTGCCTATGAAACTCATTTTCGATTGCTTCACAGATGCATTAAGGATTCGGGATTGCTTATATTATTCTCTATAGTGTTCTAGTATCTTATGGATCCTTTAAAAATAAAAATCTAATGAATTCAAATAATTTTTTTAGATTGCTGTAGTTGAAAAAGCCCGAGGAGAAGATGTCTTAAGCCTCGTTTCAAGCTGCTGTTTCTTACGTAATTTATATCTGTAATTTCGGAGTAATCTACGAAGTTGTAATTCGGACACGATATCGGAATAAAATCCTTGGAGCTATAATTCGGAACAAAAATCGGAGTGGCAAGCAGATTTGGAATAAGATTTGCTGAGATTGGGCATAAATTTCGACAATATATATGTAGATATATGGAACTGATTTAATTCGGAGTAAAATCCACTTGGATATGCCGGCGAATGTAACAGTCTAAGAATGAGTACATTTGTCCATGGCAAGAAGATTCTTGATAAATTTATTTCCGATATTGGAAATTCTGAGAATCTCAAAGAAGACCCTTTAGCTTATTGGTGATGAAACTCAAAAAGAATTACGTTTATTTTTATTGATATAAAAAAATATGCCATATAGATTATTATAATTATAACACACATATATTTAGAGACTCTTATTCAGCTAGATTCGGTTTCCTAATATCCCAACTATATCTACTTCTCGAACAATCAGGCGAAAGTTGACTCAAAGGTTGGCTGAGATGATGGTTTGGAGAAAAACTTGGACAGTTAATATCCAAGTTTTCTAATACTATATACCAATCTTCGAGTATTAACAAGAATGGGAATGACACTATAAGGTCTTCATGTGCTCTGCCTCACCTGAATAAATGAAAGGTGCTTTCTGAATGCCAAAAAAAAAACAACAAATAATTCCGAACTGACCGACGGGCTTCGCTATAGCTTTAAATAAAGTATTCAACAAACAAAAAAGTTGACCAGGCAACCATTTACAAGCTTTTCAATAACTATTTGCACACACAAACACACACACACACACTCGTGCTTACATAGACATACATGCATACATACATACATGCATACATACATATATGCATACATGCATATATATTCATATTGAATCGTCACTTAATCATGCCACATCATGCACACGAACGCCTGTGGTTTACACACACACACACACACATATACATATACATACAAAAATACACATGTACATGTAAAAAAGTACAATACCCTTCCCATTGCCCCGGCTCCTGCGGACTGTGTAAGAGCCTTTGGGCGGGGCTTTCAATTTGCGGCTGCTCGAGTGGCTTTTGGCAGGCCGTGAAATTGTATGCAAAAATATTTTAATTGAATTGTCACCACGATTTTTATGCCCAGCTACCCATTAAATAATCGAGAAAAAAATGCCCAATGGGCATAACAAAATAGTGAGTCAGCATGTAACAGGCTATCAAATTTCTGTATGTTTCCAGTAGAGATGGGATCGGGAAAAGAAAATCATTCCCGACCCGATCCAGCCCTGAAATAGTTTATTATCTCGCCCGATTGTGCCGACAATTTTTTCATTTTTCCGCCGGGTCTCTACATTTCTCAAAATTTCGTTTCAAAATTTAGAACGCTTATGAAAGTTAAACTTTTTAATATCATTCTTCTGTTCTTTGATAAATACAAGTTATTTTATCGAATAATCATTTTCTTATCGGGACCCGCTGGAGTTTCGGGGTCAAGCACTTCCCGGCCGTCCCAAACTTTTTCAGAATCTTTCATATATTTCATATTCATACATATTTCAGAATTTAAGATCATTTCATAAATATAAATTTTGATACCAAATTTCTGAGCTTGCAGTTCAGTTTACAAGCCTAAGATCTCTTCAGTTCCCAAGCGAATTCTAAATTCAAAACAGATTTTTTTATATATCAACAATTTTGTTGAAATTTATAACTGTTTCCATCTATAAAAACCAAAAAAAAACATTGAATTCTTTGGAAAACATTTTTTTTTTGTTTTGTTTTTGATTTGCAACTGTCGTATTGGGACATCAAACGAATTAATTGATAATTGGTTGTATAATATACGAGCTCAGTAGGGTTGAAACCCAACTTCTAGAAAAATGCTAAAAGAAAATTTTTGAAAAAAGTTGTAACTCAGCTTTAGTTAAATTTATATCTGAAATTGAAATTTTAATTCAATACGAAGTAATATTTCTAGTCAGCTACAGGGCATCACGGATTGATGCATTCGATCGAGTGAAAGCATCTTAAATGATTTACTTTTTTTCATGGCCAAACAAATTTTGCTCATTTCATTATTTGTTGAGCTTTTAACTTTAATTTAATTTTTAAATACCTCTTTGTTTTATTTGACGTTTAACGCTGCCATTGTTGTTGGCATATTATAATGGCTGTTGGCATCAGGAGAATTGTAACTGCTCAGCTGCTCCTCCTCCACCTCCGCCTCCTCCTATCTCTGTTGCTGTTGTTGTCACCATGAGAGTTGATGAAATATGCATGAGATGCTGCTCTATCAGGTAAGGGCGGATGTGTGCGAACAAAGGCTTGCCTGCTTCAATAATGACGGTCATGATAATGACAATGACACCGACAATGGCCAATTATGTTGGCCAGAATGCTGCCAAGCCAGTAACTTGCTTCTAGATCACTAATTAGAATAACCGCTCAAACGTTACCAGGCATCCCGCAATAGCAATGCAGCCAACAGCAATATCTTTAGCATCAGCAGCCGCATCAGCACTGACAGAGGACACATTCCACAGCCTGCTTCAGGTATTTCATTTCCAACACGTTACTCATACGCTCCGTGTTACCACTCAATTAAATACCACAACAGCAAACAGATTAGAGCTTCTTGGAAAATTTAATTGGATTCGATTCGACAGCTGCACATTTCTGAAGAACTAAAGTAAGTATAAACTTAATGATAATTATAATAATATTACTAATACTAATAAAATTAGAACACGTTCACAATATTTATATATTTCCTGTTTGTAGCTATTTTATTAATGATTTTATTAATTCAAGAACTCGTGTGCTTATTACATATATTTAATCAAATTTAGCAACAAAGAAACCATTTTTCGAATGCTTTGGAACTGCTGAATTCGAATCTGAAACTGGCGTAGTCCTCTCACGTCAGATTTTGGTATCTGAAAATGGTATTCTTCCCCTCGAAAAACCATTTTAAAAATATTTAGTCTGATGAATATCTGATTTCAGTTTCGGGCTCAGCAAGTCAAAAAATAATTCTAAAAAGTGTAGTCAGTTTCTTGATAACTAAATCTTGTTGGTCCATGTAATTTTAATAGGAGTAGCCTTTCATATCATATGGATAGATCATTCTCAACTATCCATTCCTATCTGTCTATTTAACCCTTTTCTCAGAATTTTGTTAAAATGGAAATGGTTTTTCATTTTCTTTCTTAATTTAATTAAATTAATTTTATTAATTTAATCTATTTCATTTGGTTAATTTAAATAATATTTTAAATTTATTTATTTTATCTAACTTATTTAATTTATGTAATTTATTTAAGTTATATATTGTAGTTTATGTAATTTTCTTAATTTATTTAATTTTTTTTAAATTTATTTAATTTATTTTATTTGATAAATTTTTTTTTATTTATTCAATTTATTTTATTTATATAATTTACTTAATTTTTAATTTATGTTTGTTGTTCAACGCTTTCATTTATGAAGCTAAGGTTAGATCTAACTAACTGTCATAAGCATAGTTTATAATTTTCTAAGGCACGCCGATGACCCTAGCAGCTAATGCTCGTAAAACTATCGTTAAGCTTAGTATTAAGTACTCGATATAATTTGTTAACTACAATAAATAAATAAATAATTTTCTAAGATTTTGTAAGGAACATTTTTTCTTTTGATAAGAAATTATGAATTTAACTATAAAAGTAAAGGAACCCACTTTGCTCCAACATATTTATCTAAAATCCCTATCCCTATCATTGCAGAAAACTTTTTTGTAACAACATGTTAGTAACATAACCTTAATCTTTGTCGTATATTATCTGCTTTTTGATTTACCATTTTCTTAAGCATATGTTCATCTTTAAGCAAATCCTCATCTAAACCGTTCGAAATGCAAATCCACTTTCTCTTTTGCTGCTCATTTCGTAACAAGTCGTACGAAAGCTTGACTTACAACGGATATAAATACTCCAGTACTTAGCCAGCTAATCTATAAATAGAAGAGGACCATAGAGAGAGAGAGAAAGAGAGAGAGCAGATGGTATTCGTTACACTTATTTCAATTGCAACAATTGTCATTTAATCGGAACAAGCGGAGTTTTTTGGCATGGCGACAAAATTTAATTACTTGGCCTGAGCTGAGAGCCGCCGCAAATAGATGTAAGGCTGAGGCCCAAACCCGTCCACCTCCTCCTTCTACCCACCTCTCAACCATGTTCGCTATCTGAGCTCTGAGCTGGGGCTTAGCACGCCACTCCGAGGCATGACAATGCGTGTTGTTGTTGTTGTTGCTGTTGTTTGCCGGTGTGATTACGTAATTACGCATGTAGTGAGTGTGCACACTTGTTGTTGCTCTAAATGTTGCTTTTATTTGCACGCCATGATGCTGCAGATGCCTCTCGTTGTCATTGCTCATCCTCAACCGCACCGCCCACGCCCTCCGCCTCCAGCACAAATTAAAGAAATGCCAAACGAGCTTAACATCTTAAGGCAGCTCATTCTGTCGCTGTATGTGTGCGTGTGTGTGTTAAGCCTGAGAAAATTATGACAATGGCTGGGACTGCGGTTTTTTAGGTCCTTGCCACCTGCGACTGACTGTTGATTGTCTGCAGTTGAATGTTATTATTGTTGTTGTTGTTGTTGTTCGTGTTGTTGCTGTTGCTGTTGCCTTTGTAATTGTTTATTTGCATACTTGGCTGTGGCTGCTACAGATTAGCGACAAGATTTCATTAAATTACATTTCAAGAAACAAAAAATATAACAAAAAATATAAAACAAGAGCAAGCATGGGGAATATATGACTAGAAGTCCTCGAGGGTCTACTGCCTTGACTTCAATTTTTGTGGGATTGAAGAAAGATAACTAAGAATGGAAATAAAAGGAATTTGCTTATACTTAAAGAAAGCTCATTTATAGATTTTCATATTCCCAACTCTTATAGTTTACGAGATGTAAACAAAAATACATGAATGTATCTCCATTCATCCATAATCAATCAGAAAGAAACAAAAAATATAACAAAAAATATAAAACAAGAGCAAGCATGGGGAATATATGAATAGAAGTCCTCGAGGATCTACTGCCTTGACTTAAATTTTTGTGGGATTGAAGAAAGATAACTAAGAATGGAAATAAAAGGAATTTGTTTATACTTAAACAGAGCTCATTTATAGATTTTCATATTCCCAACTCTTATAGTTTACGAGATATAAACAAAAATACATGAATGTATCTCCATTCATCCATAATCAATCAGAAAGAAACAAAAAATATAACAAAAAATATAAAACACGAGCAAGCATGGGGAATATATGACTAAAAGTCCTCGAGGATCTACTGCCTTGACTTCAATTTTTGTAGGATTGACGAAAGAATGGAAATAAAACGAATCTGTTTATGCTTAAAGAAAGCTCACTTATCGATTTTCATATTCCCAGCACTTATAGTTTACGATTTAGACAAAAAAAATCCAAGTATGTAACTCCATTTATCCATAATCAATCAGAATTCAATTATACTCCTGAGAGCATTCTCAATGAGTTCAGGGTATACAAACAATGAAAAAAACTTTCAAAACTCCGCGCAATTACGCGTAAGAGCAAAACGCTTTACAGTGTTTGCAAAAAGTTCAAATACTCACAGAAACTTAAGCAAAAGCAAAAAAAATCATATAAAGAGAACGACTTGAGCATACCCTGGGTTACTCGAATTACATTACATATACCCGTTGGATGTTGTACAGGGTGTGCAAATGCCATAAATATTTCTAGTAATTGAAAACCACAAAACAGCGCACGTAGACGAGAACGCTGGGTGGTGCGGTGGTGCGATGCTGCTATGGTGCTTATCGGAGAATGTCGCGATATCCGCTTTGGTAATCGAAATACGCAGCATGACAACTAGAAACAGAAATAAGCGCACATATGGAAGTTGAAAGGCAAACGATGAATATGGCTGGGTTCGAGCTGGAGCTGGGAGCAGACGGAGGCCCAGGAGACATTCATTTGCATTTAAGGAAATGGTTTTGATTTCGGTCTCAAATTTCGTTGGGCCCAACCACAGCCTGCTTCTTCTTCCTTTTGCCAAATTATGCAACAGCACAAGATTCAAGCTCAAATAGAAATTCATAAATATATCAATACAGACAGCGAGATTGGTGAATGTTGCACAACTCGAACTAGAGGAAGCTGTAATTATGAGAAAGTGTATAGAAAACTATTTTTAAGTAACTTTTGGGATATGCAGCTGTGTTTCTAGAAAGACTTACCCGAATATTCAATGAAGAAATATGGAAAAAATATTCATTTTCGCTTCTCAATATGTAAATGAAATGTTTCCAAGTATAGATGGAAGAATGGGTGCATATAAATGTGTGTATATGTGAATGTATGTGTTAAATTGCCAATCAAATCAAATGTATTTTGCAATAAGGCTCTTCTTTGCGATTCTCATAAAGTTTAAGTATAGATTTACTTATTTCAGCTCAAACTCGTTTCTATGCAATCGGGCTATCTCCCGCAATCTGTATCTCTCACTCTGTCTCTCTTAATTTATGCGTGCTGCTTTCCCATGTTCCAATAAAATTCTCTCTTCTTTATACAACTTTTACATGGACACTCTCTAGAACTTTCATACACCCTAACATGCTTATATAATATGTAGGTACATTTATTTTCAAAGGCTCTTCTTTGTGATTCTCAAATAGCTTAAGTATAAAATTTCATAGCTTGTTCAAGCTTAAACTCATTTTTATGAAGTCGTGCTATCGCTCTCACTCATTCTATCTCAATAAACTCTATTTGTTTTCTCACATTGTTAGAGAAGGCTCTCTTCCATATCTTACTTTTGCATAGGCACTCTATAACATATATAGTTGTTCTCTAGAACTTTCATATACCATAACATACCTATATCTATATAGGTTTCCTTTCAAAGGACCTTCTTTGCGACTCTCAAAAAATGCAAGTATGGTAATTTCATAGCTTATATATTCTTATTCTAGCTCAAACTCGTTTCTATGCAATCGTGCTATCTCTCTTACTGTGTCTCTCTCACTCATTTACTCTCAACCAATTCGTGCTGATTTCCCACATTCTTCGAAGTCTCTCTTAATTATATTACTTTTCCATAGGTACTCTCTAACATGTAAAGTCTGTCTCTAGAACTTTAACATACCATAACATACCTTTATCACATATATGTGCATTTATTTTCAAAGCTCTAAGTGAAAATTCATTAGAGTGGTTATTCAACCTTGCGAATGCCAAATTGCAGCACACAGTCAAAAATTGTTGTGCAAAAACAGAAAGGAAATTTTAAAAAACAAAAAACAAGAGAATAATATGAAGCGCTTGGTAACCTTTGTCATTTAGTAGCTGTGCTTTGCATTGTGGAGCGTACACAAAAGTTGTTTTATTTTGCAGTTCATAATTCCCTTGACGTGAACATTCATTTGCTTTTGTATTTAATTAAATTTATAAAGTACTACAAATACTCTGCCCCTTTGATTAAATGAAACCCTAAACAAAAGTCTCTTAAAATGTTCATCAATGTGACTGACGTCTTCCTTTGCAGCTGAACAGCGATGTCTTAGTCAGTCGCGCGTAATTTATTTATTTTTATGCGAACTCACAAGCAAAAACATGCACAAGACACGTGAGCACTTGTCACATACATATGTTGCTGTATACCCTTCAAAGAAGCAAGTGCAGAAACGAGACAGATAGAGATATTTGAAATTTTATGCCACTTGTCATAGGTGTATGTATGTATGTGTGTGTAGGATATACTCTATCGAAGTGTATGAAGTGTATCCCTTTTTCCTTGCTATTCTTTTGGTAAGCCGCAGAATTGTTAGGGAGTGTGTTTGGCAATTTTAAATATTGATTCTTGACAATCTTCGCTTCAATATAATCAGTCTTGTTATGGCCTTCACGCTTCGCTTCGCAGTCAATGGCACAGTAACATGGCCAACACGTGTAATCCGTAGTATATCTCAACCTGTGCACAACACTGTTGCAGCTGTGCGTGTGTGTGTGTGTGTGCTGTAGTGCGTGAGCCTGAAGTATGTGCAAACAGCTGTCGCGTGTCACCGGCTGGTTTCGTTCGCTGAAACGGAAACGGAAATTACGTGCACGATGGCTGTCTACAAACAGCGGCAGCGACAATTCATCGATGATGCTTTGCTCTGAATGCTGAAAAATCCGTCGAACAACATTGCGAGGCAATGGCAATCAGGCGTTGCCCACTTGCCTCACGCCCCTTTCACTTACTCTCTCTCTCGCCACGCTCTAGTTGCGCTTTAATTAAATCGCAAAAGACGCGCCGCACATAATGAAACTCATTTATTATATATATGTCAGTGTGTATGCGTGCGTGTGTGTGTGTGTGTGTGTGTGTGCTGAGTTTTTGGCGACTGCTTGGATACACTCTTGTCCAGTGGCCGTGCCAGTGTTCCGGTGACGGTTTAACGCCTACAAATCGCCAAGGGTTCAAGCCGAATGTTTTTCAACGCTTTCACAATTTATGCAGCATACTTTTTGGGGCAAACGTTCATTTTACACGTGGCTCATTAAAATTGGCGGCAGAGGTGGGCGCCGGGCCGCCTACTTGTAAAAAAGTGTCAAAAGTGTCTCAAGCACCGGCCAAAACTTTCAAAAACGAACCCGAAAATTTTTCAGCTGAAGATTTCGGGCATATTTTAAATTTTTAATATATTCCATGGTTAAATAACGATTTTCGGCACGCCCCTTGAAATATGCTCGGGATGCATATTTCCTTACATATTTATACGTTGAAATTGTATAGAAAGCGTTTTCTGAAGCGTTTTTTTGTACATGCAAATGGCGACGGCGCAGCAACTGAATAGCTTCGCTCTGCTCGCCGCGGCGTCTGCTAAAGAGTAAATATTGTAATTTTCATTATTCGAGTAATTTACGAGTGCGCGCTTCCGCTGCGCACCACCTGGCCCGTAACTGTAAATGACACAAATGGCGGGCATAAAGCATTCTTACGATTAAGCCACGGCTAACCCTACCGTTGCGCATTCATTTCATATTCCCACACCCACACCCCGCCCCAAAACTATCTGCGAACGAAGTGCGGGTCTAGATGCCCGAGGCAACGGGACGTATGAGTAATTTGACAGTGCGCACAATTAATCTGGCGTTGTTTCGTTTCGCTCCGTTCCGTTTCGTTCCGTATCATACCGTTTCGCATGCCGGCCATTTAATTGTATTATAAAGCACGCAATGCCATGCCATGCCACGCCCATCACAGTGCCGGTGGGCGCACGAGAGAAGAGCATCAATGCGGATTAGCAATCAGGAAAACAAACACGAGACGCAAACAAACAATCAAAAGCATACTCTTGTTGGCAATGACCGATCGTGAGATACCCTATAATAAAAAATAAATAAGTAAATAAATAAATAAATAAATAAATAAATTAATAAATAAATAAATAAATAAATAAATAAATAAATAAATAAATAAATAAATAAATAAATAAATAAATAAATAAATAAATAAATAAATAAATAAATAAATAAATAAATAAATAATAATTTAATAAATAAGTAAATAAATAAATAAGTAAGTAAATAAATAAAATATTGAAATAAATAAATACATAATTAACTATTTAATTAAAAAATAAATAAATAAGCAAATAAAAAAATATATAGAAATAAAAATTTGAATAAAAGTTTTAAAATATATTTCAATCGATAAGTTATGAATATAAAAAAGAAACTATTTGAAGTCTTATTTAACAAATATGATTTCCTTAAAAAATTAGAATAGTTAAACTACAGGTGAACAGTTGAACAGGTGTTATTAAGTGCACATAGCTTTCAATAAGTCAATGGATTGCTCTTATCGACTCCCAAGTTGATATTGGTCAATAAGATTATTTGATTGTTATTAAATAACTGCACAGTCTTCATTAGGTAAACTTCAAATTATATTTTATTTATGCGCTGGGAAAGGTGCAAATGGCCAAGGGCAAAACTGTTTGTGTGTTCAGGTGTTCGGCTTAATAAGTGCGCACACAATGCCTGCAGATTACGTATACTCGACCTCACTCAACCCGCTCGAATGCAAATAAAAACAATTAAGAATATTGTAATTGGGCATACCCTACTGCACAATGCTCGTTCATGCTCCAAAAACAATTGAGCTTAATCAAATAGGGATATGTATAAAATATATATAAATTTATCTGTGGAAGAGGAATTCATCTATTGACTCTAGAACTGTGAAATGGGGACTTCAACTTTTTCTGGTTGCTTTACTTGCTAAACCAACTTGGCAAGCCCCCAGGGGGCCAGCTATATGACGACTAGACGGAAAGATGTAAACTTTTCCATTTCACTAACGAACATTAAAAGCAAATACAATTAATTGCACAATTTATGCGTATAATTTGAATTGACAATTTTCATCGATGTTGCAACATCAACTAAATATACGCACATCAGCAAGAATGCGACAATGTTGCACACACACACATACACACACAGGCACAAAATATCGCAAACAATCCATTCATAAGTAATTTGAAAGCTCACTTGGGTTCGCTGCAGTTGAATTTCATTAAAATGCAAATTCAATTTAAATTATTGTCAGCTTGCATTAAATATTGATGAATGCATTTAAATCAAATAGAATGCAACTGACTTTTAACCAAATTGCATTATCATCAGAAAGTTTATTTAAATTATGAAATTATTATTAATAAAAAAGTGAGGAGTTAGCTCGACTAGCATATACCCTGCGCTTGAAACTGTCGAGCTAAAAAAATATCTTAATTTAAATATCGAGAGAGAGTACACACACACATACATTGTCCTCCTTCGAACTCAATTCGAACTCATCTTTCCACAACCAAAAAAAAAAGTACATATATGTAAATGTTTTAGCCTTCTGTCCCATAGTTTAACTCCACCTCAACGCTTGCTCTTGAAATGACGAATGCAAAAGTAAAGAAGCAGCTCTCACACACACACACACACATACACCTTCCCTAAGCAATGCACGCCTTTGAATTTGTGTGTGCACATGCATAGGAAAACCTCAAAGCTTTGCGCTAATTGCCACGTGACTTTGCCAATATGATCAAACGTTTGCCTTAATTACTTCTGTGTTACGTAACGGATGTCAATGAAATTTTCAGTGCATAATCCTAATAATCCATTGAATCTGCGAAATTGAGCAACGGAAGGGAAAACCTTTAACAGCATGACTCAAGTTGCAATTAAACTATGTGAAAAATAAGAAAAAAACTAATTTTTATTTAATATACGAGGAATCGAGTGATATATGAATCAAATAACTGAAGTTTGCTATAGATTTCTCAGCAATTTTATGGAAACCGAAAAAGTAAACTGGTGTAAGAGCACCAACATGCGAAATTCCAGACAGATGGACAGACAAGAATCAAGAAGAAGTATTCTGCCTGTTACATATATTTAAGCAAAAGCCATTATACCCTGTATACCTTCGATCGACTTAGGGTATAAGCTTAATCAGTTGGATGTCAAAAGTCAAATGGCACTTGATAATGATATAATTTAAAATATTAATGAAATAAATGTAATTTAAAGTTTTTCCAGAGGCCAAGCAGGACACTAGAGGAAAACCTCTGACCAGGTGTCGGTCTGGCTTTTTGTAATTTAAAGTTATTATGAATATTTTCGTAAAACCACATTTAAATTAAGTTTTTTAGGAGTCCGCCTTCTATGCGATTCTCATAAACTGAAAAACTCCCGTTATGTCCATTTAATTACAATGTCCTATAGACTATATATGCTTAAAGAAATCCACTTTTCTTAACTGAAACTTATTAACTAGTAATTGTCAGAGATTTTGAAGGCGAGCTCCTACCAACCACTGCAGTAAAGCCTCGCTAAGCGGAACCTTGAGCCATTGAAAAACAAAAAGAGAAAGTAAGAGCTGGGCCCATTGAGTTGAAGGATCGAAGTTTTGCCATTGCTGCGCATTTCTTTGCACTGAAACGAGGCGATGCTATTGCCATGTTGTATTGCTTGTAATTTATGTTAAACTTTGCGGTTGCCCTTCGACTACAGAGGCCAAGCAGAACGAGAGAGTGAACCCTCTGACCAGCTGCCTGTCTGTCTGTCTGTCTGGCTGGCCTCTGTGTAGTTTGCTCTGCGAAGCAAGACTGCAACAGTGAGTTTGCTGCTGCTGCGCGCACTAATTAACTGACTTGAAAAGTAATTAAGTCATTTGTCTGATTCCCAGACGGATTTGCCTCCGACTCAGAGTCGACTGGTTCAGCTGCTGGTGCGCAAGTGTTTGACTTGTTTTTGTTTCGTTGTATTTTGTTCTGTGTGTTTGCGGTTGCTGCTGTCGCCTTGGCTCGTTTGGTAATTGCTGACCTGAAGCCGTAGATAATCAAAAGTGGAAATCCTTGTCTCCACGCGCCAAACTTGTTGGCTGCCCTCCACCCAAAACCCTACGTCTGTGCGTCTGTGACCCGATCCTGACACTGTTCTAGTTATAACTTTTGGCAGACTTACAGCCAGTGTGCGTGTGTGTGCGTGTGTTGGGAGAGTTTTCTCTCACTTTGACATCCAACTTTTCCGTTAAGGCTATCAATTTACTTGCGCTGCTAATCCGACCGTTGAGATCAATTAGTGTGCACAGGCACGCAGAGTAGAGTAGAGTTAACTTCGCCTACAATTCATCCACAGCCCTCCAATTGCAACCCCATATTATCGTCGACCTCGGCTTCCCCGCAGCACACGTGACACTTGTCTTTGAAGTTTGCGAAACAGGTAACCTGTAAGCCCCTCCCCCACATATATCGCCGTAGCTAAGCTGGCGAGGTAATCATTGCCATTGACATACTGTCAAAGTTGATAACTTTTGTCAACCCCAAGCCCACACAACATAGACAACACATTATAGGCCCAGTGTTTGCCCCGTAGCCAAATCCAATTACGCCCTCAATAGACTTTCTATATCAACTATATTCATGGCCAGCTCCACTTCGTACTTAAGCTGAATTAGACTCATATATTTGATGCATATCGTTTCAAACGACTTGAGCTATAGGAAAATGAAGCGAAGTCAAACAAATAACAAAATCAGCTCCAAATCTAAAGTGTGAAGTGAGAAACAGAAATTAGTTTGCTAAATACTCAAATTATGAGCTTTATGAAAGCCCCAATTAAGCGGCTAAGCGAGAGCTTATTACGAAATTATTTTGTTAGTTTCATATTGTAGGATTTGTTCTCAATTGTGTAGGAAATATACATGATGATGTTTGACGTATCTTATAAATATCTGTATAGTCGAATTTCCTGACAAATATAAGAAATATTCTTGGGGAAAAAAATAGTTAAATATATATACTAAGCATAATTGAATTAATATATGTAAGAGAGTGGACGTCCTTGAATTTATGAGAATCGCATAAAAGGCGGATTTTTTAAAAGATTTTTTTGGTTTAAGTTTATTTTATTTCAGCTAAATTTTTATTAAGCCTTTAAAAGCATGAAAATTGTATATTATATTAGTCTCAGCTTTCATTTTTTTCCAATATATTTACATATATACATATATACATAGATAATAATTGCGACTACTTGCAAGAAATACAAAACTTAATTTAATATTTTTTCCTTAAATACAATTTTATTTAAAGAAAATATAATTTGTTGTGGGTTATGTTCCTTTTAGGATCCAGACTATTGCCTGTAGCGGGTAACTCTCAAGATTCAACGGTCTTTTATCACGAATAAGAAGGGCTTACGTGACTATTGAACATAGGTAACTTTCCTATTTTTCAAGCCTTTTCTGAGTTTAGCCAAAATGTCTACAGTAATGCTTATTCTTATATGAATTACAGTGACTAAAGATATAATTATGGTATTGTGAATATATATATATATATATATATATATATATATATATATATATATATATATTTATATATATATGCCTATATATATATATAATATATGCCTAATTTCATGGAAACGGAAAAAGTTATCGAATATCTAAGACAATTTCAATATGCGCTGTATACAAGGACCTTCGTGTGCAACTTCAACTCTCTAGGAGGATATATAGGATCTGCTACGCCTCCTTCTGCATGTTACATACTTTTTGCAAAACCATCATACCCCGATTTCAAATTTTCAATGGGTTCAGAGTATTAAGACATCAAAATATAAATATAAACAAAATAAATATTTCCGAATTTCACATACTTTTCCTATTTGCTCAAAAAATGCAAAAAGTGAAGTCTTGAGCTTTGATACATTCCCACCAATTGACGTCATAAATGATCTCTACAAATTTCTATTAGATCGTCAACTTAGAGCCCAATTCAAAACCTCTATCAAAAGAAAATAAATATTTCTATTAAAGTTCATAACAAGAGCTCAACTCTAATCGTGTTTGTGTTAAATGGCTGAAAGTTTAATTTTGCAATTGGCTTAGAGGATGCCACCAGTTGCAAAGCCCTCTAATCCAGCTGGGTGCTTAAACGGGAAACTTGTCGGCCACCTAGTATTTGGCAACGTTGTGAACACAGTTTTGTTGCCAATGCGTTCGGAACATATCGTATTTAATTTTTAGCATGGTAAATGCCAATTAATATTTACCAAAATTATGCGGCATGAAAATTGGCATCTGCCTGCTGGCAAGTGGCAAGTGGCAAGCGGCAAGCGGCATGTGGCATGTGGCATGTGGCATGCGGCTGCTCACTTGATTCAATGCAAAGCGCATTAAAATGGCCACAGCCGACAAAGTGCTCAACTCTATCTAGCAGCTGCCTCGTGGGCCACTAACTGGAGGCAGCCGAGGATTCGTTTAGTAGCGCCATTGTTCAGCCCCGGCTTGGGTTGGCAAACAAACTTACAAAGTGCCGACACGATAATGATGTTGATGTTGCAGACGATGTTGATGATGATGTTGCAGCAAAGGCATCTGCAAGGCAACCCGTGTTGACTTTGGTCTCCATAGGCGCAAATTAACCGCAAAAGGCCCAGAAGGAGGTTCGTTGTAAAGCTGACCGCCAACACACACGTGACATGCTGTGTGTGTGCGAGTGTGTGGCTGTTCATTACTTGAACTTAAACAATCGAATTAGCTCTAAAAACAAACACAGCAACAGAAGCAACCAAGGCGTCAGCATCAAAGCGAATGCAGCTTGACTGGCGAAAAGGTGAAACGTATGTAATTCACCTGACCTGACCTAACCTCAACTCACCTGACCTGACACTCGACGGTTGACCAACTGATTTCCAGTCCTCGGGCCTTGGGTTAAGCATCTATCCGCCCTTCGAGCAGCAAACTATGCGATGTGCATCAACTTGATTAGCATTATTTTTGCTAGACTGACAAACAACGGACCCAGACTCAGGCACAGACCCTTTCAATTGTTCACTTGGCAAACAGACAGACTTGGCTAGACACTTGCATAGCACAATGTTTTTTTTTTTTTGTAGCCACAAGCTGTTGAATTTGTTGACCCATTAGTTTCAGGTTACCAAACAATGAAATTGTGATTTCACTCAATTGAGTACAATTTTATATTGCTTAAACTTGACAATGAAAGTTTCTGCTGATATTCTCATGATAAAAACACATCATATAGAAGTAATCAAGCAGGTTATTTTCTAAAAATGTGTTAGCAAGTGTTAACTGCAGCTTGATGCTTGCTCATGCCCTATATCATATATTTTTTTTAGATTTTCTGTTCTTCTTTATGGACTTATCATGCACTTGCCTTGAAACAGCTCTTCGACATCCACGTTGCTGTTGCTTTTATTTGGACTTTTTGCGTTAAAGCTTGAACTGAGAAATGCGAAACTTTGAATCAGAAGTCGAAAGCAGATTATCCAAAAGATCATAGCCAAAGGGAAACTATGAAACTAGCGTCGACAGCAGAGTCTGTATTTGATTTTGCATTGGCTACTCAAAAGTGCTAAACCGACAGACTTAATAGCAAATATTGATTTCTGTGGGAATTGTGATGCAGTTAACAAAATTAGACTATTATTCTCTTGAAGTTTTTATAGCCAGTTGAGAAAGGCGTAGAGAAGGAGAGAAGATGGGGAAGTGAAGCTCAGCAGGTTAGTAAATTCAAGAAAGTGAAATTTAATTTTACTAAAATTCAAAAATATCATTTATAGCAAGAGAATAGTACTTTCAAGAGAGTGAAATTTGATTTTACAAAAATTCAAAAATCTCTGTACTTTTCCAAAAAAAACTATAACTTCTCCACAAGTTTACTCGAGAAACTAATTTGTCTCAAATTTAGATTAAACAATCTTTATAACCAGATGAGATGTAACTTTTCTGATTACAGATTTGGATTCAATACGTCGAAAACTATAATACATTTTTAAAACATGTAAGAATGCAGTAGTCGGGTCTGCTCGATTACGAGATCCCCTAAGCCAAGTCCTAAGTGATGTGTCAAACAATCTACTTAACATCTTTTTTTCTGTACATATTACCCTCTGCGCGCACACACACACGCATACATACACACGCACACACAAGCACGTTCGCCGATTACAGGATAGTTTATTTATGAGCACTATGAGAAATTAATTATTTAATAACTTCGGTTCTAGACGTACTTTCATAATGCAATTTTCAGGACATGAAAATCACATCCTGATGTGTGTATATACAACATTTCAAGTCACTACTATTTGAAACACGTTTTTTCAGTTTTTGGGGCTAATGGAGTGCGGTATCCAAAACCTAAAATATATAATCTGTATTTTCATCACAGCAACCTACATTGTAAATTTGGTGTCTCTAGCATTTAAGATCTTTAAGTTATGGCTTAAAAACGAAGTTAAAACATCGATTTTTATCGATAATACGAAAATTAGATGAGTTATCGAAAACATGTACAGCGTATGGTATACACGAATATATATTTAAAATATCAAATCTCTAGCTTTTGTGGTTTACGATATCGCTGCGCTTATACGGACGAACGGACGGACGGATATACGAACATGGCTAAATCGACTCATTTCGTCGTCCTGATCAAGAATATATACACCTGAATTTCCATTTTCAATACGTTCAGGGTATAAGAAATAGTATATATAAGTATATTTAAACAAATTTTAATCAAATTTTAATAGTCTGTGTAGTCCGATTCTCAATTTAAATGAAACAGGGTAAGATAATTATAGTTTCTAGCAGTGATTAAATGTATCTTAGGAATACTACCATCTAGAACTTTAAAATATGCTAAGCAGCACATTAAGAGGACAGCAAAAAGAGGCGGGGGCGTGGCTGATACGTGACCTGTCGAGCAGCTGACATATTGACTCATCAACTTGAGACTAAGAACGGCGACAAGTCAAAATGGTAATGATAATGACAATTGCCGAGAGCCACCCAAACCATCAACGACTATTTCCATTGCCATTACCACTGCCGCAGAGAGAGTGGTCGAGTGGCTGCCACAGTGACTGCTACTGCCAATGTCAATAGCCTGTCGGGCCGTAGCAAACAACGAAAAGCGCAATTTTTATGTTAATGAACATCATTTTTCTCTGTTTGCTTTCACTTGCGTTAAGTGTCGCAAATAAATTCATTAAAGTGGCATTTTTCAATTTTAATGATGAGGAGTCGTTCTCTCTTGCCCCACCTCGACCCACCCTCTGAGCTCATCGGTTGATAATGAATATTTCTGACGGTCAGGGTAAATGAATACAAATAGTTAATGCCAGCCACCGCACCACCCACGCACAGCTTAAACGCTGCATTTATAAATGAATTTCGCATTATTTATCGCTTACTACTTACGGCCATTATTATCATTATTATTGGCAGCACGGAGCAAACTTTATGCTTTATGGTAATAAACATTCTTATCAGCTCGTCAGTTGCAAATTGTTTGTGTGTAATGCGAGCGGAGATTTAATCACTTTGACATTTGTTTAACGAGGCCATAATGCACGGCTGCACCGCAAATTCCAGACAATCATGTTCGATTCCCGCTTGTACCCTTTCGGCAATCACAGAAAAGGTAATTTTCAAATATAGAATATTTTGAGCAAATCTTTTTCCGTGATCGAACAAAAAAATTATCTGTTTCCGAAAGAAGCCTCCCTAAACTTTCAATGACTGTAACTCGGCTAAATGAAGTCTGTTTTTGGCAGGATTTATATTTTTTGTCAAGTACGGATCAGTACTATCGATTGGCATTCAAATTATAGAATTCTCTTGACCATTTTAACATAAGTTCAGAAGGTCTTCGAAATCAGTAAGTTTGTTAAACTTTGAAATTTAATGATTGTAACTCGGCCAAAAGGAGTCCGATCTGCAAACCAATGCCTTAAAAACTCGTACGACTCTCTACTCTCAACATTATAATATAATATAATGATTTTTGAATAAAAAATTAGTGATTCCGAAAATACATACCTCCTTTTGAACTTTCAATGACTGTAACTCTGCTAAAGTAAGTCATGTTTTGGAAAGAAACATTTTTTTGGCTGAACGGATCCCAAATATTCGAAATCAGCAATTTTGTTAAGCTTCAAATGACTATAGCTCGGCCAAAAGGTGCCCGATCCGTACCTTGTAAAACTCAGACGAATCTTTACTTTCAACACTTTAAATTTTTGTGAAAAATAATTGGGGTTCATTATATCAATCAAGTCAATCAAGTTCTAAAATTTGATAAATCTCGACCAAAATTACAAATGACAATATATTTAAAAAAAAATTCGGAGGTTTCCCAACTTGGACCTTTTCTTAATCTTTGAATGAATGCTTCTTGGTCAAATGAGGCTCGCTTATAAAAAAATAAATTTCTTTAGAGTTGTTAAAGTTGTTAAATTGCATTCTAATTTTTAAGAATTTTGTCTAGATTGCAAAACATATATATATATACTTTCGTATTTTAAGTAGCTCTTTTTTAACCAACTGAATTCCTATCCTCTAAAGCTACAAATATTCGAGTTTATTCTATTGCCTACTTTCCATTGGCATTCAGTGAGTCAAGGCATTAATAAAACTCTTTTTTTATTTCTGAATTGTCTACATATTCGAATAAATATTTAAAAGTCAGCAAGACGAACATTGCACAAAATCAATATACTCATTTCATTGCGTGAACGAGCAAAAGGAGTAATGGAACTTTAACTTGTTGGAGTCAAAGCCAGATTGCAGCCCGCATAAAAACAATAACTTTTGTTAATGTGTTGTAAAAACTTTTTTACCATATTTCAAATGTGTCCCCAAATCTCTTTCACATAAAGTAAGTTGAGCGATATTAAGCGCAAATCTCACATGTATTTGCATTTCATGTATTTGTGCTTAACTTTGCTGTGGAACAACATATAAACTAACTTAGAGCTTTAAGAGCAGACACACCTAAATTTTCAACAAATAATAAAAATATCTTAAATGTATCTATAAATACACTTTTAGCCAAATTTAAAGGAATTTTCTTCTTTTGATTTGAATAAAAGTCCCACACTCAGGTTTTAAGTCGCTTTAAGCCTTTGCAAAAGGACTTGTTAAAAGCCATGAAAGGAACCTTGAATCCAGGCGTTGGCTCAAATCTGAAACGGAAACTTTGTATACCCTTGCCAATTTGATTGCAGGGTAGAATGACTTTGTGCAAAGGCTTATGACATACAGAAGGGAACGTGGCCGACACCATAAAGCATATATGTGTATGTATGTATGTATGTATGTATGTATGTATGTATACTATTGTATATTTATATACGAGCTAAATTGATTTAAGCTCGAGAAAGTAGCAAGCTACAAAGGATAAGACTTCACATTTGATATATATATATATTTGATATACATTTGTGTATCTTTAAAAGTCGTAAGCTACAAAAGTTAAGACTTTAAATTTGACACATATAATTCATTTCCTAAATTTTGATAAGAATCCATACTTCAATTTGTTTTTGAATAATAACTTGAAGATCTTAAAAGCTAGATGTATCAAATTTGGTATTGAAGTTTTCATAAGAAATATATAGTTGATCTTTGAAACTCTTCACCTACATTAATACAGAATTGAAAATTAAACTCATATCTTATAGTAGAGTCTTAAGCTACGTTTCTTTTGGATATTATATGGTATGATTGCAGCAGCAGGGTATGGGTGTTTAGGGTATTTGCTAGTCCAGCCACATTGCCTCAGCTGTGCTCCTTTATTAAGCGTGTACGCTCAATAAAATTGTTATAAAACAGTCGGGGAAAGAAATTTATAAATTCATGAATTACAAACAGAACTTGGAACAACAGCAAAGTAATGGATGTGATCTGTTAAGGACTTATAAATTGCACTCAAGCAACTGGATGAAATTGTGTACAACAAGCAAGTGATAATTACAAAATGATGGGTAGAGCTTGTCGTTGCTGTTGTTGTTGCTGTTGTTGTTGTTGCTGGTGACTTTTCCGGCTTATCGTGCTGTGCACTCAGAGGGAAATGTGACGGAGAGACAACCGCAGAGGCATCCGCCGAGCAGTTTGATGTAACCCGTAAAGCGTAAGCCGTGAACTGTGAACTGCGAACTGCGAACTGCGAACTGTGAACTGTGAGCTGTAACCCCTGGCCGCTGCGTAGGGTCCTTATCGAGCCACCTTGCGTATGCCCATTCTAGTGAGCTTACCCAATTATGAAACATTAAAAATACGCGCATATAAATCGCTTCATTTTTATGCGCAATTATAGCACGGCTCCGGCTACGGCTCCGACTACGGCCGTAGACGTTGCCTGGCTGCCTGCGACGCCGACTCTCAATTAACTTAATTCCCTTTTGCATAAACTGGATGGGCTGCTGCTGTTGCTCATTTTGGCCCAACGCATTCCTCATGTATTTTTTATATATATTTTAAATATATACTACACAAATGTATGTATGTTTGTATGTATGTATGTCTGTCTGTGAGTCTGTCTGTTTGTTTGCTCAACGATTTTTGCAGCTCAGCCGCGCAAACTACTCAACCGTGTGCACTTTGGCCAAAGTGTCAAATGTAAAGTGGAAGCGGATAGACAAAAAATTAGCTGCCGGAAGTTCAAGCCGCATAAATAATAAAAAAAGAAAGCAAAACGTAAGAAATAATATTAAATGCTGTCACTATGGAAAATGCGTTCGTTTGGCTAATGCGATTTTAGACAACGGCCGCTTTCTGCCCGACGTTTAAGCAGGCTCCAACTTCCAGCTAACGGGACGGGCGGCCGTGTTGCGCTCTAATGGGATTACGATGCTGTCAGCGACAACAAAAAGGAGAAGAACACGAAGAGCAAGAAAAATAACAAGAAGAAGAAGTAGAGTCCCAAGCAAAAGTCCAAGTCTCGACTTTGTAGCTGATTATCTGGCCACGTTGACAGCAAAAATTCAACGAGAACAATAGCGAGTACATATACATACTTATATATATATATATATATATGTATGTATGTAGGGCTAATGGTATATTCTTAGGCTGGATAAGACGTTAATATTATTATACGCTTTGTAAACAAATTATGAATTATGTTGGATAAATAGAAAAACTTAATAATAACTTGATTGCGGCATTTGCTTGGCTCCTGGTTGCTGCCGCCTTGCCAGTTGGCCTTAACATTCAGCCCAAAATAGACGTAAGCTACAAATACACTGCACAAAAAATTGACAAAAAAAATTAAATAAATATAATATATATAAAAATAAATATATAAATTTATGTATATATAACATACTTTTATAGAGTTTTGGATAAAAAAAAAATTGTTTTCATCAAAACTATTTTTTAAATATGTATGTACTTAAATAAATTATAATTGCATCAAAAATGATTTCTTAAGTGATATTGAATTGATCTTACATATATTTAAGTTTTTTTTATATATTTTAATGGTTTTGTTAAATATTTAAATTTTTTAAATAATATTGAATTGATTTCACATAGTTTTTTTTTAAATATTTTAATGGAAACATATTAAATTTTACTTCAATTTTGAATAGTGCAATATTTTCTTTCAATTATATAATTTATAATACTTTAAAAAAATTATTTCAGCTTAAAATATTTTAGGATTTAAAGAAAACTAATTTTCAAACTTAAATTATTTATATAAGATATTGTAAGCTTCATTTAAAGGAAATTTATATTCATGCAAAAATTTTCTTTTTTATTATTTTTCTTTTAGAGGAAGCATAAAATATTTTAAGAACATTTTTTATATCACCTCATTTATTAACAACAATTAATATTAATTATTTCTGTACGTCTTAACATTAATTAGATTTAAAGAGTTCGGAGCCTTTGCAGCTTTTGTATGTACATTTTGATTGACGTTTTTAGGTATTATACATCAAATATAATTGTACTTGGAAAAAACTTATAAAATTTTATCAAAAACAAAATAGAATTTACTATACGTAATTTATACACTGCTCGCCACCTCATAGGCCTATCGCATACTGCTCCCAAACGAATCATGTTAGATAAAATATTTAAATTTTAAATTAAAGTGCATTTCATTATTGTCAACAAACAATGAATAGAACTTTTTTTTAAATGTTAAGTATTAAAATAAATTATTTTTAAAAATCTGTAAAAATTTCTGGGTTCTGAATTTCGATTATTTTCTGTGGTATTTTAGACATTTATTTTATAAAGAAAAACGTAATATAATTATTTATAAATGATTCATATCATACAATTGCATAAATGAATATGATTTCTTTTAAAAAAAAATGATATATTGATAAATAATTGATTGATAAATCCTTGATGCATAAACAGAATTTTTGTTGCTTATTGATTTTATGATGGATGGCTTTTCATTTGTGAGTATTTGTGGATAATTCACAAATATTTTGCGCAGTGCTGGCGACTATCTTCTTTTTTTTGGTAGATAGTGTAGTCGGGAATATGGGCATAGAAGTACGACGGCCTTGGGCCGACTTTCGTCCTCGGCCTCTATGAGGATGTGATGGCAACTGTGGCGGCCGCGGGCGCTGGCGGCACGTTAATTATGGCACAAAAATGGCCCAAATTGTGGCGCTGGCAAAATACAAAATGCTTAGCGGGCGGCGGTATCTGGCTGCGGATGGGGGCGTGGCCCGGACGCGCTCATTGCAGGTTGTTGCCGGCGACGAATGAAAGAAAATGTAAAAACAAATTGAAAACTTTTCCACGATATAAATTTGCATTTATTTTGAGCGCTCTTTGGTACGTTGCTCCCTTTTGTTTGGTCGTCCGATTTTTCTTTTTCCTTAGAACTTGGACTGAGCGTTATTCTCTCTCTCACTCTCTTCGGCGACTCTAGTATTTGCAGACACTGTTAGCATACCAGAGTTCTGTATACCTAAATATATACAAATTGCTTAAATCGAAAAAGTTTTACTTATTTTATATTTATATATGTATGTGTGTGTGTGTGTGTGTGTGTATTTGTGTGTGCACCTACGAAGGCACTAACTGAGCTAAGCTGAAATGTCCGTTCAATGGGAAATCCCGTGCCTTGCGAAGCGAAGCAGCAACAGCCAAAAAGAAGCTGCTGCAGCAGCAGCTGTTGTTGTCACATTGTTGTTGCTGTTGTTGTTGTTGCTGCTGCTGCTGCCACTGTTAGCTACCTTTTTGAATATTTATGAAAAATTGAAACGTTTTAGCGCGCGGCCTGGTGCCTCTTAGCTGGATTTGTTCCCTTTTGTACCCTGCGCCATGGCGCTCGCAGCGAGCATGTCAGACCAAACACACTGTTCAACAAAGTTTGTGTAAATTATTTTTTTTGTTGAACTATTTTGTTTATTTTTAAGCATATTGTATATTACATGCACATGCATTCAACTCAAATTTTTATATAATTTTTTTTCGCTTTGCCAAAAAACCTCTTTTTGTTTCTCTTCTAGTTTTCACTCATTTACAGGGTACTTTGCCCACTGGCAACGGTTGTTCTTGTGCGTGTCTTCTTCTTCTTTTTTTTTTTGGTTTTTATGTTATGTCTGTTGGTTCCATTCCCACTTGTTAGTTAACTAATTGTATTTTTTTTAAGTCCCCTTTGTTGTTGTTGCGGATGCTTTTGTCGCGCTTCGTGTTAGTGGGAACCGCCCACGCACAAAAATGATTTAAGTGCGCCTTCATTAATTACGTTTCACCACAGCAGCAGCAGTTGCAGAGGAGCCAGTCCCTGCCTCCTCCTAGCTGGCTGTGGAGGGAGACGGGCGTAAGTGGTTGAGTATGCCAGCGAACGTGGCTGCTGAAACTTTAATAGACCGTATTTCAGCATAATTAACACGGCAAGCGTATGAATGATGCATGACAAATCGCTGCGGGCGAACGAGGCTGCCAAACGCTGGCAGACGGCAGACACCGACAATCAGAGTCATCTTCCACGAAACCCTCCCCCTCCCCCCACACGCTCGCCATGCTTCACTCTAATAATTGCAAGCGGTTAAATGTAAATTGAGATTAAGTAAGGCAGCCATAAATTACGTATACGCTGAAAAACCAAAGCTGTTTTTAACGCTCACCTCCAAAGGGTCAGCAAGTGGTTTGCGAGTGACCACTGCGAAAGGATGAGAGCTCTTTGGAATCTCTCGAATTAGTAACCATAATTTACGTATATGTAGTTAAACAAATGAATTTCAAATAAGTAAATATGTAAAACCGAGTTAGAGCGCTCTAGTCGGGACTTTCCCTGATCTGGACTTGAGATCGCATCTCCACAACTAAATTATATGTTAGCAACTTCTGGCTTACTTAACGGACTTTGATGAAATTTTCAGCATTAAATCCTTTTATTTTATTTAATATGCCAGTTGAAATTTTAAGAATTGTAGCTATATTTGCATCTAAAGTTCAATAAAATTGATTTTGTAAAATTTGCATGCAAGTATCCAGTAAATAAAATAATTTAAAATTGTGTTTTATATACAAGAAATTAAATGAGCTAAAAGTTGTTGCTTAGCTTAAAAGATGTAAAAGATATGCCAAAAAAAACTGAACCGGGATAACATTTTTAATCGATATCTTGAAAACGAGAAAATATATCGTTTATTTTTAAACAAAATTAATCTGCGCACTTTATAAGTGGATCTTCTTGTAAAATTTCAAGCTCCTATCTCTGATAGGTACAGAGATCGACGCCATCATACATACGAACAGATAGACGGACAGCCATTCGGACGGTATAATAAGTAAATATGTAACAAAAACTGATTTTATTTTTATTTATTTATTTTTTTATTATAATAAATTTATTTATTATATATTTATATACATGCAGGTTAAGATTAGTGTCTTGTTACCTTTTTTAGGCAACTTAATCTCATCGAAATTTTATTCTTTTTTATCATGGAGTACATAATTTAGGGGATGTTAGGATTGTAGGGTATAAGGTAAGGAAAGGTACTTGGTATTTATTTGAGGACACTTTTAAGTCAAGACTCAGTCCAGAAGCTCCTGAGTCTGCTTCTCGGACTCCTAATCAGGCTGTTTGGACTAGGAGATATACCCTAACAGCTGGACTAATAGACTGACAAGTAAAGACTGTTGCTAGCTTTATTAAAATTCGAATTGAAATTGTGTTGAGCCACATTGCTCAAGAGGTAAACAAAACCGCAGCATGTCTAAAACTATGCAACAAATTCGAGCAACGCCTGTTTTGGTGCCGAAAAGTAGACTCAAGTATTTGACCGAGCGCCACACCTGAGCTGCAGAACCGGTCGGTTAGCTGACCTAATTAACCAAGCTCATCGCTTGAGAATGTTTATCGCACGCAAATACAAGTTGCCGCCAGATCTGAGCCGAAAACCAGATGGAAAAGAGAAAAAAACCAGCCGCAAATCGTTCTCAGCTCAGTTCAATTCATGTGTCTACTGGACGATAGACGTCATCGATGATTCGCTATCTGCATATATTTAAATCGACCCTCTCGATGCGAACGCTAATTAAAGTCACATCACCTGTCAGCAGGCAGCGGGCAATAGAAATTTATGCATTTGCTGTGCTGATTTGTTGCAGATTGCAAAAGCGCTGCGACTCTGGCTTTAGCCTCATATAAAAGTGTTGCAATTGATGTGGGGAAGCGCATTTAACGCTGGCCCCAGCTCTGGACTAGACACCCCCACGCCCCACTTCCCCAAATCCCATTCAAGCATTAGAGTCCAGCATGATGTCCGGGCAGCCGCCTCTGCTGCTGCTGCTGTTCATCAGCTTTGGCTGCATTACAGCCACATTCGCTCAGCGACTGCACAGACCCGCGCGCCAGCTGCTGGCGCCCCGCGTGCCCTTTGCCGAGAGCTTCGAGACCTTCGACGGCAACGGGCCGGACGACGAGGATGTTGGCGATGGCGATAATGTACGCACGGGCGAGCAGCTAAGGCAGCTGCTAGGGCAACAGCTGACCGGCGCTGTGGCACCACTGACTGCTGCACCACTCGCCGTGCTGAGCCGTCGACAGCCGGGCATTGTGGCGCCCAGATCGGGCCCAGAGGCTGCCCAGCTTTTCACTGACTCTGGTGAGTCGGAAGAGTTCAGCGAGGAGGACAGCGACGAGGCAGAGAACGAAACGGACACGAATACAGATACGGATGCGGGGCCGGCACAGGTGCCACACCAGGTGCCGCAGCAGGTGGCACAGCAGGAGTACAATCCATATCGCGACAACTTCAACGACCGCAACGAGGATGGCAGCTACGTTTTCGGGTGAGTTAGCACTACTTTAAGGCACAATCAACCACTTTCAACCACTGCTAACCACTCAACAGCTATGCGCTGCCAAATGGCGTACGCCGCTGGGAGCGTGGCTTCCAATCCAACCAACAGCCGCATGGCCTCGTAGTCGAGGGCTTCTATGCCCAGCCTCGACACTATGGTCAGAATGTTCAATATGAGCTGCGCTGCTATCGCGCCGATGCATACGGATATCATCCGCTGGCAGGTTAGTATATATAATTTAGAAATCTGACATATCATATCATATATATATCTATCTCTTTTTCTACAGTCGAATATCTGCAGCAGCCGCCTCGAGTGCGTCGCAATGAGCTACCCAATGTCAGCTGTTTGAACTTGAATCGATAAAAATCGATAACGATAACATTCACTGTCAATATATAGTTCTTCTACTTTTTTTGTGCACGTAATAAAATAAAATACCTGTAAAGGACATTTATTAGTTCGTTTTTTAAACTATGCTTAGATAGGCAGTTGTATATATCTGTAAAAGAAATTTAATGGGATTTTTTGTAATGCTATGCTTGGATATAAGTAAATATATCAGTAGTCTTAACTTGACAATTAATCAGATATATATATATACATATAAATGAAAGTCTATACTTAAAAGTTCACTATATCTTTTACACTTCATATCTTCGTATATCCCATGCTCTGATCAATCGATATTCAGATATATACAGTAGTTAGGTAGATGCATATGTATGTGTGCATGCCTGTAGCTAGGTATATTGATTGCAAGCACAAATTAGGTTAGCTTCCTGCTGAGATACAAAACAATGAAAAAGCACCTTTCTATGCGGATCTCATTGTTCTTAATTTAAGCTTTTTAAGGGAAGTCATTCCCATTTAATTCTCTGGCTTATACCTTGCTCTCTCTCTGCTTCACTCTCTCCCTCTCTCTCTCTGACTCTTAAAGTATTAGAGATCTTTGACAGCATCTCTGCATATGCATAAGTATATGCCCGCAAACGTCCACGATACTGTTTGTGTCCATTATGTGGTTAGAGGATATTTGTACACAGCTCGAAAGAACGTGAGCCAAGTGAACCAGTTTTCTTTCATTGTTTTGTGTGTGTTTTTGGCTGTTTATCTGTGGTACAGCCCCACGCGCTGTATATGCAAATAGACGACAATGGGATGATGTTACTTGTGAAATAAACAAAACTTGCGGCGATACTCGCCACAAAACTTGACGCTCGTTTTGTTGACTTAGGCAAATTTGTATTTAAACAACAACAATAACAAGCAAGAACAGCAACAGCAACAGCAACAATATTGACAATAGAATAGCGGATGCGACTACCCCCTTGTGCTAGAAGACAATTGCTTGAAATTTTTGGAGACCAAACTGGTAGTCGACAGCGGACTCCGTTGCGGGCCCAACAAAAGGCGCCTCATCAACGCAACCAGCAACAATGACAGCTAACAAACCGTTAAGTGCCGCAACAAATCGCCAAAAATTGAAAACTGTGGGAATACACACGACGCCAGACGCAGAGAGACACCAAATGCGACGACGCACCCACACAAAGGCAGATAGAAATCTCGGTCTCCCAAAACAAAACACAATAAAATTAAAGCAAAAAAAAAAACAGAAAAAAACAAGAAACAAAAAACAAAAAGCCCCAAAAATAAACCCAAAAAAATAAAATTAAAGAACATACAATCTACAGTCACCAAAAGACAATAAAAACAAATAAAAAAGTATTTTAAAATGCCATTTGAATTAAACTCGAAACAGCTCTAGAAACAAGGCGCCAACAACAACAAGGAAGTAACATCTAGAATTTGCAAATTGCATTTCTCTGCATGAGCAATGTGAAAGTTTATAAAATATAAATATAATTCAATAATTTACCAAGTTAATGAACATTGTTAAGCTTGATTACAATTAAAGCTGCACAATTTCACTCTGTCTTATTTAAAAAGACATGTTAAGCGAACTGTTTGTAGGGAGTCATTCCTAATCCATGAACTGTGTATAGATAATCATTTTTATATGCTAAATAGGGTCTCAGATTGAAAGATATCGTTAGGTAACATTATATGTGATTATCTTTTGCGGAAAACGTCGTATCGGATAATATGATATGACATGATATAATGTATCATGTAGTTGTCATGTTTCATAAGGTACCAACCAGTCATGTACCTATCCCCATATAATGTGACAATAATCAAGTACCTACCGCTATAACATGTAGCTCTATATGATGTACCGAATACAATATCGTGTAGCACTAATCAAAGTACCTCCATATCATTTACCATAACTTAATGTACCTTTAACCATCTCATGTACCACTATTTTATATGCCACTATATCATATACCTATCTCTATTACATGTACCTACCACTATATCATGTACCTATCAGTATATCATGTACCTAATACTTTATCATGAGCCAAAATATTATGTACCACTGTCGTGAACCTATTATTATATGCTGTAGCACTTAATCATCTACCAACATATCATGTACCAACCACTGTAACATCTACCTAAAACAACATCATATAGTGATATTATGTACCACTTATCATGTACCATTAAATCATGTACCACTATTTCAAATACCACTATATCATGTACCAATATATCATGTACCTACCACTATATTATGCACCACTATCTCACGAGCCAACATATTATGTACCATTACATCGAGTACCCAATTTTATATCTTGTTACACTTATAATGTACCAAAATCTCATATAAGATAATGTTATGTACCTAATACAATATCATATAATTCTATATCATTAACCACTATATCAAGTATGATTTACTCTTCGTTTCGTCAAATGGGTATCAACTGAGGTCCACATCCGTGTCGAAGATTCTTAACGTTTGATACCCTGTAGCCAAGCGATGAGCTGGTCGTGAGTGAAAAAATAATTCAAGCTGGGTTCAGTTTTATTTGATTGTAAAGTAATAGTAAAGTTAAAGATCGGAATTTACTCAGCTACAATACACTTTCTTTCAGGAAGCATCAATGTGAACAGGGTATACGTTTGCATCTATATTGACAGCAAATAACTCTTGAATACCAAAAGGAACAAAGCAGCTAAGTGATTCTACGTGTTGACTTCACTTACGTCCAATTGCAAAATTTGCATGAATTGACTGGACTTTAGCAAAAGCAATCTCAGTGCTCTCTCACTCACCCACTCTCGCTCTCTCTCTCTCTCTGTCTGTGTCTCGCTGTTGTCTTGTCAACTGAGAAAACATGCCCATGTCCATGTCCGGGTTTGTGTCATCCGCCAATCCGCTCGCAGCAATGGAACAACTAACTAAGCGGCACATGCCAAACATTTATATCAAGAAGTATAATAGAGTCTGAATGCGTATGTATAGAGTGTAGAGTATCAAATGTCGTTGCTGTGTTTTTGTTGTTGTAGTTGGCTAAAAAGTGCTTGACTGATGCGCAAATTTTTGCGCAAACAAGTAAATAACTCAAGTTGTCGTCCAAGTTTGCAGTGAAAAGCATGCAGTAATCAAGTTGATGCGCAACTTGCAACAAACTTTCATGCAAACAAACAGACAGACAGACAGACAGACAGACAGAGAGACAGAGAGACAGACTGTTAGACAGTGCGAAGCAAACGCGCAGTTGCGTCGTTTTGGCCTATAATTGAGCAATTTACACGAAGACATGCCGCAGGGGCACAGCTAACAGCGGATAGTGCCGCAGGAGCATGACTCTTAACATGGTTAGTCCTTGGGACGGCTGACCCGAGGAGTCGACAACTTTTGACTTTGTTGTGGGTCTCTATGTGCGTGTGTGTGTGTGTGTGTGTGTGTGTGGCATCAAACAGTGTGTCGACATGGCATGGAATGCGATAAAAATGCTGAGATTATGTAACCGAAATACTTTCAAATCGAAATCGACCAATATAAATTTATGGCTCAGACACTTGCACATGCCAACGTGGGGCTGGCCAGCGACTAGGGATCGAGATTGGCATTAGGGAGATTGGTCTAGGGGTGTTTGCTGTTTGGTGTTTGGGTTTAGGTCTGCTGCACGGAAATGCTGGCAAATGAAATATTGTGCAAAATGCCAGCGCACAAACAAGCTGAGTTGCCATTTCGGTCTGCCATTGTCCCCACTAGAGAAAGAGAGAAAGAGAGAGAGAGAGAGAGAGAGAGAGAGAGAGGGCTAGAGAGTGAGAAAGGCAGCTGTCCCAGCTACGGATCTCTGCTGTATACGGCCGCACACCAAACTTGAAACAATATTTTATGCTTATATGGGTAAAAATATTTATTAGTTTGTTGTTTTGCGTAGAAGTGTGCGAGTGTGCAAGTGTGTGAGTGTGCGAGTGTGTGTTGACAGAGAATTTGCAGCTGCAGTCGGCGGCCACAGCGCCATTTGAATTCATTTTTTATGGCGCTGCATTTACAGCTACGCGAAGTTGTTGTTGTTATTGTTGTTCTTGTTGTTGTTGGCTCTTCTGGCCAAGAGTGGCGCATTAAAAGCACCAACTGAGTGCCGCATCTTGGCGACCTAACGGGACAGCCAGCTGTCAAAATTCATCGGAATAAACGTTTAAATTTATTAATTGCGCTTTCAGTTTGACATGCGGAATTTAATCCCGGCCTAGTGTCTGGCCCGACTGCCCGTTAGCTGCTAATTGCAGTCGTTTTGGCCATTAAACGGCTCTGCCACAGAACAGTTCCATCCGACACCTACGCAAAATGCGAGAGAGAGGGAGACAAGGAGAGGCTGCCCGGCCAGGTGAAATGCTTAAGGAACTCGCACTCCCGCTTCGATTACAATTCAAAAATTCCCTTTGCCCAAATCATGGCTATCAATTATTTATGACGAAAGGCACTTAGCTCAATCAATTTAAGCACAATTCACACAAATTCATTAATTTAAATTGAGAAATTGAAACACTTCTGGTAAATCGCAGATAACAATTGGACAGTCAGCTGCTATAAAGTAGAAAATCAGTTCATTAACTCAACTTATTTTAATGGATTTTATGATCACACAAATCTTTGACAAAAAAATGTATATGAATATAATATAATGAGAATAACTTCATATATTAGGCTAGAGGATGAACAAGAATGTATAAAAAAATGTATATGTACATATATACATATATAGATATGATAATCATATGATAATATATGCATATATAAGGCTAGACTCAGATCAGAAATATATAAAAAAAATCATGCATATATATAATAATATGATAGTATATTCATATATCTGGCTAGACTAAGATCAGAAATACTAAAAAAAAATGTTATATATATATATATATGATATATATATAATATGATAATATCTGCATAAATTAGCCAAGATCCAGTTCAGAAATATATAAAAATAAATACATATATATATAATATGATAATATCTTCATATAATAGCTATACTCATTTTAGAAATATTTTTTTAAAAAATATATATACAAATATATATATATATAATATGATAATATCGTCATATATCTGGCTAGACTTAGATCAGAAATATTAAAAACAAAAAAATTATATATATATAAATATATAATATACGATAATACCTTTATATATTAGCCAAGACTAAGATCAGAAAAATATAAAAATAAAAAAAATTCACAAATATATATAGAATAACATGAAAATATATCTTCATATAATAGCCAAGACTCAGATCAGAAATATTTGTTTAAGAAAAATATATACATATATATATATATATATATATAATATGATAATATCTTCATATATAAGGCTAGAGTCAGATCAAAAATATCAAAAAAAAATTATATAAATATATGTATATTTATATATAATAAAATGATAGTGTCTGCCCAGACTCGGGTTAAGAATATGTTACCATTATGGATTGCTGAATGATAAACATTTGTTTTCCTTCTATCTGTTACATTTCTCAAAACATTTACATGTGCTGCAGAGGCAAAACTCAATATTATTAATGATTTATTATTTACTATTATTGCAGTATTTTTTTTTTGCTAACCGCCGACAGACAATTGAAATGGGGCCGAATTTCAATTGGTGGCAGACGCCTTTTTTTGGTGCCAGTCGTCGATTAAATATAATGCCCATCGATAACAAGAGCAATGAAGATGAGTGAGGCCATTGAGTGCGTTGACTGCCAGACATTTATCAAGCATCAGCCAACCGCTGGACCCATTGTCAAGGACATGCACAAGTGTTAAACAACATTGAGAGTCGAAAAGAATTAAAGGGCAATGGAGAGAAGGAACAAATGGACGCCCACGCACTCTAACGCTGGACAGCGGCAGCTGCTGATAGCATCTGCTGGAATGATGCGGCCCGCTGGCCTGGTCAATGAACCGTGACTCTCTCGACTGCTGCTGTTGCTGCAACGGGGCTCGAGCTGTGCCCAACACAATTCGGACTCGGAGCCAAAATCAAAATCAAAATCAAAATTCCCAATTGCCAAGAGTCCAATTCAAAGAGTTCGATGCCAGGCGCTGTCAAAATCACAAAGCAACCAAGGAGAGCGAAGAGCGAAGAGAGAAGAAAGGACAGCGGGTGCTAAAGATTTTGGGGATTGAGGCTCTGGGGCTGAGTGGCACTGACGTGCGAGTTTATTACGTTTTTTTTTGTTGCTTTCTTGGCACATTTTTGGCAAAAAGCTTTGCCTTCGAGTGGTATAAAAGCCCGTGAGCCGTCTGGCCGAGTAATCAATTATTAAGCCAGTAGCTGAGCGAGAATGTTGCGTGCCCCAGCGATCAAAATGTGCCTGCAGCTGCTGCTGCTGCTGGGCATCGGACTGTGCGATGGCAAGACGCACTGGACATTACGTCCCAGGCGCACCACCAGCACCACCACTAGCACCACCGCCATGCCCGCCACGGATATCGAAGGCTTAATTGAGAGCTTCGATCAACGCTCTTTGAGTGGAGAGCACGAGTACAGGTGATTGCGATTGCAATAACCAATGTCAATCGACACCTTTTAATTACCCCACACACCCACGCAGATACCAGCTGAGCAATGGGGACACACGATATGAGCGCAGCTATCGGCTGCCTGTGGGCAAGAGCTATGTGCTGGCACGTCGGGGCTACTACTCGGTGCCGCTGCCCAATGCACAGTACTCGACCGTCTTTTACAGGGCCGATCATCGGGGCTACCATGTGGATGAGCGTAAGTGATGTTTGTCTGTTTGGCTGTTTGGCTGTGGTTCGACCGAGTGTAAAATTTTATGCCCAAAACGCAGACACATTATCCGGCGCACAGCCGTTGCTGCCACGCACCCTCGACGTGCCACCCGAAGTCGGGGCAGGCATGAAGTCAACGCCAACAGCTAAGCGAAATTCAATAAGCGTGCCAGAGCGTAACGAGGAGCAGTTCGAGCAGCAACCAGATGCTGAGGCGGCCAAAGGCAAAGGTCAAACAGTAGCTGATGTCCGCCTGCCAGCAATTGTAAGTGGCTACGGTGGCAACTTCTCACCCACTGTCGTTTTTCTCCGCTCTGAAATACAAAAAACATGTTACAATTGCAGAACCAGAGCCGGAGCCAGAACCAAACCGAGCCATCAACTGTGGCCGCACTCGAGGACATTTTTGCAGCTAAAGTTGGCACAGCATCAGCTGATGACGATGCGGATGGCCATGATGATGATGATGATAATGATGATGATAATGATGATGATGCAAACTGAATGCTAGCTGAAAACGAGGGCGTGAATGTGAACGCGCATAACCAGATGGATGAGGATGAGGATGAGGATGACGATGAGGATGAGGATGAGGATGAGGATGAGGATGAGTATGGTAACTTTGTCGTGAGCATGGTTCGGTAAAGTGACATCAAATGGCTGCACGTGTGGCTGGAGCTGGTTCAGTGGCAGTTGCCACAGCCAAGGGGCTTTTCGCCTTGCTCCGCTCAACTGGCAGGCGGGCAGGCTTCAGTTGCTCCAAATCAAATTGTAACAATTGCCGCAGCTCGAGCATCGACTACAGCTGAGCGCTGGCCCTGTCCAAAATCATTTTTGGCTGTGCTGTTCCGTAACACAATTTACCAGACCGAGAGATCGAAAGACATCCAGACCGCAGCAGCAAACTGAACCAAGTCACCGATACACATCATCAATTGCTCACATTACGCCCGCATCAGCATCAGCATCAGCATCAGCTTAGACGTTAGGCTTCAAATTCGATTTGAGCAAACAAATACAATAAAAATTATTTCGGAATATTTCCATAAAAATGTCTACATTTCGCCCACACACTTTCAATGCGTGTTTTGTTTTGTTTATTTTTTTTCTCTCTTTTTTATTGCACTTTTTCAATTCAATTAATCAAAAGTCCATAAATTGCTTTTGCCAGCAAAAATGTGCACGAACTGTGTTTCCTTTCTAGGCGAAATACAAAATATTCTGGAACAAGCTTAGTTGTAATTGTTTTTCTGTATTTCTAATAATTGATGACTTCAATTTGAGGAATTTTAAGAGATCTACAGGTTTTTAAAAATGAATAAATATCGTTGTTCTTTTGATACCCTGAACCCATTGAAATTGGGAAGTTAGGGTATACTGGTTTTGTGACAATGTATGTAACAGTCAGAAGGAGGCGTGGCAGAGTCCATAAAGTATTTGTATTCTTGATTAGGACAACGAGCTGAGTCAATCTAGCCATGACCCTCTGTCCGTCCGTCCGTGCGTTCTACTGTGCGTATTTCCGTCCTTTTGTCTGTTCATCCGTCTGTCCGTCCGTCCTTTTGTCTGTCCATCCTTCAGTACATTCGTCTGTCCGTCAGTCCGTCTGTCCGTCCGTCTTTCCATCCATCCGTCCGTCTATCCCTCCGTCTGTATGTGCATCCATACGTCCGTCCGTCCATTTATACGTCCGTCCGTCCATCCATTCATCCATCCGTCCTTCCGTCCGTCCAACCAACCGCCCGTCCATCCCTCCACCTGTCCGTTAAGACGAAGAGCTGAGGCGATCTAGTCATGTCCGTATCGTAAACTTCTTAAACAAAACACTTGAAATTTAAAATAAATATTCTTCTATGCCATTTTTTACACTATCAAGTTGAGTACCTTTTAGCATGTACGTAGTTTTATAGTAGAGAATAGAAGTGTTATATTATGATACAGAAAATAGTAGAAGAGTTTTCCTCATTCCCCCAAAATATCAAAGGTAAAGTATATTCTGTAATTAGTAATATAATTGAATATTTAATTTAAATAATAATAAAATATTCCTTAGTTCAAAAATCTAGTCATATTCGCTCTATGATTAAAGGCCTTAAATGTGCTGCTAATTGACTTAGAAACTATAAAGCTGCGTGTTTTTAAGGAGAGCTGGGGGTTGAGGCAACTGAACAGCAAGGATCCGGGTTGCAATCCCAGGCAAGTTGAAGTTTATATGTAGAATAGTTGCGAGCGCTACAAAAAGTAACTTAAAACTATAATAATAAGCATAAACTATAATGAGAATATTAGAATGGGCTCTGGTCTAAGCCTTAATTATATGAACCGCCCTCTTTCATGCGAATTGGGTCATTCGTGTTGACAACCTCAGACATACATAGCTATAGAGCATGCATTAAAGTTGTAGTCATACTAAAATGCATTACTATTTTGCTCGCACGGCATTTTGTGGCTGGGAATGCCAGAGTTGGCCCTAAATGCATATGATTAGCATTTGCCATGTGGCATGTGGCATGTGTCATTTGGCATGCGGTATGTACAGTAGGCAGAATGTAAGAGAGGGCAACAATACATTGGGGCTTGCAACTGGATCTGTGTGTTGCAAGCGCAGTCCATTTGGTACCATAATCAAAGGCGAGCCGAAATTTTGTGGACCACACACCATTCAATTAAAGGGGGCCTTCCAGCCATCATTTGTTGGCCCAAACACGACATTATGAGGCGCCAGACAAAAAGTCCAAGTCCTCCTCTATGCTCTTGCATTCGAGCTGCCATTTAAATGGCAGCTCTGTGAGAATAGTTCGGGGTCTCTGCTGCTTTGTTGAAAGACAACGCCAGCGGACAGATTGTCAGCAGCAAATCGGTGAGCATTCATAAAACTGACTGAGCGGTAACAGGCAGCAGCAGCAGCGGCAGTCGCAGCAGCATTAGCAGTATCTGTGGCACTCATAGCTCTCCGCCCACCTTTGTTATAGTTTTTATGCCGAGCATCCTTTGGGGGATTGGGGCTGCTCGTAAAATGCACACGGAGCCATAACAGCAGAGGCTCTGTGTGGCCAAAAACCTGTAAGCAAAAGCTGAGCCACTAGCTGAGCCGAGGCTGAGGTTGCAGCAGCTGCAGCTATTCATTTCTGCTACTAATCCGATGCGGGATACAGTTTATTTACGAGTCGGCCTCTATGGCCATCTAATGAATGAGCACAGCCTGAAACTGAAACCGGCGCTGGCGACACAACGAGTGGGAATGACTGAATGACTGACAGACTGAATGAATGAATGAATGAATGAATGTGGCCCAAGGCGTCTTTGGCTTTTGTGCAGCCGACTTTTTTGGTCGCATAAAAAGCGCAGTTAGTTCTTATACGGTTTGAATTCTAATTGCACAAATGAAGCCACCACAGCCTTAGCCACAGCCTTCATAGTTGTCAGGCGCCAGCGGGAATTCAAGGTGCGGGCTCTGTCATAGACAACCCTCCCACATGCATATCCAAATACATGCATGTTACATTACATGCATACACGTTGAGACTTACAAAGCGCTACAAATTACGAACGGATGCAGAAGGTGCTGAAAATTATGAGCAATGCTTGTTAAACTCAAACGATTTGCGACAATTGCGTTGATGTGCAATTTCTTTTTATACCCTGAACCCATTGAAAATGGGAATTCAGGGTATAATGGTTTTGTAACAATGTATGTAACAGGCAGAAGGAGGCGTGGCAGACCCCATAAAGTATATATATATTCTTGATCACGACGACGAGCTGAGTCGATCTAGCCATGTCCGTCTGTCCGTCTGTCCGTCCGTCCGTCCGTCCGTCTGTCCGTCCGTATGAACGCAGTGATCTCGTAAACCACAAAAGCTAGAGATTTGAGATTTTAGATATATATTCTTGTATACCATACGCAGTACAAATTTTTTTTTTTTTCGATAACTCATCCTATTTCCTTATTATCGTTAACAATCGATATTTTGACTTTGTTTTTAAGCTATAACTTAGACCATAATAGCTAGAGACACCAAATTGACTATGCAGGTTGCTGTGATGCAAATACAGATACTTAACTTTTTAAATTTTGGATACCTCCCCCCATTAGCCCCATAAGTGGAAAAAACGTATTTCAAATACTAGGGAGTTGGGATTTCGTATATATTCACCTCTAGATGTCAATATTATGTCCTGAAAATTTCATTAAGAAAGTAGATCTAGAACCAAAATTATTTAACAATGAATTTCTCATAATGCTGCCCAGAATGCAGTATGTACCGGTAAAAGATGTAAGCTAGATTGTTTAAAACACCGCCTCGGACTTGGTTCAGGGGATCTCGTAGTCGGGCAGACCCGAATAAAGCGTTCTTACTTGTTTAACTTGCATTGCGTTTCAACTAGCCGCAGCTTATCCGCTCAGCTATAGGGTATGTTGAGAGTAAGCGAGTCTGAAAATATGAATTTGAATTTGATGTTCGAACTCCTTTTTCTTTATTTCTTAAGAAATAACATTTATCTTAAGCTTTATTGCCTTATTGATTGAATAGCAGTCCCAATATATGATATTTCTCGTTTTCAGCCTCCTTGAATAGCTTACAATCGATACACATGTGCAAGTATTCAGACTAATTCTAATTACTCACTTGAGGTGAAATTTGACTTGGATATTCCCCAATCAACCTTTTGGGTCATATATTACTTTATGTCTGTTTATATATATCTGCTCTATACAGAAGCAGTCCAAGCTTATTTCATAATCAACTAAAAGCCTTAAGAAAACTGCATGGAAAGTACTTGACGTTAGCAGCTAACAACAGCTCTTTTGATAAATCATATCAAGAGCTGAGCATTACGTGGTATTTCCTAGTCGATTACCTCTAGCCGTCACCTTTTTATGTTCGACATTTGGTTTGTGTGGCTAAAAATTTTGGAAGTTGAGAAAAGTAGTCACATGCTGGCTCTGCAGATGGCGACATTACGGACTATATACGCCCTTATAACGATGCTGATAATTAAGATGATAATGATGCACTGCATGCCCATTGTAGTCCCTTGCCTCTTATGCTTCATACACATAAAAGTCCTGTGAGACTGAGTCCCACACACACACACACACACATATGCATTATGGTGTGAAATTCCCTTTAAAGCGAAAAACTATTTAAAGTAAGTTTGTCAGTGGAAAACTATTTGTACATTAGGTTCAACAGGAAGTAAAGTGCTGAAAGTATGTGAAAAATTAAAAGTTTCGGCAAGTTTTGCAGAATTTATAAATTGTAGCAAACTTTTCAATAATCTCATTTTGGATTATTATTATTTAAGATTTCAATTTTAATACTCTAGCAATACAGCTCAAACGCTTTAACAATGCCAATTTGCCGTGTTATAAAAGCAAATCAAAAATAAAAAACCTGTTTTTTTTTTGTATAAAAACCACTCAACAATAGATAGAAACCCATTTAGGGTTCAATAAACCCAGCAGACGAGTCAACAAAACATTTGTATATGATTTAAATATTTTTGGCGAGGGGCCAGAGCACTTGTTGCTATTTATAGAGCTGATAGGGTCCCAAAGGACTGGACCAAGTCAAGTCTCATTGTGATTTGGGGTAGGTTACAGTTGGGGATTCGGGAGATTAATGAGGCCGACTGTGTCTGTGTGTGTGCGTATGGGTCAGTAACAAGCATATGCATAAGCACATGCTGAAATCTATTTCCAGATGGATGCTTAACCCCATCATTAATCTATCTTCATGGTAGCTCAACGGGCCTCCAATATAATGCAGGCATTGACAACGGACTCCATTTTCTTTTTTTTCTTGTTGATATTCGGTCGCAATGTCCGTGCGAACTCGATTCCCCAGCGTCACATTGCCCTTTAGCACGCCGTTGCCCAGGGAGAGGAAGAGGCGAGGTCAATCGCATTGGAGTAGTCCATAAATAAATAAATGGCCCACAAATAAATAAATAAATTGAGTAATAGCTATAATTGACGGGCCTAAATCAAAAGATGGGCAGCATCCAGAGCCATGCTCCAGCTATGGATTAGTTGGAGCTAAGGCGCTTAAAGATTTGGATTCAAACATCGTCAAAGCTGCGTACGTGCGATGTTAGAGCAGGGTGTGCCTGAATTAAAGACATCCTGCTTGGGTAAGAATATATCTCGTGATTAACTCCTCTTCAACTTCTAATCAAGAAAGACAATACACAAATCATATGCATATATATAATATATACATATATAATTCAATATATGACCTTTAACTTATTAAATCTTATATTAAAAATATTTATTTATTTTATTTATTTTATTTATTTTATTTATTTTATTTATTTTATTTATTTTATTTATTTTATTTATTTTATTTATTTTATTTATTTTATTTATTTTATTTATTTTATTTATTTTATTTATTTTATTTATTTTATTTATTTTATTTATTTTATTTATTTTATTTATTTTATTTATTTTATTTATTTTATTTATTTTATTTATTTTATTTATTTTATTTATTTTATTTATTTTATTTATTTTATTTATTTTATTTATTTTATTTATTTTATTTATTTTATTTATTTTATTTATTTTATTTATTTTATTTATTTTATTTATTTTATTTATTTTATTTATTTTATTTATTTTATTTATTTTATTTATTTTATTTATTTTATTTATTTTATTTATTTTATTTATTTTATTTATTTTATTTTTTTTATTTTATTTATTTTATATATTTTATTTATTTTATTTATTTTATATATTTTATTTATTGTATTTATTTATAGGGTGAATACCCTTTTAAGAGTTTTTAATGGGTATTTAAAAAAAAGAAAAATTGAATCATTGACCCGATCAGTGACTGACTAGACTGTTAAAAATGTGCCCAACTTTGGGCTTAATCTAAATTTATATCAGTTTAACAAGTCACAAAACACAATATGGCAACAAATGAAATAAAAGCGTCTAAGGAATTGCTGCGGCTTCAACTTAAGTTGGTATTTCTTTTATTTGGCTTTTGCTCTTTTTGCTAAGCTGAACACATATCAGCTGCAAACACAGAGAACGAGAACAGAAATGTACACTGTGCAACAGAGAAAGACTTTGATTTTTATTTGTATTTAGAAAATAAATGTAAGTTGCTTTTAAATACTTCATTTATTCCAACTTCATAGGAAGTAAAAAAGAAAAGAAAAGTGAAATAGAAAGCTGTAAAGCGACAAACTTTTCTTACTGTGTAGCTGATGCTTTACACAGATGGCTGACACACACGTCCTAGATAGGCAGAGAACTACGAGTGAATCATAAACATTGGGCCGCTTATCAGAAGCGCTCTCAATCTAATCTTGAGATTAATAATGTGGCTTTTTGTAAATTTCAATTGCTGGCAACTGGTTGGCCGCCTACCACAACACGCACACACACACACAATCAAGGTGTTTTTGTGTGTGACCGCCCAAAAGGCAGCCACAAAATGTACATTTAATGAATGTAAAACCGGAGCCTCAGCTGCAATTGGCCCTGGCCAAAGCCCTTTCGCAATGAGTCCAAAAACCAGCTCGGACCGTGCCCGCCAGCAAAAGGCTTTTATAGTTAGAAATTTTATTGACTTGGATTAGTTTGCAATGGTCCAAGTGGGGTGTGTCTGTGTCTGTGTGTGGGTGCGTGTGTGCCCAGCCATGTACAAGCACTTGTATCTTAAAGATGCGGCTGCCTCTGGCCCTGTTGGCTAAATTGACCACATTTTGATAATTGCCAATTGGCAATTGTGTTCGGTTTGGCAATGTTCTGGCTAACTGGTCGGCTACTTAATAAATCTATGCATGTACACATACATAGATACATATATTGCATTATGTACGTCTAGATAGTCAGTACTTGGGGGTGTTTGCTGCAACATTTTGTGCTTACATCGCATTTCGTGCAACAGAGTTGAGAGCTTGCGGCATTTATAATTTATGCAAGACACCAAAGAGACGAACAAAAAAAAAAGCAAAAACAATAACAGAAACAGAAATCTCAACCGTAAGTCTTGCAAATTGTTTTGAGATGCTCGGCATATCATAAAAAAATGAAACTCTCGCACATAAATGGACTGCGGCTGTTGAGGGCGGCCAGAAAGAAATGTGAATCAGTTTTGAAGAGTTCCGCAAGAGCGACGTGATTTGATGGGGAATCATTCCGTGCCCAGACCCAAAGCCCAAAACCCGAAAACCCAAAACAGACGACGGCAACAGGCAACAGGCAACTCGCAAAAAGCCACAAAAAGTCGGCAACAGCGGCAGCCACAGTCGGCGGTGGCGTCGGTGGTGGCGTTGGCGGTGGCGGTGGCGATGGTGGTGGCGCTGCTGCTGCTTGGTTATTCGCAGACGTCGGAGCCAACTTTGGCTGGAGCAAACAACAAGTTAAATCTCGAGACGTCATGTCACGTAGCTGCGCTACATGGACCATTCATACAAATTTTGTTTTATAAGCTACTTTTATGCATTATTTGTGTGTAACTTTGCCCATTCGTCTGTGTTCCGTGTGTTTGTATCTCGCCTGTTTGCGAATCTCTGTCTGTATCTGTATCTGTATCTGACTCTCTGCCTTTAGCTGTATCTGTGCGAGTTTACTTTTTTGCGCGTTCCTATGTATACCCTGCACTCATTGACTTTAGCTGCAGCTTAGTGTTACACTAACAGAAGCAATATGTAACAGTTTACCGTTTATGATAATTTCTGATTATGCGACATAGATAATGTGATCTATCGAGGTTTGTTTATAACTTCTGCCAATATCTATCTTTACAGGGTATCTTTAAGTTTAGTTGTTGTCTTTTTGTATATGCTTACAGAGAAGCTGCAAATATTGATTTTCACAGATAGTTGATTAACTGATATAGAATAGACGATCAAAAGAGGTTTCTTTATAAATGCTTCAACTACCTATATCAACATACTTTGTATCTTTAATTGCTATATATAATACTTGTTCTGCAAATATCTCTACTGTACATAATTGGAGTTGTGCAAATATCTATACAGGGTAGCTTTTATTTTCGAATTTCGCAGATAGTTGATTAACTGTTATGGGAGAGACGATCCAGAGAGTTTTGCCTAAAAGAGTTACTGCTTTCTATAACTAAATACGGGATGTCTTTAAGTTCAGTTGTTCCCTTTTCATTGCTATATATAACACTTGTTCTGCAAATATCTCTACTTTATATTATCCGAGCCCTTTCAGTTTAGTTTTTCGTATAAAAGAAAATTTTGAGAGGTTTCTTCATAAGAGCTTAAATTATCTATATCTATATCTTTAAGCTTAGTGCCGCTGAAACATGACTATATACAGGGTATATTTGAGTTCCGTTGCTTGTTGATCCCCTACATCAGGGGATATAATTCGATCCAAGCGGAGTTTATTTATGTTTTGCAAACATCTATACAGGGTATCTGTTAGTTTAGCTGTTGTCTCTTTTGGTGTTTGGTTCTGGCTGCTGCTCAAGCGATTTGCACATTGAAACGAGACATGTTTAAAAATGTTAGCTTTCTGACAGCTTGATGTATGAGCTTTTAATTACATGAATTTAACATCCTAATCAAAAATACTTAAATAATATATTCAAAACTTCATTCACATTCGTTGCACCTATCAGAATTTTCAATTTGCAGGTGCAAACACTAATCACAAATTCTGACACAGTTCTGTAGCTAAAGAGTTTAATTTATTTTTAGATATCCAGCTGTATTAGCTTGGAAATTGTTGAAAGCACCCTCGTACAAATGCAGTATGGGACAAAAAAAGTCTTTGCAAGTCTTTACTCTTTCATTGCTTTTGAACCACTGTGCGAGCGTGGAGTCTAAGGTGGGGCACGTAACGCGCTTATTGCAAACGCCGCTGATGCCGATGACAAGGACAAGGACAACACCTACAAAGCCGCTGTGGCTGCTACTGGGCTAAACACGCAACCAACAGCTAACTCGACAACAGCAATTGCAGCAGCAACACGCAGCAGCAACAGCAGCAGCAGCAACAGCAGCAACAGCAATGCAACTGCGAGCCCAAAAATAGCTGCCGCCTGCAGGTAATGACAAACTGCGGCCCAACAACAATCGACACAGTACCAAGAAACACTTCCTGTCACGCCGCCAACAGTGCGACATCAGCAACATCTGCTCTGTTGTCTTCTTCTTCTTTCTTTTTTTTTTTTGTTGTTTGTTGGAGGAGGAGCATGGGGCGCATTGTGATTTGTTGGTCGTTGTCTTTGTCATCGACATACGAAACAAATGACCTTGCCAGCCGCTGGTTGTCGGCAATGTGGTTGCTGCTGCTGCTGGTGGTGCTGCTGCTGCGGCAACAAGTTTGGCAAACATTTTGCGCTTTGTATTTTAATTTGTGCTGCGGCGTGTTGGCTTTTAGGATTTTTGGCTTTGTTCAAATGCAAAGCGAAATCTTTGCCAGAGTCAGCGATAAATTGCGTTTATAAATAAATCAGTTTTCAAGTATGTCATTGCCTTGGCCAGGATGTCGACGCCAGTTGCTGCTCGCTGACTTGCTGGCTTGCTGACTGACTAACTGAGTGAGTGCACGCTGCCGGTGTTTGCTGTCACTGTCACTGTCACTGTTGCTGTCACTGCCACTGTCACTGTCACTGCCACTGACGCTGTCAACGAATTGGTGAACTGTGACTCAGTCAGTCGCCCGCCACCAACAATGAAACGTTATAAATTTTGTGCCACTGACAACGGCAACAATTGCCATTGCGATTTTTTATGGCCACACGATCCTGCCGCCGCTCTTGCCCCAAGCTGTGACCTTAAATGTGTGTGCAAATTAATTCATCGCCGATAAGCCCCCGTTGATGTATGCCATCTAAAGGGGGGACGGCCAGCCTCATTAACTTTGGCCGACTGACCAACTGCAGATGCATCCTGCTGGCCACAGGCTGCTCTTGCTCTTGCTCTTGCTCTTGCTGTTGATGGCTCGCCCTGTTGGCTAAATCGCTGCACATTAAATGCAATTAAGAAATGATTGAAATCATAAATTAGCCCTAATTGGCCATAGGAGGCGAAGATCAACCTGCGCCTAAAGGGACTGCGTATGCCGTGGAGCAGCGACGACCGCCGGCACGTACTCGAACAGGTTGCTCAAATTGTAGGGTGTACGACTGTAGGGTGTATTTTTAGCTACCGTCCATGCAACAGTGGAACTTATTAACTATTTGCGCAGCCACAAATTTCATATAAGCATTGCTGTTCAATTATATATTTAATCGATTACTCAATCAGAAAGGGGTATAGCAAAACTCTTCAAAAATGTTGAAAAGATATTCAACTTAAAAATATTAATATGTTTATATTAATATGAAAGTAAGACTACAAATTCTTGACATTTTTCCTGTTCAATAAACAAAAACTTAAATTATTTAGTCTCCAAAAAAATAAAAATAAAGTACAATATATCAGAAAAAGTATGTATTTATATATAAATACATTAAATTCGTATTTTTAAATAAAAAAAAATTTAAAAATATATTCTGTATATATATCTTCAAAAACTATTTTATTTTATTATTTGTTTTTTTATTATTTTAAATTATTAATAATATTAAAATACTTAAAGAATAATAAACTATTAAATAAAAGTCACAGCTACACTTTAGAATTAAGAAACAAAAAATATTCTTGACAATTTTCTTTAAATTTTTTAAATATATTTTATTTATATATTTTTTATTTTTAGATTTTTATATTTTATAGTAATATAATAATATTTTAAGAATAATAAATTATTAAAGAGCATGCATAGTTACACATCAGAACTGAACCATAAAGAAAATTCTTGAAGCAGATCACTTTTAGTCATTTTCTTTATACTTTTTAAAAGATATATTAATTTATTTTCTTTTTGACATTTATTTTAATATTTTATTTAATATTTTTTTCATCCATTTTTAAGAATAAAAAATAATTAAATCAATAAAAAACATAGTTACACTTCAGAATGAAGCCATAAAAAAATTCTTGAAGCAGATCACTTATAATAATTTTCTTAACATTTTTTTCAAATATATTTATTTTATTTTTTTATTTCATTGTTTAATTTTTTTATTATTAATATTACATCATTTTAAAAATAATAATTTAATAAAGAACAGCCATAGTTACACTTATGAATTGAACCATAAAAACAACTCTTAACGCAGGTCACTGATGATCATTTTCTTCCGCGTCCTCCATGGTCACTTGATTAAAGAACTACATAAAGCTTTTACTGGATCACATCAAATATAGATTAAATTGATATTTTTAAATTCTCTCTCAGATCGCTTGACAGATCGTATACCATATAGATTAAAGATATAACATTGACATTATTTAGCTTTCGCATCCAGTGTGCGTAGTTGGATGAATTTTGGACGATTTGTCAGCGGCACGAACAGATTCCAAAGCAAACATGACGAGAGAGAGGCGCAGCCTAATTGCCCAGTTAGCAACCTGCTGATGCTCCGCCGCCCCGCCCCAGTCCCGCCCATCCCAACAATATGGACAGCTACAACACTCACACACACACACACATGTGTGCGTAAGTAGATGAAGTTAAGTTTTTTTTTTACGTATTTTTTGATTAAGCGTTGAGAATTTTTGACGTTGCCGCCGTCGCCGTCGCCGGCTCTGCTTTGAGCTCTGCTGGTGCTGCTGCTGCGGCTGCTGACGCTATCATCCCAATTGGGCCGCAGTCGCGTCCCTGCTGGTAAATTGTTGCCGCGGTCACCGGCGCAGGCAGCAGCAGCAGACGTCGCAGCCGCAGCACTTGGCATCGACGCAGCGGCTATAAAAAGGCAATGTTACGCAGTTTCCGAATTAAACAGTTAACACAACAACGCGACAGCAGATCACCACCAACACCACCAGTACCTACAACAACAACCACCAACCATCCTGCATTCCTTCTCCTCCTCACTCACACACCCACACAATTGAGGCAATGGCCCAGGATTCTAGATATCTAATTCTGCTGCTCGCGCTGCTCCTCATGCTGGTGGCACGGAGCACCGCAGCACCTGCTCCGACTACATACCAGGAGCCGGAGGCTAGAGGCGCCCGTCTGCTAGATCGCTTCAATCATCGCTATCCCGATGGCAGCTACGAGTTCCGCTTTGAGCTGGACGACGGCACGGCGCGCTATGAACGCGGCTACTTTGCCTTCATCAACGAGGTGAAGACGCTGATGGTGGTGGGCTACTACTCCTACCGCATGCCCGATGGCCGCTACATCACGGTCTTCTACAATGCGGATCAGTTTGGCTACAGACAGAATCAATGTGAGTAATCCTGATATTTATATAGTTATATACGATATATATAGAATACGTGAACAGTTGATTGACTTTTGTGAGCAACTGCAATGTGGAAACAATTTATATCAAGTTTGATTTACTAGACGAATCAATTCAATTCTGATTTCAATACCTTAATATATTCTTATTATCATCAAATTCTTCTTATCAGCAGTTCTGCTGATGAAGAATCTATCTAACTTTATGCAAAAGTGCTTAACTCAATCTCAACAAAAGTTTTCAGAAAAATAAATTTAAAGAAAGTTTAGCTTGAACTGACTGACATGTGTCAACAGAATTTACAAACCAAGAATTTCACTAAATTTTTTTTAATGTTTTCAACGTTCTATAGCAGAATAAGAAATCAAAAAAGATATTGGGCTTAGAACCTTGAAGGTTACTAATCGAGAAGTACATAAAACGAGTTTCTTCGAAAATATTTTCATATAAATTTAGATGTAAAAGCTTCCCCAAACAATGTTGTAAATTTTAAGCTAATTAATTTTTTAAAATTTTGTTGGCCAAAGTCGAAATATTTTTTATAATTAGATTCCAGTCCATATAATTCATATCCCGCTAAATCGAAAACCTCAATAATTCGTAAAAATTGCTGTACCCTTGAAAAAAATTCGTTCTTTGCCCTTTGCCATTTCGAATAGTCGGGATTTGACTGTATTATAAAATTCATCAAGTATTGCACTTGGTACAGCTGAGAGCAAGTCTAGTCTCAGATAGAGTAGTAGTAGAGACAATATCAAGACTTGAGTAATTGAGACAAGAAATAGATGAGAGACATAGATGCAATATCTTAATCAGATATCTAGATCTAACTTGAGTAAAAAGATATATACTAAATATATATGTAAAATATTTATAATACAATATTTTTCATAGAAAAAGGAATTTAGATTACAAATTTTATATGAAGTTAAATTTCTAATCTAAATTCCTTTATATGAATTTTAACTTCTAATCTTATTTCTTTTTCCGTCAACTCTAACATTTGATATGACTTTAACTTATTAGAAGCAAATGCAAGAAATCTTTACGAAAATGTTAAATAGAACTTAGAATATGTTGTGTGTGCTACTGAATACTGAAAAAATGCATTTAAAAACACATCGAAAGAGAGTTTGAGTGAAAATAAATGTTAATAGCCTGTGTAATTATATAATTTGATCAAGCAGCCATCACACCTGAGGTCTATCCCAATTTGCCGCGCTCCATTGAGGTGCCGCTGGTGAAGCAGTCGAATGTGGTGCGACAGCAGACAACAGCGCAGCCACAATTCCGACAGCCCAGCACCACCTCCAGCAGCGGCACCACCTCCAGCAGCAGCAGCAGCAGCAGCAACAACTACGTCAGCTCCATGCCCAGGGCAACGGCGCTGCCCACTCGCAGGGGCCGTTTCTGAGATTTCTGGTTGGCGTAATTACAGGCTCTCAGCTTTTTTTTTGTGACTACTTATATTGTATTATTATGCTTTAAAAAGTGATTTTCAATTTTATTTATTTTTTTTTACATATATTTTTTTTTGCATTGTAAAGGAATTAAAAAATAATAAAAATTTATTAAGGCAAAAGCGAAAATTATGAATTTATTATTGACGACGTTGTGGTTGTTATTTTTTTGCTTATTTTTTATGGCAACTGGGCCAATGGGTCCCAGGCAGAGGCCCAACTGCTGCCCGCCCGAGTTGCGATATTTCGCGATATTTCGAAAGCCGCCGACAATTTGGCAATAAATTCACCACAAAGCGGCTCTGGCAATAAAACATACAAGTGCAAAAATCTCTGACTGCTGTGTGTGTGTGTGGCTATATCGATGGCATACACATATATATATATGCATATGTAACGCAAATTGCTAGTAAAATCAAGCGGCACCAAATTCAGTTTCAACTTCAGATTCGGATTCGGATTCAGTTGCTGTTTCTGTTTGGGAGTCTGGAGCGTGAAGGTCCGTCATAAATTTACAAAGTGCAGACGGGCTGGCAATTGGTTAGCCTCGACCCTGCTGCCACAACGATGTTGCAGCGTGGCAAGCAGTGCACTGCTGGCTTCCTTATCCCACCAAAAAGATCTCGGCTCAGCCGATGTATAAAGTCATAAAACAAAATTATGGCCACTTTAATGCAAAGCGATTCATATTGCGATATTGCCTGTTTAATTGCAATCAGAAAACTGCACTCAAATAAACGAGCACTTGAGCACTCGTTAAAGCTGACTATCAAATCGGATTACAAACTCTTTACTCATGTGTGTCTGTGTGCGAACATTTACACACGAAACGTGATATCGCAACGATATGAATCAAAGTCAACGAATGATACTCCCTTCTTTTTTCGATAATTCAGCGGATTCGGTTAACTTCTGTCATTTCTTATAACAGATGACTAATAAAACATAAAACTGATTCATTGATAATTGAAGCTGAAGGAATATAAATGAAATCTTATTTGGTTAAGATATTGAAAAACTGATGTGGTATATAAGAAATTTGGTGAAAACAAAACCAGAGCAGAATCTATAGAAAAACTTTATTTTATAGTTTCAAACTTGACCAGCAAATAAAGAAGGACTTATAGAAAAACTTTATATTATAGCCAAAAAGCAGATAAAGAGATCTTGATAGAATGATCTATAGAAGATATCATAAGCTATTTTTACTAATAAGAACTTGATTTAATAACCCAAACTTGTTGAGCTGATCAAGAGATCTTTAAAAACAACATAATTTTGGCTTAAAAAAAAACTTAAGGAAAGAGTCTGTTAAGAACTTAAGTATATTCCAGTTTTGAAGAGAGTCTGATAAAATATACTACTCCAGTTGTCCGATAAGAACTGCTAATTATCTATTCCAATTCCTATAACTAACAAAATGGAAATACCCTTTAAAAGAGGCATACCCTCTACTTCGACTTTTCCTAGATTAATTCACTTTACTCACAAGTCATAAATCTCCAGGCTTATTCCAAACATTAAATAAATACATGCATTAAATAAACACAAATGACTAGCTGTAAATTTGTCTTAAGGAAAACGTAATTCAAAATGAGAGCAAATTTGAAATGTTCAACGCAACCTGAATGGGACTTCATTTAAATTAAGATTTAAATGAATGAATTATGGAAATCTAGTTTCTCGTATGGTCCATTAAAAATCGCTTTGTCAGTGGGTAAACATGTTAGGGCCAGTAAAGGGCTGCATGCAAATGCCGCAGCGAATGCCACAATAAAATTAAGAAATGAAGTGGTCCACAAAAGGGCAGAACTAAGGGCTTAGACGGGTTTGAGGACTGGGGTTAGGTTTGACTGCGTTGCAGTTTGTTTTCGCGTGCGATATCCAGCCAAAAAGCAAAAAAGAAACAAACTTTTTGCACACAAAATGGAAAAAGTAAAAAAATAATGTCGCCGTCTGCAGCGAAAGACAAAACTGTGAAAATAACCTAAAATAAGAGTGCGAAAAGTAATCATAAAACAACGGCATAAAATGTAGCTAATCAAAAAAATTAAATTAAAAAAGTAGCAGAAGAGGAAAAGTAAACTTAGTGGAGCTGCCATAAAAGCAACACTTGGTTCAGGAAACTGAATGCGAAACGGAAGGAGCTGGAATATTGGTTTTGCCGCACAGTCAAAGCCAAGACTCTGGCCCAATACCAGGCTGCAGTTTCTAATGAAAAACTAATCAGAGTTTGCCAAAACGACGAACAACCAGATACTCAGCAATGAGCAATGAGAAGCGAATTCGAATCTTCAAATAGTAGCAAGTGGCATACCCGATGTCCCTTTCAACGGACCCAGGGTATGTAAAGAAAATCCATGCTCTAAAAGCAACTTGGTAAAGTGCTAAAAGCGCCTTTTGAGCTTAGCGCCAACCGACGCACAGAATTGGTGCACATTGGACAGCCGGATGGCAACATGCAGTAGTTAAAATTATCAATGAAACTTTACAATCACGGCACGGGGCACAAAAAGAATTGAAACTCCGACTGCAAACTGGAGCTGAATGCCGAGGCAAGCAAGGGTCATGGTCAGGGGCAGGGGCAGGGGCAGGCGGACTTTGGTGGCAACAACTGCTGAAATGATTCAGCGCCAATGAGCTGAAAGTTAACAAAGTTGCAAAGATGCAGTTGCTGTTGTAGTTTGTTAACTTTGCCCCTATTAAAGCCGGAGCCAACCCAGCCCACAGCTAAACAGAGAGTAGGAGCAAATTCAAGTCAATGACAAGAACTAACGAGCATCTGAGCAAAAGGGCGAACTTGAACTTTGGGACACACAATTAAGAACTTAGGTCGGACCTCTAGTGCGTATTGCCGATCCTGTGTCAAGGACTTCGCATCACTATTCTCATTAAATGTGCATCAACGGACACGGAGCAGCAGGTGTAAAAGGCGCACAGATAAAAATAGCAAAACAAAGCCGAGAACTTCAACATTTTAAATTTTGCTTCGCTTGTATATAATCAAAACGCAATAAATATTGCAAATGCGACAAAGTAGCCAAAAGTTTAACATGGATAGCATGAACCCCCGGCCCCAACGTGTCCAAAGCCCATGAAAGTGAAACAGGACCTAAAACCAAATCCACAAAAAAAAAAACAGCGCCAGGAAATGGCTGCAAAATGTTTGCAGGCTGCGGTAACACGACAGCTAAAAAAGTCTAGAAAGCAGTGCCAAAGGATAAAGAATAAACAAGGCGCACAAAAATGCGAGGCGCGTGGCAGTGGGCGTTGGGTGGGCGCGAACATACACACACACACACACACATACACATCTATATATATAGAAAAAAATTAAATATAAAATGCAAAAATGGCTTTTAAGCAGCGAAAGCCGCGTTTACTGCTGTCTGCCCCATTTTTGGCAGCTAGAGAGGGTTGTCTCTGCTGTGGGGGCGTGGTCCCCGCCAAGGGAAGGCAACCGCCAAGCGGCAGAATGTGCTAAAAGGACATCGCTGTTGCCACTGTGACGGCATGCCTCGACCAGTTTGTGTGTGTGTGTTTGTGTATACACTTCATCAGCGACCGCAGCAAAAGGCAACGGCTATAAAATAAAATACCAAACGCAAAAGTATGAAAGCAAACTGAGCTGTAAGCATGAAAAAAATTGTAGGGCTACCTGCATATAGGTTACACTTTTCATATTCATCAAAACACCGATTTATTAAGTAAATATATTGCAAAAAAATATACTCATAATTGAAATAAAACAATAATAATAAAAAACTTAAAAAAAAAAACTGAAGAAAACCCAAAACTTTAAAAGAATGAAAAAAATTACAAAATAATAAACATAAAAAATATTTTAAAATTACATGAAAGAAATTAAAAAAAATTAATTTTAAAAAAAATCATTTTAATAAAATGGAACGTATAAACTACAAAAATGAACTTTAAATAATATAAAATCATTTTACCCAGTTAAATTTTAAATAAAATAAAAAACTTTTTACTTATTTTTTATTTTATTTTAAGTTTTAAAACTTTTTACCCATTTTTTTTTTTATAAAATTTATTTATATAATTTATATATTCCATTTTTTTAAAAATATTTTTTAGATTAATTTCTTATTTATATTTAATTTTTATGTCATTTTTAAAATTTTTGTATAATATAACATATACAAAAAATTAACATATGTTAGTGAAAATGTGCTGAAAATTGAAATAAAATGGGAAAAAATTAATAAAAGTAAAAGAAAATCAATTTAAGGTTTCTTTAGACTTAAAGAAAAACATTAAAATTTAATAAAAAATAATAATAAAACTCAAAAATTGATTGAATATGGTTATAATAAATACAAAACAATTAATATATGTGAGTGAAAATTGGCTAAAAATAGACATAAAATGGGAAAAATAAAAGTAAAAAAAGGGCAGATTCCTTGGAAAAGTCTGAAACTTAAAAGAAACTAAAAATTTGATAAAAATAAAAAAAATAAAAATCAAGCACTCAAAAATTAATTGAATATAAAATAATAAAAATGAAATCATTAAATAGAGGTGGAGTAAGAATAGAAATGAAATGAAAAATGTAATAAAACCAAAAGAAAATCAAGCGCAAGTTCTATGAGACTTCGAAGTTGAATACGATGAGTCGGTGCTTTTAGTTGTTCTACTTTCTGAAGCTTTAATCAAGACTCGAAGCGAAGTTGTAGTAAGAGTAAATAGTAAAATATATGTCTATGGTAATCTATGCTATTTGTTTCGAGTCTGTGAACAAATTGAGTCCGACCTTGCCATGAAATATCTAAGCCCAACCAACTGAGCTCACCAGCGAAACCAACAATTTTTGTTTTGGCTGTTCAGCCAGCCCTGGATAAATCAGTGTGGAGCCCGCGCGAAGGCAAGGCGCGAGAAACACGTGCCTCTACAATGCGAGAGAGAGAGGGAGAGAGAGTTGCGCCAAGCCGCAGCCGCATAGAAACTGTGCAGAGCCGCACAAGCACCGGCTCCGCTGGCGTTGCGTTTGCCACTTGCCACTTGCCCTTTGCCCCTGCAACTGACAACTTGTAATGAAATTTGCAATCCAAAGTTGCCCTAAGTCGCAGCTAAGCCGCGCTTCCCAAAAGCGGCTCGGCCCCGCGTCCTTGGCCTCTTCCCTGCCGCTTCCTGGCGAGCTGCTTGACAGTTGGCAGTCCTAAGCTGAAAGCATCGGGCCTGGCGACATCTACTCCAAAAACTAAAGAGGCCAACCGGGCTAACTCCGGCTAACTAACAGAGTAACTCACTTTGTTTACGGAAGCGGAAATTAATTATTTTACGTGAGCTACGCAAATTATGCAAAATTCCAGCATTTCGCCAAGCTTTGAACATATATATATATATAGTACTAATAGACTCTAGGCGGTACTCACTGACAATTTAGATAATAAATTGATAATTAAACTAATGAATAGCCAACTTTTGGAGACAAATTTTTTGCAGGTTGCAGTTGCAGTTCATGAAGACAATTCTAATTAATTGAGAAGCTTGTAGAGCTAAGAGATGTGAGATATATGTACATATATCTTACAGATGCTTTCAGAGCTTGCTTCCAAAGAAAATATGTATTTAAAGCACAGAGCATATAAATTATTCATAAAGCAATTTCATGTTTCGCTTTCTCTTTAAATAAAATATAAATACATACTTGATAAGTACACGAACATTACCTTTTCTTTGTGTACCTGCACAGTTTTATGGGCTAATTGAATCAGTGTTGCCAAGTGCTGAAGCATTCTTAGATACAGACTCCTAAGCTACTGTGTTTTGGTAAATCAGGCCAAGGGCAGGCTTTAACTTGGCTTCCAGCTGCACGCATCAAGGTGAACTTGAATAGCAAATTGTTGTAGCTACTTCAGTTTTTAATTTAGGCTCAGCGGGTAACTTGTGCTTACAAAACATTTCATAAGCTTTACACTTTGTACCTTTATTAAACATTCCAGTCTTTGAGTCTTTGTGCTTATTGTCCTCATTGTCTGTCTATTCGCTTTGAGTGGCCGTCATATGGAGTTCTTATGTTATGTCTATGTGTCTAGGTGGGGAAGAGTGTTCTAGTTGGAATTGATCGACTAGAAGTTACCCTAAGTTATAAATATTCTAGTTTGTATCTAAATATGTATAGTATTTGTGTATACTTTAGGGGATGATACATAAAAAATTGGAGGGTTTATGAAAACGAAAAAGTTTTAGAATAATTGAAACAAACTCGAGCCAAGTAAACTTGGCTATTGCTGCTGTTCAAAAGTAAATATTATCTGTGCATACCTTTAAAGAAACCCCTCATACCCGCCTAACACATTTTCAATGTGTATAGAGTATAAATATATTTGTGAATAGAGCATTCATAGCTGTGCTCTGGCTGCTGACTCCCATCCAGAAATAGGCAATCGAATATAAATTTCAAATATGAAATGCTGCATGAACTTGTTAACACTTTGTAGCCAATATACATATGTATGTATATACATACATATATATATATCAGTAAAGCTTAAAATTTGCAAGCAATCAAAAAGTTTCTCTGTTAAATTTTTTACTTTAAAATATCTCACTATTAAGCTAACTATATATATATATATATATACATATATTTATATCTAGAGACCTGCTAGCCTGCATATATTATCCATATATACATACATATGTATGCAGTCCATCCGACATCGGACGGCTCGTATTTTCAGTTTGTACTGCCTTTTTTTATGGCCCTGGTAATTATCACTTTAATGAACTTTCCTATTTTGATGACGCCCAACGAGAAGGCGCACAATGGCTGCCAGACCATGGAGCCCGTTCGATCCGGAAAGTCCGGTGCGGATCCTTGGGCCCTGCCCAACCCCTGCCGAGCGCCTGCCTGCAGGATACGTGCGCCAACTATTACTTCGTGCTTGCTGCTGACGGTGCCTGGGTTTTTATTAAGGAATAAAATTAGTGAGCGCGTGCCGAGCACACCAAGTGGCAGGTTGTGGCACGTTGCAAGTTGCAACTTGAAAGCTGCAACCGGCACCCAACACACAAAGTAATGTGATACGAATGTGCACAAAAGTAGCGCAAGATAAACGCGCAAATTTTCAACAACAACACAAAACATATATAAATTACGACAGCTAAATAGCTGAGGAGCACCTGAATTTGGTTGCCCCAAAAGAAACAGCAGTTACTTCGCAATAACAGTTAAGGCAGAGCATCGTAAATTTCAACACAAATTCCATTAGCGAGGCCAAAAACGATTATGTTTAATCGCTAACATAATCAGGTCAGCATATCAAATCGTTGATGAAACTATTAAATATTAAATCAGATAACAATCACAATTTCAGCAAGTGTTTTTATAGCACGTCATTAGGCGTGATTAATTAGAGTTATGAGTGCAAAGTTGATCTGATTGACTGCCTGCTTTTCGGATTGACTGACTGACGACTGTGTGAGTGGCTGATTGACTGGCTGAGTGACTGATTAGTTGAGTGACTGACTGGCTGACTGATTGATTGACTGATTGATTGATTGACTGACTGATTGATTGACTGGCTGAGTGACTGATTAGTTGAGTGACTGACTGGCTGACTGATTGATTGACTGATTGATTGATTGACTGACTGATTGATTGACTGGCTGAGTGACTGAGGGACTGATTGACTAACTGACTGACTGACTCATAGACTGATTGACAGATTTAGCAACTGAGTAATTGCCTGACTGATGGACTGTCTGATTGACTGATTGATTGGTTGAGTGTCTGAGTGAGTGACTGTTTGACTGCGTGATTGAGTGACTGATTGACTAACTAACTGCCTGACTCATAGACTGATTGACTGATTGATTCACTGAATGATTGACTAATTGAGTGACGGACTGACTGATTGACTGACTGACTAATTGATTGGTTGAGTGACTTAGTTACTGAGTGCCTGTTTGACTGAGTAATTGAGTGACTGATTGACAATCTGACTGACTGACTTACAGATTGATTTACTGACTGGCTGACTGACTGTCTGACTGATTGGCTGGCTGATTGATTGACTGAGTGACCGAGTGACTGTTTGACTGACTGACTGACTGACTCATAGATAGATCGACTGACAGACTGATTGATTGACTAATTGATTGATTGACTGGCTGAGTGACTGAGTTACTGAGTGACTGTTTGACTGATTGACTAACTGACTCATAGACGGATTGACTGAGTGATTGACTGATTGAGTGACTGACTGACGGACTAACTAAGTAAGTGACTGATTGATTGGCTGACTGACTAGTTGACTGAAATTGACTGACTTAAACATACTGTACTTACCGATTGATTGACTAACTGACTTACTAGCGGATGAATAGCTGAATCATGTACACCATATTATTGCTTAATAAACATTTACGGCATACAATATTTAAACTCTTTTCTGTGCCTGCTGCTGGACTGGCACAACTATCCGATACACATTTCGCACACTTATTTATGGTCATACTTTTTTTTGAAGTGACAGCTTTAACAGTACGACACACCGGATATGTGTAAGGCAGGAGCTCAGAGTCGAGTCTGATCATTGACCCACCCAAAATGACATTCATGCAAAATGGTGTCCAAATGAAATTTGCTGGCAAATTAAAAAAATCGCCAGCGGCATTTTGTTTTTCGCACCACGAGGCGATTAATCATAAAAACAGATTTTAACATCGCCCCAGCAGCAGCAACAGCAACATGCATGCCCACATATGTGTGCATGTGCACATGTATTTGTTGTCTCTCTCTCTCTCTCTTTCTCTCTCTCTTTCTCTCTCTCTTTCACTGTACACCTCGTAGCGCTGTTCAGGTTGGTTCGATTCGGTTCGATTCGGCTGGGCCAGAGCACATAAAATATGCAAAATATCTTGTAATGTGTTTATCACTGCGTATATGTATTTAGCATACTCAAACAAACACACACACAGACATAGTTGGCCACCGCGGAACATTGGCTCGTAATGTTCAATGTGGCATGCATATGTATGTATATGTAAAGGGCTCTGTCGAAAAAGGGAGCTGACTGCAACCGGTGTGTGTGAGTATGTGTGTGTGTGTGTCTGTGTGTATTTGTGTATTTGTGTATGTGTGTGTGTGGGCCAACAGGAGTAGCTGCCTTGTTGCCACACCAATGAAATTCATTGCCCCAGCTTTATGTCGATTTTATAAAAATTTGCCTGACGCTTTGCGGATTTCATTACATTTACCAGCGGCACGCCCATCGCCCCCACACACACACATACCGCCCCCTTTGACTTAACCAGGCGGACAAACAAACGGCCCGCGGCAAAGCTCGAACCGAAATGGGCCAACGGCTGGTAAAGCTCTTAGTGGATTTACGTTAAAAATTTATAGAGAGGCCTCCGCACACACACACACACACACTTGTAAATTACATTTTTGCCACCATTACTTATGCTTTTATCCATACATATACATATATCTGTATATGTGTGCACATTTATCAACTATTTTTATTAACTGATCGTTGCGGCATTTGTTGAATGGATTAATAAATAATAAATGTATAATACATACATAATATTGAGAATTTAAGTGTTTCTTTTCTGTGTACTTAATGCATAACGGTTTTTGATATAAATTAAGTGTAGCCAAATCTGAGTATTATATAGAAATTAAGTGGCAGTTGGCAATTTTTGCTACTTCTGTTTTTTATATGTAGAACTGAATCAAAGCATCTGAAATACAAACAGAAGCCATTCAAATATGATGTAGACTTTTAGGTATTATGTATATAATGTTATATATATATGTAGATTAGATGATAGTGTATAGGTATATTTAGTTAGATATACACATATTTATTTAGGTATACTTAATTAGTAGCGACATGCGTGTAAAAACAGTTATATTTAGACTCTGAGGTCAGCATTTGTGCTCGGATCATACTACTATATCATATAGCTGCAACTGGAACAAAGAAAAAACTTTACACCCAGCTATAAGCAAAAGTCTATCAATAACTATGGATAAAATTAATCAAGCTTTGAAACTGGGTAGCTTAAATTTGTCAAAGAAATCTTTACTAAACTCAAGCTATTATATTCTATATATATTATTGAATTTTCTATATATGTATATACTATACAACATTTGCATATGTATTTTAACTCGACTCATATAATAAATCGAATTGCATTTTAAAAGCTTCTTTCAATTTTTTCAATAAGTGAAATTTTCTGACGATAAAGACGAGCTCTTTCGTTGACAATAATGATTGAATTAAGCTGATGGAGACATTATTTGACAATAGATTAGAGATACATTCAGTTTTGATTTGGTCTCGTAAAACTTGAGCGAAATGCGTTTGCTTAACTTTAACGACAAATCGCATCAAAAAGCACTTTAACTGGGCCAATATGAATATTATCTATAGACTATCTGGCAACCGAAATGCCTTAAATAATAATAATACCAGGACGAAACTTTCGATTGGTGGCAGCTGCCACAGGCTGACGAACAAGCAAAAACTTTCTAGCTTTTGCAGAGCTCGGGCACAAACAACAATAGACCAGAGGACCCAAAGACTTACTCCCTGGACGGGAATGGGGGCCAGAAGCCATAAACTACAATCGAAGAAGACAACAGTGGAATCCTTAAAAAAGAAATAGAATAAATACAAAAAAGAAACAAAATATAAATAAATAAATATGTACAATACATTCATACATATGCAAAAATTGCGAAAGGATTGGCCAAAAGTGAAACACTTTGATATGCATCTAAATGGCATCATCAGCATTGACTGGGGCGCCAAATGCGGCGACAAGGAACATCAGGAAGAAGATGAAGAAGCAGAACAACAACAACAACGACATTGCCAACGACAACAACAAGGATCCAAAACTAGGAAAGCAATCAAGAAGCGTGCGATTGGGAGACAAACAAAGGCAGAATCCGTAGTCGCAAACGGAGCCAGAATAAAAAAAATAAAAATAAAAAATATAAACCAAAACAAAACCAAAAAAATAAAACAACACACAAAAAGTGCAAATCATTTTGGGGGCGTTACATTTTATTTGGCATCTCTGCGAGCATCCAGGCCAAAGTTGAAGCGGAAGTCCAAAATGGTTGCCACGCGTCGCACAGTGGTGCACAGTGCTTCAACATGCCAAAAAGTGAGAAATATGTATATTTATAGTGAACAGCTCTTACACTTATAAATATGTATAGATTAGATTATATATATACAGTTGAATCCCGATAACTCGTGTCCAGCAAAAATATCAATAATTCGTAAAAAATACTGTCCGCTTTAATAAAATTCGTTTCAATAAATCGAATTTCTGTGTAATTCGTAAAAAACGTAATTTCGAATTATCGGGATTTGACTGTTTATATAAAATTTAATATATATACAGTTCATAATATTTGGTACTTTCAACTTGCAATTGTGAAAAAATGGTGCAAATTTTATATGAAACTAATTTTCAAATATCTTAACGAAAATGCCTACAAAGCTTGTTTCACTTCTTCCATTTAATAAAAAATTTCTTAAATAAAACTGGAAAGAAATGTTAATATTATTATAAATAATATAAATTTGATAAAATGTGTTAAAAAACAAATTTTGATTAGTTTAATTTTTAGTCGAAAATTTTTTTTTTTTGCTTTACGAACAGGATTTGTATGAAAGCGTAATATTTTAACACTGAAATTAAGATTCACTTGCCCCATTTGCGCTTCAGTGGATCCTGAAATGCTGCTGCTTTCAGGTTTTAATACTGAACCTCTTTAAAAGATATATGCCTATGAGAGTTCGCATTTTTAGAGCAATTACTGTTTGACTTATGGAATCTTCATTGTTGGATTCTTTCATCTAAACACTAAGAGTGCTTAAAATTGAATAAGTGTGCGAAAACTATAATCTTATCAGCGCAACAACTGACTGTTATAAGTACAGACTCCAAAAAAGTGAACAATAGAAGGCAAAAAAAAAAAATTCATGCTTCATATTCCTCGAATATATTTAGAAAATTTGTTTTGATAAATAAATAGCTACATATTTTTTAAATAAAAAAAAAATAAATAATTTTTAGACAAAAAAAATTGCTTAGCAGCTACGTCCCACTGTGGCACGATATGATATCTCCATTCTCATATAGTCGGCTTAGGCTTCACTGGTGATTTCGTGGCCTTAGAACGCACCGTCGATTGGAGGGGTCTGTGCTCAACTGTGGGGGCGGAGCAGATATTGGAAATGGTAATGATGATGATGATGATGCTGACGATAATGATGATAATTTAAGTTGCAAACTCACTTCGGTAGACGTTGTAGCCACGCTCGTCAGCAATGTAGTAAAGCGTCTGGATCTGCGGCCTCTGCCCAGCGACAGGCACTGAATTGTAGCCCTCCTGCACATTGATCACACGGTCGCCCACACGCTTCAGATAGAGCTTCATGTAGTTGACCATTCCGTTGCTGAGCGCCAGTCTGTGGATGTGAATGTGAATGAAAATTGTGAATTGAGATGGCACACACTCGAGAGGGGGGAGGGACTGAGATGCTTACTTATACTCCTCTGTGCCGTTGGCGTGCTTGATGCGATAGTTTTCCAGCACATAAACCTGCTGTGGTGGGTCGGGGCGTGGTGGTGTTGGCGTTGGCGTTGGCGTTGGCGTTGGCGTTGGCGTTGGTGTTGGCGTTGGTGTTGGTGTTGGAGGTGTTTGTGTTGTTGTGGATGATGCGGCTCCTGGCTGCGGCTCATCAAAGAAATAATCAAAATTTTCCTCATCAAATTCCATTTGCGGAAATACGACCAATTGATCCTCGTATAAAGGCAACATTGATGGTGTCGCTGCTGTTGTTGTTGTTGGTGTTGCCATTGTTGTACTTGTTGTTGTTGTTGTACTTGTGGCAATGTCATCGACAGCCCCAACATCAGCTGGCCAAACAACCAATTGTAATTCATAAAGAGGCTGACTGCTAGACATTGAGTGTCGCAGGACACTCGCCGACTCCGGCTTGTCGTCCTGCGCCTGTCCATCGTGGTCGTCATTGCGGTCGTGGTCGTGGTCGTGGTCGGAATCGTGGCTCACATCCGCTGGCTTATTAGTGCTGCTGGCTTGCAGCACGTTGCAGCCATTGTGCTGCTGCTGCTGCTGCTGCTCTAACGAGTCCATTGTCGTATCGAAAGTCAATTTGCAGTCAATGCGTTGCGACTCCTGCTGCTGCTGCTGCTGCTGCTGCTGGTCCTCAAGTGTCGTTTCACTGCTGGTGGTCAATGGCTGCTCATCCAGCTTCTCTTGCAGCGGCGTTGCCCGGGCACAAATCACGACCAGCAGGAGGATTAGCGACAGCGGCGCAGAGCCACAGCGCCACATACTATACGATGTCATTTCGGGCTGAAATTGCGTTGGGGACCTGGTCTTGGGCTGGCACGAGGAATTGGGCACAGTTCGATTCGCGCTCTGTTGTTGGCTCTCGGTCCGTGCAGCTTCTTATATTTATACCCAGAATTTCGATTCGCTGTCATTGGCAGCGGCGGCTGCGACTGCGACGCCAGCATCGATATAATCAACGGCCACAACACTTTACCGTTATGCGCTAAGAGCCAGCCCAACAACAACAACAATGATAACGCGGCCCGAGAAGAATGCCCCTTAGCCAGCCATAAATGCAGCTGGACAAAGGGCAGGCAGCAGGAGAACTTGACGAGATGCAGGCGGAGACAGGCAGATCAAGCTGCGTTTTGAACCGAACCATCTTCCCTTCTAACCATTAACCAAGTACCAAACCAACTGCAGTTGAAGGAGAAATAAATTAACTTATTCCGAAAGGAATTTTACTTAAATTAGAATTAAAATAAAAATTGCAAATTTTGCAAATTGCATATATAATAAAACAATATATATAATAATAATAAATCTAACATAAAAGTTTATTTCAATAATAATTTATTTAAGACCTTGCTTCATACACTTACCTAGTATATGAGAAAACAGGTTCTGCAGCTAAAATCTAATTCTGAATCAAATTAGTTAAATATTTGTCTTTGGCAAAGTATATGTATGTACATACTTTAAAAAGATATATGTACTTCCCATAAAGTAGTATCTTATGACTTAAGTCAACTCTTTGGAAAAATCAACTCTTAAAAACTAAAAATAAAGTACACATTTTTTATGTTCGAGTTAAGCATGCTTTTAAAACTAAGAGAATTACGGATTTTAGAGGTATATAGATTATGTTTGACAAACTTTGAACAAGAACTCGAGCTGCTTAGCAATACAAACGAATAGAAATTGTATTTCATAAATCAAAACAATGTAATAAAATATAAAAAAATAGTTAAAAATTATATAAATAAATTAGTTTAGTTAAATTTCAATAATATCATATATAATATGAGCTTCCAAAACATTTGCAGTGATTATAAGCAGAACTGGCATTATGCTATAAAAATGACCATTATATTTCTATATATATCTTCTTTTAAGCAATCGTTATTAATTTAACAGGTAATCCATTTTGCAGTTTTCACATAAAGGATATAGATTATATACACATAGTATATATATAAAATCTCTTTTCTAACTTGCGCGTCATGCTCTGGCAAGCCAGACACTCGCTGCAGCTAGAGCTTGACTAGCTGCGGAGGTTAAATTAGCTGTCTGTCATTCATTTTTAGCGATCCTTCGTCTCAATATTAAAATGTTGCTAGCTTTCTTTCTCTCTCTAGCTCTATTGCTCTCTCTGTCTCCACCCTCTTTCTTTTGGCTTGCACTTGTCATTCCCTTACATTCTTTAGGTCATTTGGACAACATCATTTATAATAAGATTTTCATTCTGGACAGGCAAACAGCGATGCCAGCTGCGACGGCGACTGCAGCTGCGGCAGAGGCGTTGACGACGACCGACCATTAACGAAACGCTGCTGTCGACGGCGCTGCCAGCGTCGCTTAGCTTTTGTTATTGTTATTGCAGTTCTTTTTGCACTTTTTTAATGAAGCGCTGCTGCCGACATCGCACCGTGAGACCTAACTATACAAAATGTAGCGAAAAAGTTCGAGCCATTATGATATATTGAATTGAAATTTAATTGATATTGAATACAAATTTGGTTTAAGCTCAAACTGAAGTAAATATTTTAATTTAATCTAAAATTTAAATTTCATTTAAATTAAAATTAAAATTAAAGCTAGGGATATGGGCTAACGGCCATGCCGAAGTTTGGTAATACCCTTGCAATTGCAAAGGATGTAGATACAGTTTTTTCTGATTTGTCACGCCCCCAACAAGTGGATATATATAATTTTTGGAGGAATAAGACTTTGGAAGATATAGTTTTCTCCGAGTCTCGGAGGAGATTGCGTTGAGCCAGACAGACGGACATGGCTATATCATCTCAACTCGTCTTGCTGATCAAGAATATATATACTTTATATGGTCGGAGATGCTTCCTTCTGACTAAAATTAACATACACTTTTTGCAAAGGTATAAAATTAAAACCTTAATTTAAATTATTAAATTATTATAAAAACTAATAATAAAACAAATTTAAATTAAAATTAAAATTAACAAATTATTATTAAAATTAAATAATATTTTATAATATTTAAATAAAATGTAGATTTATGAAAATTATTTATAATTAAATACTTAAATTAAATAATAAATAAATTTAAATTAAACTTAAATCAAAATTAAATAGAAATAAGCTTAACTTAAAATAATATTTTTAATAATATATAATAAGCTATGTGAGAACAAGAAGAAAAATATTTGTACTTCAAGTGGTATATTAAACCTAATGAAGAATCTATGCATATATTGTAGTTTGGCTCTAATTTTTTTAAGGCTCGCTGCAACTAACAAAATCAAAATTCCAGATTGAAAACGTTTGACTTGCTGAAAATGTTAATAACTTTTTAGTATGCAATTAGAACAGTGAACTGGTACCACTGTGCGACGTCGCTGCCAGCCGCCCGTATCGCTTAGCATTTTTTTATTGTTATTGCATTTCTTACTGAATGTTGTTGTTGTTGCTGCAGTTTGTCTGCGTTGTTGTCATGTGCCATAAAAATAAGATATATTTTATGTTGAAAAGTATTTTTAAACTCAACGTTTGTGCCAATTTAGGTAGATGCACACATTTCTTACAATACATGTATATGTATGTTACATGTGTGCGTGTGTGTGTACAAGCTCTTGACCGGGTATATTTGAATAATTGGATCTGGTTCGTTGCATATATTGAATATGGGCATATAATTTGGAGCAAATATTGATTCAACAGCTGCTACACATAATATTTGTGCATACAAATTTAATTTTTAACATGAACAAAACACAAAATGCGACTTTAATGTGCAATTTGTCAAAACTTATTTGATTTATGAGCTTGGCAACAACAACAACAATCGCCCAACTGTCAAACAAACTACAACAACAAGCCAAACAAACTTGCGCCCAGTCCCAATTGCGTGCCAGGTTCCGTTTGGTTCACCTACCACCAAGCTACGCCCATGCCCACAGCCACGCCCCCACCCAGTCACAGTCACAATTCGAATGGCAACACTCCTGGCTGCTAATCGTCCAAAGCGAACTTTAAAGCACAACAAATTGAAATCCTCCCCCACAAAAAATTGGTCATGTTTACGTCCGGCGGGTCTCGCTTGGCCAGCGCAATACACAATTTTCGCATTTTCGGGAGAGGGGGAGGGGGACGGGTGACGGGTAGGGGGAGGGCGAAAACCGCTGACAATTTCTCGCCGTCAAGGATGTGGATGTGGACATCGACTTTGGCTCTTGCGCCTGCTTTGTCGTCCTGGGCAGTCACACGATTTTGCCTAATCTAATTTGAAGCCCTGGACCCAAGGACTTTCATCAAGCGACTGCTGGCGATTTGTCACAGCTGCCGAATGGCCTCAAAGGAAATAACATGGAAATCAGTGAGCACTTAATTCCATTTACATATTTCAATTTAATTGAAATTAAAATTAAGCTCAAGTCTACACTGAAATTTTTGCTGTAATAAATAGCAGAAACACACGATTCTTATTAAATGAGCAGGCAACTGATGAACATATGTCTGTGTGTGTGTGTGTGTGTGTGTGTCCGTGTCCTTCCAGCAGCATGCTTTTGTCATGCGCTTTTTCAGCACCTTGCGAATTGCAAAAAAAAACTATCTATCTTTATCTTGAACAAACTTTATGGAAGAACGATAAATTAACTAGCATTATATGATAATTATATTTGATATATATATAAATATATATTGTATTCTTAAAAATATGTATAATTGTGTTACCATTATCCCAGGTATGCTCATTGACACACTTTGCAACCATAATCATAATATTACAACTGGTTCCAGGCCCATAAAGAACTTCAGATTAAGAAACTTAAATTGTGATCAGATGGCAAGCATTTTGGGCATATAAAAGACTTGGCTCATTGGCCAGTCAGGCAGAACAGGCAGAGCACCAAACATGAGAAGCTATCTGGGTTTCATACTGCTAATCGGCGCTGCTGCTGCCGCAGACATTTCTGATAAGAAGACAACAACAACAACTACGGCAAAGCCGGACCAAAGAAACAAACGGCAGCTGCTGGCGGTGAGTGTTGATTTAAGCCATTTCAAGGGTAGCTCACTAACTTGGTAAACTCTTATTGGTTACAGAGCAATGCTAACATTGGTATACCCGTCTACTTTGACAACTTCAATGCGAGTCCGCCAGTGGAGCCCGTGCCCGTGCCCATTAAGCCGGTGCAGGCCAATCCAGTGGGTCAGCAGTCGCCCGGCTTTCTGCCTGGCTTTCCACAGAATGTTCCCATTTTTGGCACGCTGTTGACCAACTTGCCCCTGCAGAACCTGCTCACCGGCCTCAATCTGGGCCAACTGGGCCTTGGCAATTTGGGCAATCTCGGCCAGCTCGGCAGTCTGCCAGGTTTTGGTAACTCCAAGCCACCTGGTGGTGTCAGCCCGCCGGCACAGACCTGCCCACTATCCCAGAAACTCAGCTGCCGCTGTGAGCCATTAATCTCGCTGCCGCTGCGCCAACCGACAACCGAGAGCCTGGTGCAGATCCTCAAGCAGAATGCTCGACACAACGAGGATGGCAGCCAGGAGCTGCAGCTGGTACTGAGCAACGGGCACGTGATCTATCATCGCAACGATAAGGCTGCCATCAGGCAGCAGGGCTACTACGCCCTGCCCTTCCTGACCGGACACTATCTGAACATTCGCTACAGCATCAACCAAACCAACTATACGATCAAAGCCGAGGTCGACAGCTCGGCGCCCATCTCAAGTTTTGAAATCTAGCGAATCTGGCCGAAAATAATCCAATCATTTCATATTTTTATACTTTACTTTACATATAAATACTTTTTTTTCTTAATTTTAAATATGACGAAACAGTGAAAATATAATATAAATTATAGAAAATGTAACTAGGGATATAGGTTTATAGGGATATAATTATAGGGATAGAATATAATTTTCTCTAATTTGCCACAAAGAGTTTAAGATTTACGTCTACGTAGGTGTAAAAATATAGAAGATACAGTGTTTACCTACTTGTAAACTATATGTATTGTACTATAACTTTTTTTAGGGGTAGTCTATACAAATATATGTCTTAAGTTTCAAGACTCTGTCCCAAATAGCACCCAAAATATTTGACGATTTATGTTAAACACTATATAGACTTCCCTGATTTGTGGATATATAACTTTTGTATACATCTTAACCATAGCCTACTTGCCAAATTTGGATGTTCTAGCTCTAAAACTGTAGAAGATACAGTTTTACCCGGTTTGCTACACCCCCAAAGAACTTCTCTATATATGCTATATATTTTTGTATGGGAGTGGATTCCTCGGGTATATATTCCAAATTTAAAGACTTAGACTTTAACAGCGCTAAAGTTGTGCCTACTAAAACAAACAATTCTTAAAGCGAATCAGTTGTATAGAAGCTAATTGATATAGTCGTCCGATCCGGATGATTTCGAGATATACAATGCCTGCAGCAGAAAGGTACAATCTATAGCTTTAATACTCTACTCTACTACAGACAGGAAGGCAGTCAGACAGACAGTCGGACAGACAGTCGGACAGACAGGGAGCCGGACAGACGGACATGGCTATATCAACTCAGCTCGTCGTTCTGATCATTAGATATATTTTATGTAGTTGGAGATGCTTCCTTCTGTGCGTTGCAAACTTCTGTCCAAAATAAATATAATATTTTTGCAAGGGTATAATGAAGCTGTAAGCCGCAACCTATTGAAATTTTCCAGCTGACACGGAGTTTAGAGTTGTGTTTGAATTCCATGTTCGAAGCGCTTCAAGTTTCGCAGAACTGATTACAAGTCGCTTTCGAATTCTAATTGGAAATTCTTGTTGCTGCTGCTCAACACAGACAGCAATTTAATTTCAATAATTGAACTTCCTAATTTGCTGTGTTCCTTCAACTTGGGTGGAGCAAGCAGGAATTCTCATATTGTGCAACAAGTTGCTTGCGTTACGCCAAATGTGCCACAGGAAAAACATTTTCCCAATGCTCTCAATTTGCGGATGGCAAATGGAAATCAAGCTGCAATTGCAATTGCCAACTTCGACTCAGGCGGAAGCAACGAGGCGACGACGAGGACGACGAAGACGACAATGATGACAACTTTCACAGCGACCAATTTGACGGGATGCCTCTCGAAAGCAAATTGCCAACCGTTGCGCAACAGTTGACAAAATGACGATTTGCATTTGGGGAGCTCCACAATTTTGCTTTAAAATGTTTGCAAGCGTTTAGCCAAGGGGAAAAACTACTAAATGGTGAAGAGCTGCCAATTGAATAAGCTTTTCCTTTCACATAGCTCAGACTATTAGCTGATACTCTTCCTAAAGACTTCGAACTCTGCTGATACTATTTGATATGGACCTCAGAGTCACCTAATACTCTTTCCTTTATATCCCAGGCTCTTAGCTGATTCTTCCTATATGTCTCAGATTTTAAGCTGATACTCTACCTTTTATGGCTCAGACTCTTAGCTGATTTACTTCCTTATAAAGCTTCTTAGCTCTTCCATAAAGACCTTGTGTTACTGATACTGTTACCTGATGCTCTTTCTTAGTTAGGTCAGACTCTTAGCTGATAGTCTTCCTCATAGACCTCCAACTTAGCTGAAACTATATCCTTTATAACTTCGACTCAACTAATACTCTTCTCTATAGACCTCAGGCTCAGATAATACTCTTCCTTTTAAAGTCCAGACTCTTAGCTGATACTCTTCCCTATATATCTCACTCTCACTCTACCATTTATAATTCAGACTCTTAGCTTCATTTTCCTGTATAGACTCTTGACTGATCAGCTCAGCTCTTCCTTGTTTTTCTCATACTGTTAGCTAATACTATTCCCTTTAAATCTCAGACTAAGCTAATACCCTTTATAGACCAGGCTGCTAATACTCTTTCTTATATAGCATAGACTGTTCGCTGATACGACTCCCATGGACCTCATATAAAGCTAATACTTTGATCTTTTCACAACAGACTCAGCTTATACTCTTCCCTTTATAGCTAAGACACATACCTGATACTCTTCCCTATATGTAACTCTGACTTTCAGCAGATACTCTTTGAAAAGCCAGGATAGTGTATGTCCTATTAAATTACTACCTGTTGCATTTAAATAAACCGACTGCGTAATACGTCGCGATCTATCAAATAAGTTTACTATAGCGTAATCCAACTGCAGCAGTTGATTGTATCCATAGCTCTTTTCCTATTTGCCATGTCTCCAATAATCGTAGCCAGTCTCAGTCGGGTCTTCACATTTTGTACAAGAAATTAAAATGTATTTTGTTTGGCAATGCTATTTCAAGACTTAAACAGTTTATATTTAATCACACGAGAAACTTAATGCAGGTAAGACAAGTATTTATGTATATATGTATGTATAAAGAAACGACTCTAAGAAATTAAACACAAGATTGAAAAGTTTTGCACGTTGTCAAGTTCTAAAGAACTTTATGGCAGTGTTTTTCTAAATAATTCTTGCAGCTTGTGGCAAAGAAAATAAAAATGTGCAAGATATTTCTTTACATTTATATATACGGTGACGAGCACGTGTGGATACATGTTGGTCAAGTTGATCTTTAAGTGTCTGTAAAAACTTTAAAAATGTATGAAATAATCTGATTTTTTAGAATTTAATTCTTTAGATAGATAAAAGAGGACTCAAAACATATCATTCAAATTGCTTAAAGTAATTATAGTTTCTTAGCTAAGTTATTAAAATGTCAATGTATTTACTTTTGCACAATTACAATTTTTATACGCTGAACCCATTGAAAATGGAAAATCAGGGTATAATGGTTTTGCAAAAAGTATGTAACAGGCAGAAGGAGGCGTGGCAGACCCCTTAAAGTATATACAGTGAAAGCTCCCCTGGGCGGACAGCCACGGTTCCAATATTTTTTGTCCACCTGCGGGAGATGTCCGCTTGGGGGAGATGTCAGAGGTTTGGCTGTACAATAATCTCTTCATCTGAATCGCTAAGTTCAATATCACTTTGACTAGTAATTTTAATTTCAATGCTGTTATCTACTGTGGGTAAAGAGCTATTTACTTTTAAAAAAATATTCAAAATTTTTTTTACAAATTTTCAAATTAAACTTAAATTTGATCTATTTAAAAGTGTTTTTTGTCCGCCTACGAGAGTCTTTTGTATAAAAATGTTCAAAATCATGTCCGCGTCCGGCCCAGGGAGCGTCCGCCCACGGGAACGGATTTTGTATGAAAATCATGCTACAAATCTTGGGACTATAAAATTCGTCCGGTTACGGGAGACGTCCGCCTACGGGAGCAGTCCGCGACTAGAGCTTTCACTGTATATTCTTAATCAGGGCGACGAGCTGAGTCGACTTGGCCCTGTCCGTCTGTCTGTCCGTCTGTCTGTCCGTCTGTCCGTATGTATGAACGCGTCGATCTCAGAACATATAAGAGCTAGAGCCTTCAAATTTTGCACGATGGTCTGTGTATACAGCGAGCATATCGAGTTTGTTTTAGATATTCGATAAATTTACCCGTTTCAATGATATCGATTTAAAACGTTATCAAGATTCAGTTTTTGACCATATCTTTTACATATTTTTAACTACAGCTAACAAATTTTGCTTTTAGCTTTTTGTAAATAAAATACATTTTCTATTTTTTCATATTTTGGATACCAGCTCCACATTTCACAAAAAAAATTTATTAAAAAAAAAAAAATATCACGGCCACAATTTAATTTTTTAAGATTTTTTAGCGAAATCCGTATTTTTTGTTAAGTAATACAGAAGTTATTAAAGGAAACATTTAGTCAATTGTAAAAGCACGCGGCAGCAGCGCAGTAATCGGCGCGTGCTTTTGTGTTCATGTGTATATGTGTGCATGTGTATATGTGTGCATGTGTATATGTGTGCATGTGTATATGCGCACAGAGGTAATATGTATAGATAAAAGATGTAAGCTAGGTTGTTTAAAACATCAGCTCGGACTTGGTTCAGGGGATCTCGTAGTCGGGCAGACCCGACTAGAGCTTTCTTACTTGTTGTTTTTGTTTTTAATTTTTCAGTAATTTGACAAAAGCTCCTCAGCTTTGTTGACGCTTTCTCATTCTTTCTCTCCAATCCGCTTGGACACACCTCCAAAGATCACCCATCTCTGTTGGAGACGTATCGTGCTTCGAAAGACCTTGTTACTATAGCCCATAAAGTCTCTATTGGGTTCAGGTCTGGAATGTGAGCACTCCATTTTCAAACATTTTTGCCGTGTGCTTGGGATAGCTGTCTTGTTGAAATGTGGCTTCCTTTTCGGGATATGCACAATTATGCTCAAAAACTTGTTAGGTGGGTCTTCCAAATAAGAAGATAATCTTCTTTATTCACAATTCCATCGATTTTGACCAAGTCAAGCACCCTCACATCATCAAACCCACTCCGTCATGCATCATAGTCATTTCGACCGGATGCTTTTGGAGCTTCTAGAGGTTGCGGTGCCAGAAATATTCCTTTTCATCTGACTGAGAACGATTTATTTTAATCTTATCTGACCAAATAACCCTCTACCAATATTCTTTGGTCCAATTTTTATGAAAATACTAGGATTATTTTTATAAGCATCAAGATGTAGTACTGGGAGATGTCCGAAGAGACACCCACAGAACTAAATGTGGAAAATCTTCTTCTGTTTGTTCACTGCAACTTGAAGCCAGTGGCATATGGGAAAATAGTTGCCCACTTTTGTGATGCGTTGGACTCGGCGCCAAAGCAAATATAGGCTAAGTCTCGCGATCTTTAAAATGAACTTTGTTTTCGATGAATTTGAAAATTGCTTATGAGTTATTATTAGATAATATTTTTCTTACATAAATTCATATATTTTTCTTTTTTGTTACCTTCTGTTGCACACGTTTAGTCAACATATTATGAAATAAATAAATAAATAAATGTTAACAGAGATATGGTAATTCCAGGACGTAACTCAAATATTTTAATAGCACTAAGATAAACAGAAGAAAATATTTCAAATTTTAAGTCTCTAGCTTTAATAGGAGAGAAACGCTTACCTTTCTCACAGACAGACGGCCGGACAGCAGGAAGAAAACCAAAGAAAAAACTTATATACTCCTTTCACTTCTTGAATGAGTATATAACATTTTAAAATACGAAATGCCGGACAGTGAGAGGACACCCAATACTCTCATCACTTCTTGAACGAGTATTAAAAAGAAAGTCCGTAAGCAGATGTCAGCGGGAGTCATAATTTAATCAGATTGTTGTTGTTGAATAAGCCAGCAGCTTTAAGTTTAAGTCGACTGAAGGAGCTCATGTCGGCTAGGAACTAAGTGGCTTAGAAATTCTGTTGAATTGTTCAAGATGCGGCTTGAAGCTTACACAACTGCAATTGCTGGTTGCCTGGTTGCCATGCAATCGCATGGAATGTTGGTGCTTGCAACAAATTGTGGCATCGACAACAATTGAACTCGCATTGAAGACAGCAACTGCGCAGCTGAGGCAGCAGGCATAATTACGGTTTAAGCTCCGACTGCCACTTAATGGCGACCATTTGCAGGCGGCGCACCAGCCGCACCGCCGAACCACCCACCCACCACGCTTTAAAGTTGGCCAACAGCAGCGTCTTTAAGTGGTGCCGATTCGCTGAACGCGTCATTAATTCCTTCGAATGCTCTCACTGCCTGCTGCTGCATTTGTTTGTGTTCCAGCAGCAGCAGCAGCAGCAGCAGCAGCAGCAGGTTCTGCATCCATTAGCAGCTATGCCATACGGCTGGGGCAACCACAGAGCAATGTGAGTGACCCCGTAAATGGCAGTGTTGCTAGATTGACTGCGCGCTAGTCCCTTCCAACTGGAAAAACAATAGTCACTTACCACACGACACCACCCACACACACACACATCTAGAGAGTTGACCATGCCCCGTGCACCACCAAAAGTGCCACATTGTGTGGCCAAAGGGTAACCACGACTGCAGTGGCTCCCGGCTCCAAACAGCCAGCGGATGTGAATTGAGAGCGGAAAGCGTCACAGGTAGTCCAGCTGCACACACACACACACATACACAGCTCGCTGTATGACAGTGGAACAATTCTGACTTCAGCTGGGACACTTTGATAGTCATAAGAATTTTTTTATTTTTTTGCCCACCTTCTTTATGATATGCAACTCTTTTGGGCACTTTTACCAGCAGCAGCAGCTGTCTGCTACAGTGAGCACCGCCTGCAGATGGACAACATGCGACCCACTGTATGTCGCCTGCAACGCATCCCAAGCCGCTGTCGGCCCCCCAAATAGTTGTAAACAGCTGTAACTCGGCCAAATAAAGCCCAATCGATAAAATAAGCTTAATTTGTAACACCATAATTTCTTTTGTTGGAGTCTCAAAAATGAATTTTGTTGAAACTTTAAGAGTCAGTAACTCGGCCAAATGAAGCCCAATCGACAAAATTAGCTTAATTTGCAACCCCATAGTTTTTATACCCTGAATTCCCATTTTCAATGGGTTCAGGGTATAATGGTTTTGTGACAATGTATGTAAGAGACAGAAGGAGGCGTGGCAGACCCCATAAAGTGTATATATTCTTGATCAGGACGACGAGCTGAGTCGATATAGCCATGCCCGTCTGTCCGTTTGTCCGTCCGTCCGTCTGTAGTGATCTCGTAAACCACAAAAGCTAGAGATTTGAGATTTTAGATATATATTCTTGTATACCATACGCAGTACAAGATTATTTTTTTTTTCGATAACTCAACCTATTTCCTTATTATCGATAACAATCGATATTTTGACTTTGTTTTTAAGCTATAACTTAAAGACCATAACAGTTAGAGAGACCAAATTGATTATGTAGGTTGCTGTGATGCAAATACAGATAATAAACTTTTTAAATTTTGGATACCTCCCCCCATAAGTGGAAAAAACGTATTTCAAATATTAGGGTGTTGGGATGTCGTATATGTATATATTAATAATTTATTCAATATTATATCCTGAAAATGTCATTAAGAAAGTAGATCTAGAACCGCAGTTATTTAACAATCAATTTCTCATAATGCTGCCCAGAATGCAGCCCAAGCGCAGCCACTAAATCATACACGCAGTAAGCGGCGCGCGTGCTTGTGTATGTATATGTGTGTGTGTGTATGTGCGCGCTGAGGGTAATATACAAAGATAAAATATGTAAACTAGGTTGTTTAAAACATCAGCTCGGACTTGGTTCAGGGGATCTCGTAGTCGGGCAGACCCGACTAGAGCTTTCTTACTTGTTTATTTATTTTTTTTTTAACTTTAAACAACTGTAATTCGGCCAAATGAAGCCCAATCAATCTCTCTATATCTGTAGTATCGTATAATACGAACATTTAGCATCTCGGCATATCAAATTCCTATAGAATTCCAACTTTTACGTTTCAGGGTATCGAAATTCAATGGACTCCGTAGAGTACCAAATGCAGCGACTACTAAAGAAGTGGAGCACGTGAAGAGAGGATACAAGAAAAGCCCGAATCGTGGAGCTGCAAACAAATAATGGATCAACACAGTTCTAAGTGCACCCTGTAAATTAAACAGCAATGGCGGGCATATGCGACTGTTTAATAAAAAACTTTTAAAATAAAATGAAGCACAAGTGAAATGACCCAAAAATATGATATATCTGCTGCATTTGATGTTAAGTTTTAATTTTAGCTTCTAGCTGAGGATAACTGGCTTAGTAGAGGGTATTGACTAGTCGCATTCTTTCTTATACGATACTTTAATAAGTGTGAGCGCTTCTCACAAAATTCTGAATTAAAGAAGAAATCCAATTCAGAATTCTTATACTTCTTCATTCTTTAACTTACTTCACTCTTGTTCCAAATTCTTTGTTGTACAGTGTATTTGAGGGCTTCAAATATATATATCTTTACTATATAAATATAAATTTATAATTTACCAAGTGTTAATTGTGCCTGTTATCTTTGATAGATATGATATATATTGCCAATATAGAACTATTTGCTAAATGAAGGAGATCCAAATGTCGTCTAAGTCGGAGGAAATTCGTAGTTCTTTCGCGCCAAATAAAATAAATAGTGGCTTACTTTTTTGGTCGGATTGTGAAAAGCTGAAGCAGGTTTTTTCTATTGCCCTTCGACTTGAGCTGGCGCAGGGGTTGGGTCAGCGTTATCTATTGGCATTCCCTGATAAGAGCGCGCCCAGCTTTTTTTAGTGATATGGGCAAATGGGTTTGCTGGTGCTGTTAGTCTTAGTTGAGCTACGACAATGTCAGGTGAGTGTTGCTGCGCATTCGATACGCATTGATAGCTAAAAGAGTTCGTTTTGCAACACAGACCACAGATGGTTGCACCAGAGCCGTGGCAGCGTGCCACCCAATGCCGTGGTAGCTGGCCACGACTCGGATGGGGACACCATTTATGTGGGTCGCGCCTTCTACTGCAACGATATGCTGCCGGCCAAGGTGATACCCAACAAGGGCAAGGCCTACGTGGCCTATGCCCGCCAGGAGGTGGAGCTGGAGAACTATGAGGTGCTCAGCGGCTACAACTATGAGTGGCTGCCGGCGGAGAATGGCGCAGTGCCCGCTGGCGCCGTCGAGGTGGGTCGCAATGTCGATGGTGAAGTGCTGTATGCAGGTCGCGGCTATCATGCCGGCAGCCTGAGCATGGGCAAGGTGCATCCCTCCCACGGCTGCCTCTATATACCCTACGACTCCGATGAGGTGAAGATCTTTGCGTATGAAGTGCTCTCACAGCCGGAGCGCTGGATCGACACCACCGCCACAAACATACCCCTGGGTGCAGTTGTGGGTGGCCACGACTCCAACGGCGATGCTATCTTTGTGGGTCGCGTCTTTCGCAACGGCGACCTGCTGCCCGCCAAGGTGGTGCCGTCCAAGGGCACCGCCTATGCCGCCTATGCACAGGCCGAGCACGAGGTCACCGATGTTCAGGTGCTCGTCGGCACCGGATATCACTGGGCACCTGCCTCGCATGGCAATGTGGTGCCCAATGCGGTGGCCTCCGGTCCCAATGTGGATGGCGAGACGCTCTACGTGGGCCGAGCCAATTACTGCGAGAGTCTAACCGTGGGCAAGATTCATCCCTCGCACGGCTGCATTTACATACCCTTTGGCGGCGATGAGGTCAAGCTTGAACAGTACGAGGTTCTAGTGCGATCCTAGCTAATATACCTCATTAATGCAAGTCTAAATAAATGCTCCAGCTATTCACAATAATCTAGGCAAAAAAAAGAAGGCATTTCATGACATGAATACAAGGGCTGTTTGAAATGGATTTGAGTTTATCGACACCTATTTATCTTGGGCTACATAAATTGTCACGGAAACTATTAACTAACGGAATGTCTGAGTGCATTTAATTGCCAATATTACCAATACTGATAAGAACCGTCGGCTGGCTTTATGGGCGTATACTTAATGGCATATGTCTGACATAAGAGCTAATTATTTGATAATTTTCAATTGTTGAGTCATGCGCGACAAATGAGATCTTATCGTGCACGTACAATGCTCATAAATTTCTTATTTACATTTTCGCTTAACGAATATTTTTAAAGAATTGCTTGCAATAATTCATTGAACATAAATCTGTTTGAATTTTAACGGTGCCATCTGTTAGCAGTTGAGAGTACTATAGATGCAGCGCCATCTATGCCGTGTATATTGCAGAGTTGCCACTGTATTTGATGGCGGCGCTTTTCTCATATGCTAACAGCCGTTTATATCGACTATTTTCATGCAGACAGCTGAGTTTAAATTCTTAGCGCGCAGAAAATAAAAAGCTGTTAGGCAGCAATTTAATAAATATACTAAATGAAAAATTGTTGACAAACTATATTAGCAAGAGAGAACTGAAATATACAGTTAAGTAACTGTGCACTAGTTTAATAATAATAACGTAAGGTTGCCACCTGGCAGCGGGCTACAATCAGCTGTTGGCGCTAACAAGTAGTCGATAGTTAATCGACAGCCTGCTCACATTTAGCATGCAATCGATAGCGTGCGTATTTATTCAGTAGATTTTTTGCGGCTCTAAAAGTCGGACGTGTTTCGTGGTTATTTATTTTATTTTTTTTGTAAATGCAAACACTTGCCAACATTAAATACGTGTGCTGCATTTGTTTATAAGTGAGCGTGCAGTGAATGCGAATGCAACTGTATTTGTTGTAACTGAGTGCGATTGAATACAAACAGCAAAAACCGACAACACTACAACAACACACAATAATAACAACAACAACAACAACAGAAACAACAACAGCAACAACAACATCAACTCCAACATCAACTCTTCTGCAGGCCAACTCATTGAACTCCTCTCTCGCTCAACGCCTGTGACACGACAACACAACAAAACACAAGTCAACTGTTGTTATTATTGTGTCATATTGTTGCCGTTCGAGGAAGACACATTGCGATCCAGCAAACCAATCACACAATCAGATGAGACAACAACCCGCACGAGTAAATATTAATTTGATATCAATTTGTAGCATTTACACAAAGTTCTATTCCGCTTATCTATTGGCAAGAGCAGCGGCAAACGCGCCAGAGCCCGCGGCGGCATTCTGCTCATTAGCATAAATATTAACATACGAACTAAATTTAACTAAAAATCGCATAGCATACGCGAATATTCCACTGTCGCTCTGAGGTGGACATACATAGGCCCTATAGAGACCAAGCACCACAGCGGCATTCGCTAGGCAACGTCAGCCCATACGAATTCTAATCAAGAAGTTCTCTGCTGTTGCCGCTGTTGTTGTTGCTGCCGCTGCCGCTGCTGTTGATGTCGTCTTCAGCTGTGGCTTTTTCATACCCTTCTCTAATTAGAAATGGTTAGAGCGGGTATACTGAATGTGTGCACGTGTATGAAACAGTCAGAAGAAATTTCTGCTGCTGCCACATGTGTGCAAACGAGGGGAGTTTAAAGAACTTATGACTTTCACAAGTTATTTTTCTTTATATCTGTTTCTTCTTTTATTTTTAAATATTTGTTCGGCAGCAAAAGCCAAGTCGGACAAATCGTTCGTTTGTTTTTTTTTATCCTATCGAATTCTAGTAAAATTTATAGCTAAATTCTAGTGAAATGTAAAAGATCTTCAAGAGGCACAAGCAGCTGGGTTGTATTTCAACTTATCGATCACAAGAAATGTCTCCAAACAAATCGATAAGATCGAATATCGAAATTCATTTTTTTTCTTTTTATGTAACTCAAAGCCTATAAGACGGACGCTACCTGAACTAATATGCAATATATTTAAACGAAGTCCACCTTATACCCTGTAAATTTCATAGCTTGTTGCTGTGATCGTGGGTAGACTCCAGTCGTGCATTCTCAACTAGTTCACTCTTACTTATTTTTTATACAAAACCTGCGATGTGTGTATGTGTGTGTGTGTGTGACAATTTGAAGAGTTGCTGGCGCTCCATTTGTTCCTGTGCCTCCAACAGCTACCCGTCCCCTTCCCCGCCCCCGCGTTGCCCGCGGCATTAGTTTCGCCTTATTTTGTCAAAGTTTATTGCACTTTTCGCTGCCGCACAATAGTCAGATGGGTCGTCGCAGGGGCTACTGCTGCTAGTCAGCCGGCGCAGCGCCTGTCAACGTCAGATCCAGAGAGCTGAGAGCTCTTCAATAGCTGCCTCGCCAGCTGCATCACCACTATGCCTGTCACCGTGCAGCAACAATTAGTCGCACCGAAAACAGACAAAAGCTTTCCTTGTTGCAGGCATCTAGCGACGTAAACTTCAAGCTTTAGCGCCAACTTGCAACTTGCAACTTGCTACTTGCCACTCGCGCGACTCGGCAAGTGAATTTGCCACAACATCTACATGCCGTGCCTTCATGTCCCTCTGCACAACAATTTCGTTGCGTGTTCTACTCTGTTCGCAAATGTGAAAACGGGTATATACCCCATCAGCAATGCTTTCGTCATCCAAATCAAATTTATATGCAGATCTAACTAGGTCTATTCCCTAGCTAGCCGACATCTATATATATGGCACAGTTTGATACAGTCAACTGCCTTTTAGTTACAGTTTGAAAGCCACAAGCTTCGGAAACAGAGTATTTCCATGCCCAGCAGATTCCAGTAAAGCGAACGTTTTTACTTATTTTATTTATGTACATAATTCACTTGGCACTTGTTATATTTATACTCGATAGCATGTGGCATGTGGCATGCGGCATGCGGCATGCGGCATGCGGCATGCGGCATACGGCATACGGCATGTGCAACGTCACTTCATCTTCATCTTTGAACAGCCGAACGAACATTCGCCATCTCCCAAATGAAATTAGACTGCAGCTCGACAGCTGAGAGTCGGCTCGTACTGAATAACTGAATAACTCAATAAGTTAGCTCATTGCCATGCAAATTGAATGTCCAACTGCACGACACTGTTACAAGCACATACAGTGAACGCATCCTACAGTGAACATACGCGACATTGTCCTTCTATAGATAATATATATACAAATGAAACTTTTTTTCTGATTTTTTTTTGATATTTTTCTGTTGATGAATTGCAAACTTTGCTTTGACAAAAATAGGGTATGTCACGGTAAAGCAAGTTCCTATAGACCAAGTTAGAGGCTTCACTGTACAGCCTTGCGTGTTGTGCATCAACTGTTTAGAATTGGATTTCGATATAAAAAAACGCTTTATTACATTTTTACTCCATAAAACTAAAATTGCAAATGGCACGTTCTACCCACATCGAGAATCATGCACAGGTATTACGTATATATATTATGACTCGACTTTTTTCAACTTTCTATTTAGCTTCAAGCGTAATTCATTTATAATTATCACACATGTATGTACATACATATAGTGTAGGTCAACGTGTTTAATCAAAACTATTTATGAACGCTTCCCTTTGGCTGTCTGTAGTAACCTTTACAAAAAGTTGCTAAGAAAAGCGTCTTTGTATACCCAATCGATGAAGCTATTGAAAATGGGTATAAAGGGTATAATGGGTTTGCTACAATTTATGTAACAGGCAGAAGGCGTTAAGTCCGAGTCCATAAAGTATATATATACTGAGTCCATCTATCTCTTCGTCCGTATCTATGAGGTCGACAATCTCGGAAGCTAATGGAGCTACAGATTTACATTGCGAAAATCAAGTTTGTTTCGTCTTCATTTATTTGAGCATATTTTGAACAACTTTAAAGCTAGACTCATCAAATTTTGGTATATAGATTCATATAGACTCACTCTGGATACCTATTGCAATTTCACCAATTTAGAAATTTGGGCTTTGCCTCATATACGCCTTTGCATATGCAACATGTCGGCGTGGGGTTCAGAGTAGAATACTTCAATATTACATATTTCTTTTTTAGAATATAATCATTTCTTACTTGTTGATAAAACATATGAACTTGGGTACTATAGTTAGGCTTTGAATAAATCTATATATTTTATACTTAAAACAGATGCTTCAATTTACAAGTTCAATTAAATAGATGACGAATGAATCCAACAACTTGGACATACAGTCGAATCCCGATAATTTAAAATGCAAAGGAGCTCATATTTTTTACGAATTACACAGGAATTCGATTTATCAAACAGGAATTCAAGCAAATTTATTTCAAGGGTACAAGTTATCGGGATTCGACTGTATATATATATACCTATATATACAAAAGTATAGTTAATCACATCTATCCTGTGCAATGTTTTTTCAATCGACTCAAAGCTAAGCACGCTTGACTAAGTAATTAAAATATTTCGTGGATTTGACCCTTTTTATGCAAGGAAAATTGCAAGAGGAAAGATAACAAAGCGTTTCAAATATTTACGGTTTGCCAAATGGAAAATTTAAATTAGCAATTAGCAAAGTCGCTTCTGTAATTTCAATTCTATTTTCCTTTTTTTGGGTGCTTAACTTTTTTAAAATAAGTCAATTAAATGGGAATTGTTGCAGTTCTGCGTCGACTGGCTTCATTTGATTGACAAACTGGTTTTGTCTGTAAATACCTAATGGAAACTAACTATTAAACGAGCTGCATAAAACCCATGAAACATGAGTTTCGAAACCGAGTAATGACAAAATTGATGTCAAAGTTAGTATAATAAACATTCATCATATATTTTCTGTTGTAGGTCAGTCAGTTTTCAAATTTGATTACTCAAAAAAGAAATGAAAATGAAATGAACAAAAAAATTTGAATTGCTGTTAACAATAATAATTCGAATTGTTAACTGCATTGCTATCATATATCATTTTTTTCTGACCAAATTGTTGACATTTATGGAAAAAATCCAAAAAAAAATAGACCGTTGCAGTTGAGCGTAACTGACTGCATAATACTCGTTTATGGTAAATATTATTTTGATTTAAGTTTATGTGCAGAGGAAGCTGACGGCTAAACTTAGCGATTCCTTACTATAAAAGCGAGGAAATTACAGTTGTTTCCATTTGCAACATGTGTTTTGAGTCAAACTACTTCCAGCAGAACAGCAAAATAGCAATAAACTCTTATCGAGTATATAAAAAATCCAGCAGAACAGAAAAATAGCAATAACCTCTTTTCGAGTATATAAAAATAAAAGTGGGTCAACATATTGGCCGATATGTTAAGGGGGCTACCGAACTTACGCATTTTCATTCATCTTCATATGACTGCACATTTGATATATCTATATATATTTGTATATATATATATATATATATCAGCAGTTTTTCATCAATGGTCGGAAGCGCAGCAGAGAAAATAATTAAGCCAACTTTGCAAAAGCCATCGACATAAACCCCGTGCGTGGCTCAATCGGCAGCTATAGCCCGGTTCGTTGTCGCCGGGCCAGGAAAGTTCAATTGGCCACTGGACAAATTGCTTCTTAGTGGGAATACGTGATATGCGAGGAGTGTGTCAAAGAGCTGGGAGACAATTTCGACGACTTTACGAGTAGCGCAGCGCAGCGCATCGATTTGGGCAAATTGTTGAAATTCATTTGGAGTAGCAGCAGCGCGAGCTGGTGACTTTTAGCCGCAGGTCCTGTGCCTGCCCCAAACTTTTAATGGAGCTCCCATGGTAACGCGCATTTGCCATTAAAATGGAACACGTAGACCTTCGGCGTGTTGCTGCCATTAAAGCTGGCTGTCAGTCCCCAACAGCAACAGCCACGATGCTGGTAATAATAATAATGTTGATGACGACAATGGTGATGATGATGATGATGATGGCGATGATGATGGGTTGGTGAATGATAAGCGGGAGCAGCGAATCAAACGGCGCACATACTCGAAAAACTCAAATTAAATCAAAATCTAGCACGCTTATCAATTTAAGCCGCTCAGCCCGTTGACCCCCCTCCCCCCTTTCCGCCCACGTCCACACGCTTCCCGTCGATGATTGCCAGCGGAAAGTTTGTTCCCAATTTGCATACAATGCAGTTTGCAGATTGGCTTCACCATTGTGCATTCGCTCAAGTGATTGCGAGTATATTGGCTTCCTCTTGCCATACAAAACTTGACATACATATACAAATATATATTCTGCTCTATATATTCGCGTTGAACAAAGGCTTATGGACTAAGGAAATCGAATTGAATGTGTTAAGAAAGCTGCTTGACAACTCAAGATCGTGTCCATAAAAGCACCAAAAATAACTTAAATTTAATAAAGTTTTCATATCAGTTTCTCATATATACATAGATAGTAATCAAAATTCCCTTACTGTTGCTTACAGGGTATCTCATAGTGCCAATCAACGATTGCCCTTAAAGTGTTGTTATACATTTTGCACTTACGATCTATTTTTTTTTCTGTTGCTATCTTTTCTTGTTTTTTTTTTTTGGTTATTTGGTTTTGTTGCACAATTTCAAAGTCATGTTTTCTGGTGTATTGTATTGTTGTGGGTGGATGATTGGGCTCCCTGCATTTATATACAATAAAATAGCTGACGCTGGCGCTGACATCGACGCCGCCAATCGTTTTGATCGATACACATCCAACAGTTGTGCCATCCCGGTTGTTCTTTGTTGCTGCTGTTGGCAGAGCTGTTGCTGTTGTTGTTTCTGCTGCTGCTGCTGCTGCTGTTGTGCTGTTGCTGTTGTGGCTGTTATAATGCCAGTCGGGGTTCATTGACTTTGAACATTTGTTTTTCATGTTATTTCCAACGCTTTGCTGCTGCTGCTGCTGTTGGTGTCTGTTACTGTTGCTACAGGCTTCGCCTGCTGCCAGAGTGTTAATTACTTTTTGTTTTAATTGTCAATTTATCGATGAATCGAAAAAGAACCATAATTTTAAGGGCATTGCGTGCAGCGCCCAATAAAAGTTGACCGTCCATACGTTTTTTACCGTTAGCAATTTGCTTTTTGAGCTTGGCAGAATGCTTAATATGAAAATATTAAAAACGAAAAACTCCTTTTTTAAGGGAATCCCAAGCACTGAATTGTGCGCAGTTAGAAGGTTTCGAAAGGGTTTCCGTCTCTCCTATTCCATTTCTCTCTATTTTCCTCTCTTTTTTATCTCTATCTGTATCCATATTCCTATTTATATCTATCACTTTCTATATATCTCCGTCGCTCTAACTCTTTCTCTCTCTTTCTCTACCTATCATATGTGTCTTTCCGGCTGTCCATCTGTTTTTCTTTCTCTCTATGTCTCTTTCTCCTATTATCTTCTGTTGCTCTGCCTCCTTTTCTTACTCTCTCTTTATTGTCTGTGTATTTCTCTTCCATTTTCTCTCCTTTCCCTCTTTCTCTCTGTTTCTCTCGCTCTCTTCCTTTTTCTCTCTTTTTATCTCTCTCTCTCTCTCTAGTTCTTTCACTCTTTCGCATTCTCTTCATTTCTCTTGCTCTCTATTTCGTTCCCCTGTCTTTCTCTCTTTCTTTCTCTCTCTCTCTCTCTCTTTCTTTCTCTCTCTCTGTCGCCTTTCTCTCTTCCTTCCTTTTTATATCTCTCCCTCTCTCTTTCCAACCTTTTCTCTTACTTTCACTTCATCTCTCTGCCGTTCTTTCCCTCGGCCCCCTCCTTTACCCGCCACCTCCGTCTCTCTCTCTCTCCTTTCTCTATTTCTCTCTCGCCCTGTCGCTATCCACCGCATTCACAACTATGTTTCCCTTAGCTGATCAAGTTCAATGCACCGTCTAATTTGATATCTTAATCAATACCGAACGTCGAACCCGATGGTGAATGAAGCCTTAATTTTAGCCATGGTTGACATAACCAATTGAATAAGTCTAACTTTTTACTCGCAGGTTTATATTGGTCGTATTCTTGTTTGTGGCATCGCTGAATGCGGTGAAACGTTCAGTTTTAATTAACACATTGCTGCCTCGAACTTTCGACTCATTCACTTTAAAAGCACGGCACGCTTCACTGTGTAAACGGAGTGGAGTGGAGTGGAGTGGAGTGCGCTCTGCGGATTGAAAGCTATGTGAGCTTGGAGCGCTCTCTGCGCTCCACTGCGTATCGAAGGGCGAGTCCCCAGTGGTCTGGCCAGGCCAGATAGCACTTGGAGTCAGGCAACAGCTGCTGCACGTCGTGCATACTGTCCAAGTAATTTATAATATGAGCGACGTGCTGATAAATGAGCTGTCGTTGCGCCAGTTGCTAAATATTAACCAGCGAGTCGCGTTTAGTTACAGACTCCTAACCGAAAAACAAACAAACAAAGCTCTAGTGGGCGGTTAAGAGTCTAACACGGAGATACCCTGTACCCAGCACCGAGTCTCTTGCAAAATCGATCTTATGGAGGCGGCACGGGGAGAGGGCTGAGATATCGCAAAGAAACAAAAGTTGCTTGGCTTATGATATACGAGATTTTATATGTCAAATTGGAAGTTTGCAGCTCCGTTTTTATTTCGTTTGTGGAATGGGTCTATGGCGACCCAGATCTTTGTCCCGATTCGCATCGCTGCGTCGCGCTGGAAGCCTTCAAAGCGCTCTAACTGCAATTTAGAACAAGGTCTTTAGACTGCCATTAAGGCACTTTACGTTCCGGCTCAACATTCCGTATTCGCCATCAAATCATCAACACTTCCCGGCTGCAGCCCCCAAGCGTAGCGCAACATTATTTATGCAGATTTTTTTTGTGTGTGTTTTTTTTTTATTTTTGAAACAAAAGCTTCCAACTTAAACTGTCGCAAACGTCCCCGTCAACGCACCGAGCGCAACAAGCGTGAGAACTAGCGCCAGCCATTGACGCCACAGTGGTGCAAGATGCGTTGAAAATGTCATTAAATCACTTTCGGTTAAATCTTATCTTAACAATTCATTAAAACCTCGAGAACATAAATCTACTTAATTCAAACTATTCTCTGCAAAATTTATTAGAATTTATTAAGAACAATTACAAATTGAAAATGAAATGTAATTGTTCAGAGAGCGAGTCTATATACAGAAATTATAAAAATGTACAAAAATTACTTACTCTCAAAAAAACTGAAGAACTTGACAATTTCTTAGTTGGGTTTGTTTTTATTGCATTCACATTTGTGGACACTGTGCAACGAGCCAAACAAAATGCGATGCCATTAAGCTTAAGTTGGGAAAAAAAAATAAGAAAGGAAAACTGCTAGACGAAAAACCATCAAATAAAGCAAAACTCTTCACATGCACAAAACGTATATATGTATGTAGTATATATGTATGTGTGTGTGTTTTATGTTGTTTTGTGGCCCATATGCGTCTGTGTGTGTGTGTGTGTGTGTGGGGAGACTGGACTGCTATTTGGCAATACAATAAAATTTACACGCTTATTAATTTTTACAAGACTTTGTCCGACACTTGAGCAAACCGCCAGCAACATGAGCGATGAACAACAGCAGCGAAAAACAACAATTGGCGCTGCCTTTTGTAAGGTTCCAGCATGTTTACCATTCACCCACACACACACACACACACACTCACACACACTCACACACACATTGCCTATTGAAGAGTAGTGGCTGGCTTGCTGATCATGAGAAGGCGGACGGAGCCAGCAGAGCTGCTGGGCACCTCTTCAAACAAAATTTTCAACTTATATTTTGTTGTTGGTTTATAATTTTTTTTTTTTTTTTTTGTTTCTTTGCGGACACAAAGGCGAGAACTGCAAGGGGGAGGGGGCTTTAGGCGGGGCGTCACTTTGCTCTGAAAAGTTTCGGAGCCTTTGGGCGTTGCTCTTAACTGCGGAATGAGCAAAAGAAAGAGAGAGAGAGAGAGAGAGAGAGCGAAGAGTGCGAATAGCCTCAACTCTGTAGCTAAAGCTATTGCAGCATTTTGGGTTTACATGTAAATATATAAGCTCCATTTTACTATGCAAAATATGGCAAAGGCAACATTTTTCTCTATTTCGAAATAGTGGAGAACACAAGCGAGAAAATATATAAACAAGGTTCTGCTGACATGTGTGTAAACACACACGCACACACACACACCCCCACAAACACGCCTCATAACATCAAAAAGGCGGCACACGACTCGCCGCATACTTGAGGTTTGTCCGGGAGTTCTTATCCGTTTCCAGTTGGCATCCTGGCTGGCCGAGAGCTGCTTAGGGACTGTCCAACAAGTAGACGGAACTCGTAACAGGACGCACGTCCTCCAACCGTATGCGGAGTCGAGCTTTAGAAAACAGAACAAAAAACACGATAAGGTGAACAGGAAAGGCAGGAGAAGTCGAAAAAGCCGAAGAAGAAGAAGAAGAAGAAAACTAAGCAATTTCGTTGCTTTCCAAATACGTTTAGTTTGAAAAACAGTTTGCAAAGAAAAGAAAGAAAGAAACAGCAAACTAACTGAAACAGAATTGGTATGGAACTAAAAGGGATTCGTCGACCGCAGGTGTGCAAGTTGTACAAAGAGCGTTGGGATAAAAGTTGCGCTAGTCTCTCAACGAAACACTCAGTTTCTAGCACTTAAATACTAATTAAAAGATAATACGGACTAAGCTTGTGGCATGTGTGTGTGATAAGAACTGCATAGCCCTAAATTAAAAGCAGATCTCAAGTCAAGTGGGAAGAAAAGCAAAAAAAAGCAAAGCAAATGTCAACAATTTATGAGAATATACAGAAAATAAGCGACCTAAAAAGCGTATTTAAAAAATATTTATAAATGAATATACTTGAAAAAAAAATCAAAAAAGGTCTTAGTAATTCACTGCAAAATATACAAAATACTTAAGAAAATATAGACATGAGCATATAATCAATTCCATATAAGATTAGAGTTGTTTCCTGTTTTGAAAATCGGTTTCTGAATCTGTTTTTGATAAATATATTTAATCAATTTCTAATGATTTATGTTTGATAACTGAACTTCTCTTCTACACTTTAAGCAACTACAGTCGTGTCTGTGTATAGTGAACACCTCGATATTGTGGACACCCAAGTTTTTACTTGGTGTACTCTTGATAGTAAACAATCGAAAACCTCTAAATTGTGAACACAATTTTGAAATCAATTGAATGAAAAGAATCCAAAATGAAAGATGGTATTCCGCTAATATCTATTTTTGTGGCCGATTTTGCCAAAATCAGTTGTTTCACTTCGCCAATTCTTGCAATATATGTACATACATTTATTATTATTATAATGATTATGAAACACTTTATACTTATATTAAATATTTCACAAGTGTGAGTGGTTAACATGAGAATCTTAGAGTACAGGCCTTTCATCTTTGCTGCTTAGATATATAGTATATATTTAAATAAATTTATTTAAACAAAAACCAAAATATATTAACATAAATTTATGTTTTTCCACTAGTTTACTTAAATGATCTCTTGAATTTATATACACAAAATGTATTTTGAGCAATTAAAAGAAGTTTTTGAGCATAAAGTGGAACCTCGATATAGGAAACAAGCTCAGGCCTTGCAGCAATAAGTTCACTATACCCAGACACGACTGTAGTTGCTTGGTTTCGCAGTTTAAATCATAGTAAAAGTTAGTTTTTCAATCAAAATATTCCTTTTTATTAATTTGGACTCCATTTGCGCTTTACTTTGCTAATATTTACAAGAGTTGCATTCAAGTAGAGACTTGTGCTCGTCGACAGCTCTCGACTATAACATTCTAACTTGCTAAGATGTGAAAAAGTACAGCTTACTTAGCTGCTGGTTGACTTATGGCCAAGGCGCATCGTTCAGCTTCTCGGCTACTTAGGCGGAGCTGGCGCTGAATATGATGCTGAAGTTCAAACTGAGCTGTGGACTGCGAGTTGGAATGGGACTGGAACTGGGACTGGGACTGGGACTGGGACTGGGACTGGGTCTGGGTCTGGGTCTGGTTAACTTGAAGTGGCCGCCATTGGCTTGGCGAATGTCGTCTTCCGCCGACACTTGGGCCAGGGCAGATGCTGTGACGGATGTCAAGCTGACATCATGCACTCAAGTAAGTATATGGCCACTATAAGGTCGACACTTGAGCACTTGAATCGCAACCAACTGCACAACTGCTATCACTTGGCAGCGCTGGCTTTGGGATTGCGATTGGAATGAGCATGGTGGATGGGGGATGGGGGTGGCTGTTGGGGATTGGGGCAGTAAGCAGCTTAGGTGCTCGATGGAATGCTTGTCACAAGTCACGCTCATGTGTCATATAACATACTGCATTGTATGGAGAAAGAATTTATAAATGCTTCTAATCAAATATACCCAGCAGACACACAATATATGTATATATGTATTTATGTATGTATATATACATATTTTGTGTTATTTACACAGACATAAAAGTGTGGCACATACGTTCTGTCTTTACTTTTGTATGTATACATACATATGTACATATATTATACAATATATCAATGTCGTATATTTGAAGTTGTTTGGCTTTGTTTGCAGTCCCATCGACCTGTTTGTGATGGTCGTGTGTGTTGTATCTTGTGGCTGTCATCAAAGTATCTTTTCTATTTAGTTTGCTTGATTGTTTGCATTTTGACAATTGTTTTAATAGTAGCTCTTCATTTTCTCTCTTCATTGACAGCTATGACGGAGGAAATAACCGGCAATTGGAGCTATTATGTGTATATATCACTAACATTGGTTCCAGTCTATTTGGCATTTCAGCTCATTAAGTTTTTGGGCTGGCAGCTATTTGTGAACAACTGAGCAAATAGCCACCAACACACAAACAACAACACTCACACACACACACAAGAAAAAAAAAACACTTGGCAGACAGAAGACAGCAGCCAGAAGACATCAGCCAACAGAGGAGGAGTCATAATCACAATTGAAATTGGAATTGCAGTTGAGAGTTTGGAAGAGAAGCCGAAGTTGGAAGCTGCAGTTCTAAAAGGTGCGTAGTCACTTGAAGGCAGTCGCTGCTGTCAGTCGAAAGTCGTTGAGTGCGCGCAAAGGAGCCAAGTGTACTCCGAATACTTAAGGCGCAGCCCAATTCGAGCTCTAGGCTGACGGGCGGACGGGCAAACAGCCAAAGTTGGTTGCAAATAATTTGAAAACTATTTAAATGTGCTTATGACTGAAGTTTTTCACTTGCAGCCACGCTCACAGACACGGACCTGTCCGGGAAAATACAGGAAAACATAAAAACAACTAAAGTGAGAAGCAGACAGAAATAGTTAGAGATAGAGAGGGAGAATCAGAGCTAGAGATCCCTAAGCGCATGCCTCGCCGGTATATAAAACATAATTTGCCTAAGTAAATATGTTTAAATTCAATAAAAATAGCACAGTTAGCAGAGCAGAGAGCATGAAAGCAACGTAAACGATATAAATAAGCAAATTAACCGGAAAATAGAAAGAAAGAAAGAAAATAACAGAGCCCGGGCGCCAGCTGTTACAAATTTTTAGTTGACTGTAGAATATTGAAATCACGAGAGTTAGTTGCTGGCACTACCGACTGTGGCTCATGCTGACCGCACAGAGTTCGTGAGAATACAGACGGTGAGGCAGAGTCAAGGAAATGCAAAGCAATCAACATCATAAACAGCAGGAGCAGCCAGAACAGCACCGGACCAAGGAGCTCACATTCAAGGAGCTGGAGCAGGAGCAAAGCGAATGCCAAAGACGCAATCATAGCCGTGGTATCTAAAACCAACAACAACAACAACAACAACAACAGCAACAGCAACAACAACAACAACACTAACACTAAGCACAACAAGCGGCAGTAATTTTAACCGGAACAACAGCAGCAGCTGAAAGGCAGCCAAGTGCAAATAGAAGCAGCAACTGTTGAAGAAAGCAAACGAAAACTTGTAGGCAACAGCTAAAGAAACCAATTTACATATTTAAGCTTGTAACGTCCGGCAGCCAGAAGCCAACTGCTGACAGTCAGTCAGTCAGTCAGTCGAACAGACAGACAGACAGTCATTTGAATCAATAAGGCAATACAAATAGACGGGTCAAGTGCAGTGAAGCTGCTGCAGCTGGAGCTGTTGCCAAAGCCAAAGCCAAAGCAAAAGCCGTAGCTGGATTCAAATCAAAAAGCATTTAGCTTCACACCTCAGTTGGTTGCCAGCAGCTGGACAGGATGCGGCTGCCATATCGCAATAAGAAGGTCACCCTTTGGGTCCTATTCGGCATAATTGTCGTCACGATGTTCCTATTCAAATTCACCGAACTGCGCCCCACCTGTCTATTCAAGTTGGATGCCTCCAACGATTTGCCATCACAAATGGTGCGTGTAGAGGTAAGCATATATATATATCTGATATATACACACTCAACTTTATTTACACTTAAGGGCATATATATATGTATATACAGAGGTAGAGAGGTATTAAGAAACGTGCGAGCGACCACTCGACGATTGCAAATGATAAATCAAATTGTGGCCAGCAGAGTGCCAACAGCGCGTCGCCTCTTCTTGGGCAGGACCCAAAGGACTGTATAACTAATTTCATGTTCAGTGCACACGCTGACCCAACCGCAAGCCATGCAAAGTCATTGGGGGATTCGCTGGTTATCGGTTGGCCGAACACCATTTGGTAAACATTAGTTGACCAAATGGCAACAAGAGCTGCAATTTTTGTTGTGCTTGCTGCTGTTATCGTTCGCATTGCGGTTGATTTACTGCTCCACACACTTCAACTGCGCGCTGATCAGGTGGAAAGCAAGCGCACTCTCTATATGCACACAAACACACACACACACACACATACATACATACAATGGTAGTTGCCCGAGCCGAGTCTCTATTTTTTTTGCAGCAAGTGAATTTTCAACCAATTTTTCAATTATAAAGTTAGATTAGAACTTCAAATTACACTTTGTAGTCTTCCATATACCCTGTATATATGTATATATGTGATAGCAAGTCCATTAGACTTAAGCTGCTCTGTTAAGTGAAGGCACTTAAGCCTTTGAATGTCTACACCCAACTGTGTTTGGCCCCAATTCCAAATTATCCAGATCAATAATTCATTATTGGGCCACATTCTGTTTGCGCTTGTCGCATTCTTATCTCATCAAAGCATTCACCCGATAAGGAGAGACAGCTGGAGTTGCGCCTTATCAGATCGATTAAAAGTGCTGACTAAGAGCCCCAAATTGTGGGAGAAACCACAGTGTTAACCAATTGCCAAATCTCTCGGCAAACAAAACAAAATGTGTTGAAATACACTTACTAAAACGGGTATTAGGCATTTCTCACGCATTGTGTAACAGCTGCGCGATATTAGACAAAAGATATCTAGCTTATAGATAAGGTCAATTAAATGTGAGCCAACTTTTGTTAAGCCTTAACGCTTATTATTTCGAAATGGCGAACTACTTAAGGAGCTTATTCAATAAATATATAAGCCAGATCTTTAGACTACATTAACTTTTACACCCAATTCTGTTTTTACGCGGCTAATACGTTCGTGTATTAAATATCATGAAAAAAACAGCTGCGACATCTGGCAAATTTAGGGTTATGTTTCACATCGTGTAAGATGAAACACTCAAAATATTTTCTCACAAGACCGTGCAAAAAAAAGTACAATGCTAATGAAAGTTTCTTTAAAACAAAAACAAAACAATACACAACAAAAAAGTGTATTTATTGTTCTATCAAAATCGTGCAAAAAGAGAGTTAGTGCAGTTTCTAGCAGCTTTATCCAGTTATTTGAACAAAGCGTATTTCAACTTCGTTGCTAAATCTAAACTCCGTCTTTTCACTCTTCTTAACATAATTTCACGCATATTTTCATCGCAATGAGTAAGTTGGTAAAGCGGCTCGTATTATAGGCTTAGATTCTTGAAGTAGAACTCCTTTACTCCAGCATTTTTTAGCTGCGTAGGAAAATCCTTTAAATTGACATTAATGCGACAGGCACGCCAAAGGTTAACGGGCGGCTGTTACCAATACCTACGCACACACGTCCACGTGGATAAAGATTAGATGTGTGTGTGTGTGTGTATGTGTGTGGGGGGGCCACGCAAATTCAGTTGGCAGCTGCGTCGCTCGCCTGGGGCACCTTGGCGACATCGTAGCTATCCTGCAGGCTGGCTGCCAGCTGCTCATTCTCATAATTATGATCATTATCGTCGTGGAGACACACGTAATTTTTGCCTGCAACTTTTCTCTAATTTAATTTCTTCTCCTCTTTTTTTTGTTATTATATTTTTCTGTTTTTTGTTCTGCTTCCACCATCTAGAAATACGTCACAGATGACAATCAACGCTCCTATTCATACAACCGTGAGATGCCATTAATATTCATAGGTGGCGTGCCCAGATCTGGTACGACATTAATGCGCGCCATGTTGGATGCTCATCCCGATGTGCGGTAAGTTTAGCCACAGCCTGTCTATCCACCTACCCACCAACCCACCTCCCTGTGTATCCTATATCCCTGCCACATGAACAGCAACCTGAAAACACCCACAATCAGAACTGAGCACATTTGTGTCCACGCAACCCTATCAGGTTGGTTTTCCCGATACGCAATACGCTTCTAACAAGCACAATTTGAAGGCAAACAGCTAAGGGCAACAGGTCGAGCTGCGCATACTATCCAAAGCTTTTATTCATGCCGATTTTCATAGAATTTCTAGCTAAATTTGAGCGGAAGAGTTTTGTTATGTATTCTATCAGTGATAGGAAAACTTTAAAGATAACCATTTTTATTAGAAATTGCTTTTACTTATATGTGAGTAAAGTCTTATCAATTTCTACGAATACTATATCAAATCGCCTGAGATGCAATTAGTAGCTTTTCTAATCTCTAGTCTCTACTATACAAAATTGTTTAAGTATATAAGATCAGCGCAAATCTATGCCATAATTACCGTTGAAAAGATTATTTAATTCTTATATTTTGTATACTCTTTCACGAAGTGAAAAGAGTATATTGGTTTTGAAGGTAGAGACTAGAGGTAGATTGGGGGTGTAGCAAATCGGGAAATACTATGTATTTTAAAGAAAACACTTCTAAGAATTGGGACTTGGAATATATACTCGCGTATTCCACCCTTACACAAAAAGATGTGGTATATATAGCTGCGCCCATTTTGGGCTGTATCTTCTACAGTTTTCGAGCTAGCGCCCCAAAAATAACAGTTTCTCTTCTCCTTAGAATGACTAAAAATCATTGACATACGCCTCTTGGAGGTGTGGCAAATCGGAAAACTATATCTTCCACAGTTTTAACTCTAAAGTAACCAAACTTTGCAAATAGATTACTGTTGATTCCCTCTACGGATAGGCAAGGAAATCCGAAAAAATCAGTATATCATTATTTTCTGCTTTTTGAAGGTGAACGAGTATATAAGCAGTCAGTTGCGCCCGACTGCAACGTTCTTAATTGTTTTCTTTTTAAATAATTACATTAGAGTGAAAATATATTTGTGATTTCAACGTCGTTGGTTAGAGCTTGGAATTAAAAAAGATAATAGCAGCAGGTGTTTATTTATTTTTCAACTATATCAAAATGTTTTTTTTAAATCTTTTTTATATGTGTATTACATAGTAAAACGGCTGGGGCTTGTCTGAAATGATGGATGGCTAAAACCTTCTGTCCACTTGGCTCTGCTGTTGGGGGAGGGCACGAGTGGAGGAGGAGGCGGAGGCGGGGTTCGGATTTATGCGCTAGTCTGCACGGTTGGCGTCACAGCATGAATTAGATTATTAAGTTTATGTTACGCATGAGTAATTAGCCACGAATTCTTTCGCTGCTGGCGTCCTTTGTGTCCTTAGTCAGAGAGATACAGACAGAGAGAGGTACATAACTACGTACAAAGGCCAGGCCAAAAGGGGCATAGCCAGAGAGCGAGAGAGACTGCATTACGATACAAAGGACATCGGAAGGAGGTGGGGTCTGTTAGGTGTCGACTTTTGCCTGCTTATTTTTATTAACAATTTGCATTTTGCGCTGAGTTCCGACTTCTGACTCCTGCTGGCTCCTGGCTCCTGGCTCCTGGCTGCTGACAGCAGTCAGCGCCACTTTTTCTGATGGCTGCACAGCACAATTTCCGCTATTTAAAAACTTACTTCCGCCCCGCAAGAGCCTGGGACGCCTTTAGTTAAATTTGTGCCAGCGCAGATACAGATACGCCTGCACACACACACACACATACACAAATGCGAACATCCATGTGTGTGTGTGTGTGTGTGTGTGTCTGTGGGGATGGGTCCAATGTTTTTGCGCTGGCCTCGTTAGCTTTTGTTCGTCCGATTTGCATATAAGCCACGCGCATGTAATTGCTCCAAGATTATATATATTTGTTGAGCTTTTGCCGGCTTTGTCTAACTCGAGTTAGAAAATTGTGGAACTTCTGTGTGACTCATGGCATCCGAAAAGCAATGAAGGCAAAGATTTAACTTAACTGCCCCACTGTGAATAACGGCCAAATGGATTCCGCCAAGCTATAAAGTCATTTAAAATACATGCAAGCATGCAACAGTCGAGAGTGTGCTCAGCTACCAAATATCCTGTAGCCAGCATTCAAATGTTGGCATCAAAAAAGTATGGTAAATGGATATGAAAGATATGTGGAAGTAAAGGAAAGAACTAGAATTGATTTTGGTAAAGATCTTACGTATGAACTTAGTTATGTCTACAGATCAAAGGATCTTCTCTATGTGTCATATACATATACACTGATCGGCATATGTATTTTGACATAGCAATAAGAGATGGCAGCATTTCAGAGATACCAGTTCGGGACCCGAGGGACCAAAAAATTTCGATCCCAACGCCCACCTCTGCTCATAAGCATATCTCTAGAATCTCTTACCATGCCACCTTGATGTAGCTTATCCGACCGCCCTGGAATTTTTTAGAATCTTTCCCAACAAGCCCGAAAATTTTTTTGGACAATTTCGGGTCCCGAAAATCCCGATCCCGACGCCCAAGTCTATTAGCAATGCCTTAGTTTACTTTTCAAGTCTTTCTTATTTTAATAAAAAACAATTATTGACTTTAGTTTTGTATAGTTAGTTATATTGCATATATGTAAATATATGGTATATATATATATATATAGTGAGTGAGAGAAAGAGACAGAGAGTTGGCTTGAAACGTATGCCGAATTGCATATACATATATATAATATGGCTTTTATAAAATTCGGCTTACGCTTTAAGCCAACTCTCTCTCTGTCTCTTTCTCTCGCTCTCTCTTCGGCTTTATTTTAATATTTTACATATGAAATTTCAATTTTTAAGCTGAGAATAAATTCGTAGTTTTATTTTAATATATTTATATTTATAATTTATGAGGTCAAATATTGTTTGGCTCTCTGACATATATGCAGCCTTGTTATTTATATTCAATATTCATTGAAGCAGCATCAAAGGACGCTGCAAAGTATGCTATCATATTTGATAGCAGCAATTATTTGCCAGGCGGCTTCATGTTAAATTCAGCTTAATTGCTTTAACTGAATTTCAGATGGTCTCGCATGCACATTAAATACTGACTTGCAGGCGACTCGACCCGTTCGCCGCAAGAATTCATAATTATTGCATCCTGGGAATGTAATTAAAATATCTCAACATAAACTGCGCCGGGCGAACGAGCACCGGGGCCTAATTGATTTAGCAGAAATTGTTGTGGTTATGGCTGGGACAAGGCTTTGAGCAGCAGCACGAGCATTACCTTAAATTGTAGAAGGAATCTCAACTGCTGATTGGACGCTGTTAATTTGCGAATTAAAAAATAACGAAAACCACTGCAAGCCCAGCTGCCGCCGCCCCCCTACTCTGTGTGTGTGTGTGTGGCAAGCTGTGCGCAAATTTGTTGTTGCTGTTGCCAGAGTCGAGTATCCGCTAACCATTTAGCCGATTGCATTAGCAAAAGCCCAAAAAACTGGGATGCGGGCCGAGAGCGAGGTTCGTTTTAGAAGCAGCTATGCGATATCAAACATCATTGTTGTTTCGCTGTTTTGTAACATGACTAGAGTGTGCCCATGTCCACACACACATAGACACATGGACATAGCCTTCCCTATATATACTCATGCATTGTACCTTCCCTTTGTACTTCCGGGCGCTTTGCTATACTGCGCTTTGCCTTGCTCATTCGCTTTTGTATGTCTCATCCATTTAGCTGCGGGCAGGAGACGCGCGTCATTCCGCGCATTCTGCAGCTGCGCTCGCACTGGCTGAAGTCCGAGAAGGAATCGCTGCGCCTGCAGGAGGCGGGCATCACCAAGGAGGTCATGAACAGTGCCATAGCGCAATTCTGCTTGGAAATCATTGCGAAACATGGTGAGCCGGCGCCGCGCTTATGTAACAAGGATCCGCTCACTCTCAAAATGGGCTCCTATGTAATCGAGCTATTTCCCAATGTAAGTCACACACACACACACACTCGCACACACGTTGCTTAATTTAAAAGTATTTGTATGTACTCTTGTTTAAAATTCGTAGGCGAAATTTCTATTCATGGTGCGGGACGGACGTGCAACGGTTCATTCAATTATATCCCGCAAGGTGACAATCACGGGCTTCGATTTGAGCAGCTACCGCCAGTGCATGCAGAAATGGAATCACGCCATCGAGCTAATGCACGAACAGTGTCGCGACATTGGCAAGGACCGGTGCATGATGGTGAGTAGCCAGGTGTTAGCTGACTGTTGACAGTTGACAGTCGACTGTTGACTGTCGGCTGTTGATTGTTGACAGTTGGCAGTTGGACATATGCCACACAAACAGACGTGGGCTAGATAAAGAATTCTTTCATCTTTACCTAGCTTAATTACATTAAGGGCATCTATCATACAGATGCACATGTGCTCAGAGTAACCATAATATATTTTTAGCCAATTTAATTATTTTAATTATATTTGTGTGTAATTGAAAGTAATGCAAATATGCTCTGTTGTTATTCAAACAAATTTCATTCTACAGAAAATTTTAAACTTATTTTAGAATTATTTTAATTATATTTATTTGTAATTGAAAGTAATTGAAGTGTACTTAGTCGACATTCATAATAATTTCAGTTAATAATAGATATTTAGTTAATTTTAGACTTAATTTTATTATATTTCTTTGTAATTAAAAGTAATTGAAATTTGCTCAGTCGTTAATCATACAAATTTCATTCCATAGAATATTTTTACCTTATTTTACAATTATTTTAATTATATTTTTCTGTAATTGAAAGTAATTGAGGTGTTCTTAGTCGACATTCATAATAATTTCAGTTAATAATAGATATTTAGCTAATTTTTGACTTAATTTAATTATATTTGTTTGTAATTAAAAGTAATTAAAATTTGCTCAGTCGTTATTCATACATTTATAATATATTATATCATACATTCATATATTCAGAATTTTCTTAAATTATATGTATTTGTAATTGAAATTTTGCTCAGTAGTTATTCATAATAATTTCAGTTAATAATACATTCTTAGCTAATTTCAAACTTAATTTAGCTAAATTTATTTGTAATTGAAAGTAATTGCAATTTCCTCAGTCGCATTTTTTTTTACCTTCAGCTTTACAGCCTTAAATTTGTATTTATGATAGCCAGTAATTAAAATAATTTTTAATTCTCACTACGCACAGTAATTTCTTCAAATTGCTGCAATTCCAATGGTAATTAAACTATTATAGCAATAATACAGACAAACAATTATTAAATCAGATAAATTATTGCTTGATAGATAAATGTATTCAAATGATTCTGACCTAAATACATTTTTATTTTCTAATTATGAAAGTAAATTTCAATTGTAACTAGAAATCAACAATACTAACTAATTAGAATTTAATCGATTTTTGGTAATTAACAATAATTACTCATATATATTTTATGTAATTACTAAAGTAATTTTCTGTTTTAACACGATTAGGTATACTACGAGCAGCTGGTGCTGCATCCGGAGGAATGGATGCGTAACATTCTGAAGTTCTTGGATGTGCCGTGGAACAGTGCGGTGCTGCATCACGAGGAGTTCATCAACAAGCCCAACGGTGTGCCGTTATCCAAGTGAGTAGCTGCAACAATTTGGTTGCGACATCAACTAATTGCAATTGTGCAACTTTTCAACGTTCCAACAATTTTGTTGCCATGTGCGATTAGAGTGGAGCGGTCGTCGGACCAGGTCATCAAGCCGGTCAATCTTGAGGCGCTGTCCAAGTGGGTGGGCCATATACCCGGCGATGTGGTGCGCGACATGGCTGACATTGCGCCCATGCTCTCCGTGCTGGGTTACGATCCGTATGCGAATCCGCCGGACTACGGTAAGCCAGATGCATGGGTGCAGGACAATACATCTAAGGTATGTGCAACAAACAATCAGACAGGCAGACAGTCGCCCCGTCGGTTCGTCGGTCCGTCGGCTAGTCAATCGTTACGGCATGGCGCAAGGCACACACGCACTCACAAAGACCTCCACCTCTCTCGACCATTACCCAATTCCATTTCCATTTCCATTTCCATTCAACCTCTTGCATCAGCCATACCCGGATCCGGATATCCCCAAAGCATTCAACATGGCGGCCATCCTCTTTGTTGTCGTTCCAGTTAACATTTTGTGTTGCCATCTTCATTGTCATTTTTCCCTCTTCTTCATTTTTCACATTTCTTTTTTTTTCGTGCTCGCTTTTTGCCGCCACAGTTGTTGGTGTTGTTGTTGTTGCAGTCTTTGTCGCTCCTGTTGGCTTCTGTCATTGCCATATTTTGCACTTTTGCTTTGTGACAACAATTCAGCCATATTCGCAGATAACGTGCTAAGCATTCTTTTTGTTTTTGCCAAAGCTTAGACGGGCTTACTACGATACAGATTTTTAGCCCAAAAAACGTTTATGTATCGATATATATACTTGATCAATGATGCTGCTAACTGTCTATCTATATACATAAAGAGAGAGAGAGCAACAGGAACTTTTGCATGAAGTCCCAAAAGCTTAAAGCTGTTCGATGCCTGAATTTTTAAAAACTTGCCCATTTTCCCAACTACTTACTCAAAATTTCCATCTTAACTAACTTTTTGATATATTTTAAGTGAATTGTAATTGCTTTTTGCAGCTGCTGACAGAGTATCTGCTAATTTGGTCAACTCGAGCGACAGAGCTGCATAACTTGTTACACTTGATTTAATTTATTTTTGTTTTGTTCGTTTGTTTGTTTGTTTGTTTCTTGCACTCGCCTTTTTTGCACTTGTGTTTTTTTCTTATTTTTCTTTTTATTATTATTTCTTTTCTCTTTTATTTTGCTTACTTTTTGTGTTTTTATTTATTCCAGGCACTTTAGCATGCGTTGCTGCTATTGTCACCATTGTTGTTGCTGTGGTTTTTGAAGCTGTGCTTCCTGGGGGCAAACGCACACACGAACACACATACACACACACACACACACACACACATGCGTACACATATGCAAAGTGCATATGCATATTGTACAGCCATATCGATAGCCATGATGATAATGACGTTTGTCTACCCATTGTTGAATCAGATACATGACTTTAGGGCACACTTAGGCTATATGCACGTATGTGTATGTGTGTATATACAGTTAAATATATATATACTTAGCATATAGAGTATGCAAAAAGCGAAATACTCTGTGCACTTTGTTTGCCTGCTGCAAAATGGGTTCCATTTTTTATTAATGCAGCTAATGCGGCAGACAGCGAATCCCCCCGATTTACATATGCATAAATATATATATATATATATATATTTCAGTTATGCATAAAATATGAAACATTTAAGGCTATGCATATTATGCGCAGCGCTTTAAATTGCTCCTGTTGCAATTTAGTGTTCGAGCCAGGCTCGAAAGAATTTTCCACTATGAGCCAAATAATAAATTACATGCAACTGCTGCCGCTGCCGCTGCCGCTGCCGCTGTCGCTGCCACCGCTGTGTGGCAACAGCCACCTAGAGGCATATCCTGTTCAACTGTGCGAGTCCTGCGCAGCTGGTTGCCACAGCCGCGTTAAATTAGCGGCTAATTAATTAGAGCAGCTTTGTTGAGTCCGTGAGTGGCGCCGCCTGCTGCTGCTGCTGCTGCTGCTGCTATCACCTGCCACCTGCCCCCTGGTTGGGATGCACTCTACGCTTGACAACTGCAACTGGAAACTGAAGACTGAAAACGGTTGACATTTGCTCGAGGACTGCTCATAAATTAAAATTTGCAAGCAACTGACAGACAAGCAGCAGCAGCGGCAGCAACAGCTGTTGTTGCTGTGGCATGAATTGCCTCTTACGGTCGGCTGGTCGGTCGGTCGGTTGGCTTGCCTGCCAGCGGCAGGTGTTGCACGTGTGGCGCAAGTGCTACAGTTGCAGTTGCAGTTGCTGCAGCGCTTGCGGTTGAAAGCGCTGCGTTCGAAACCATTCGACTGTAGCTTTGATTTTCTGCTTCTTTTTTTTTCGCTGCTCGACTGTCACAATACGAATTTCTGTATTTTCACAGATGAAATGCCTGGTGGTTGGGTGGTGCAGCAGCATGAATGTCAATTTAAGTTGCAGACACACATTTGCCTCGCAATTGAAATGCCAGCAACAGAGATGCTTCCAGTTCCATGCGCTACTTCAACTATATAGCACACACACACACACATACATGCATATACATGTCAGTTTGTCGATTTGTCGATCTGTTAAGGCGTCAACTGCAATTATAATCAATTGAAAGGCCGCCAATTATATTTTATGCGCGTAATTTATGTTAATTGCATATTTTAAAATAAATTGCATTTTTATCGCCAGCCATAAAAGTAGACAGACAGACAGACAGAGAGGGAGAGAGACAGACGGGGAGATATGTTATCAAAAATTTGTGTCATTTGTGCTCAGAAATTGAAAATCAAATTAAAAATTAATGAAACAAGCATATTTAATGGACGCGCCAGAGCCTGAAAGCCTTTGCCATGCTCAATTAATTTTGCAGCTCTCGCTTAATGCTGATCAAATGCATGGATTTAATAATTGGCTCGGCCTTTGCATGAAGATTCATTTGCTTTTAAAGACTTAACACACTTAGGACTTGAGCCAGGCTGCATAATCCTTTCGGTGTGCCGAAATGCTTGCAACATCAACGTCAGCTGCCTTTGCATACGTGCTGCGGCTGACTGGATGCTCGTTAAGCCCACTGACATAGCCCCCAACGGTTAATGTGCACTGCAACAACAGCGACAACAACAACAGCAACATATTGACAATAACAGCAACAATAAATGACAACACATAAATAATCCGAGCAGCAGCAACAACTCTTCGATTTATGCATTGCATATGAAGGATGTGCTTTTTTTTCATTTCCCTCTTTATTGATGATATCAAACTGCCATAATATTTGCAAAAATATGCATATTTATGGCGGCTACTTTGTGTACATGCTTTCGTATTTATGTTTTATGTAATGCAAATGATTTTTTTCGTATAGCTAAAAGCCAACCGCATGCTGTGGGAAAGTAAGGCGAAGCAAGTGCTGCAGATGGACACCAAACCAGATGAAAATAACAACAACAACAATAACAATAACAATAACAATAATAATAATGATGAGGATAATAACATTGACAACAACAATAGTCGCAACAATAAAATAATGCCTGAGCAACAACAGCAACAGGATGGGGAACAGCAGCAACAGCTGCTGCAGGCAGACCAGGAACTGCAACAGGAGCAGGAGTTGGAGCAGGAGCAATCACAACTGCTGCAGCATCAACAACAGAAGCCAAAGGATGTCATCACGATAAAGCAGCTGCCGTCAAACTTCCACAGCAACAACAACAACAACAACAATAATGGCAAGCAATATGTCGGTGCATTGGAGGACACATGATATCCGCATATACCCATAAGATTACCACGCGGCAAACATTGAGATGACAACACACAGTGACAACAACAACAACAACAACAACACAAGCAACAACAACAACAACAACAGCAACAGACAACCATCAAATGTTGGCAAACCAATTTCAAATTGTATTATCCAGAGTAAACGCATTCATGCATATGCATATGTGTCTGTGTCCCTGTGCGTGTGTGTGTGTGTGTGTGTGTGAGAACTTCCAAAATTTAAAGAGGTCACAACCCATATACAAATACACTTATACATATACATATTATTGATGTAAACATAAGTTCAAGATGTTTAGTAAATACCACCAAAAAAAAAAAAAGAAAAGAAAATAAAATAGAAATCGTTGCAGGGCGCTCACTGCTAAGCTCCTCTTAAGTACTATCCCCACAATATTGTTATAACGAGTAAATTGTACATTTAAAACATATTTAATTTTTATATAGCCTTTGGCCATTTTAAGAGGGTTTTTATGAACGTTTTTCGAGACTTGTGTCCGCTTAATATCGTTTATTGCAATTTCATTTTTTTTCCTATCTGTAAGTCGCAATTGTAATTTAATTTTTGTACAGTATGCATATAAAACTAGCTGTTTTTATTTTTTTTTTTTGTTTTCTAAATAAAATGTGAAAAAATCATTTTAGTATCTGAATCTCAAGCTCTATAAAATATATCTTTGCTTGCTGTAGTTTTCTGTTTTATACACGTTTAGAATGTTGGAAAAAGAAATAGAAAATGATATGGAAAATTTTAAAGAGCTTTTAATATGGATATTTCAAATACATTTACAGGCATGTGTGCATCTATTTATACAAAACTGTAGTTAAAATAATAAAAAAAAAAAAGGTAGCTTGATCATTTTTAAGCATAGCATAATATATAAATATATATAAATAAATAGATATTTTTTTTTTTGATAACTGTTTTTTGTTGCAATAAATTGACTGAATGTAGCATCATATATATATATGTGTATATATATATATACATATATGTGATATGCGTACTACATATACACTTATACACATACATATAAATGTCTAATGTTAATTCAAGTTGTCTAATAGCTGTCTAATATGTGTGACATAAAAAAACAATGTATTTATAATTACAATTAAAATTGAAAAAAAAAACAAAACAGGACTAAAACATGCCTGGGCCTTAAATCTAAGAGCTGTTGATGTGAATAGGGCTTAGTTATGTGTGAAAACTCCGGCGAATGTATTATTTTTTGGCAGGCACACATCTATAGCACCGCTCTCCGTCCCCACGCGTGTGTGCGTGTGTGTGTGTATGTGTGTGCGTGCGTGAAAGGGATAGCAAGCATGTACTTACCGTTAGCTTAAGTCTAAAGCGATTTCTTTTTGAAACCTATTTGGTTTTTGTTGAAAAGAAAGAGAATTGCTGACAATAAATGGAAATAAATTTGCAAAATACAAACCAAAAAGAAAAAACAAACAGAAGGCAGCAGAAAAACTTAAAATATGTAATTGTCAACTATTGCTGTCTGCCTCACTCTCGTGGCACAGTTTATGAGTACTATTCAAATACACAGATATATATATATATATATATCTAATTGTGTATATGTGTGTGTAAACCAATGTGAATTTAAGTGTAAACTTTTTTTGTTAGCTTCTTAAGGGGTAACTATAATTTAAATATTTACCCAAGCCCCATTAACGGACAGTTGCTGCAAATATTTATATATACATATATGATAGATATGCCTATGTATATAAGTGAATGTCATAAAAATGTCATCTAAGAATGATGGTGGTTGCGGGGTTGGGCGGGACAAGGGAAGCAGCGTGCTTGCAGCTGACAGACAATCAAAGCTCAAAGATACTTAAAGAAAGAAAATACATAACTAAATAATTAATTGAATGTTTAGCAAATTTAAATTGATGTATTTAACAAAATTAAAACTAAGCTGTTCGCGTGCACACGCTGCAAGATCCAACGAAAATCAATGAAAACAGAATTTCAATACAATACCAGAGCACTGTCATTAAATCGATAAGGAAACCAAATTGTGTTTTCATTCAGCAGATATATAAGAAAAACATACATATAACACACATGCAGAATAAAATTACCTTAAGCCAATTGTACAATATTTATTAAAGACAACAACAGCAAGAGAAAGCATAAACAAACCATAAAATAAACAAAATATATTAAATATATTCTAAAAAATTTAAAAACAAAATACAAATAAATAATAAAAGTTAAAAATTATACAAACTTCTTCACCTTTGTATCGAATTTTTTTGTGTGTTTTCTCGATTTCATTGTGAAAGCTGTATACCTTGTGTCCACAGACCTTGCACCAATGCTTAACCACATACATATGTATATATTCAAATTAAAAAAAAAATTCCTTAAATTTCCTCGACTCAAATGGAGAGAGCTTTAGGGCTTTTCAAATTTAATTTATAATCGACTTGGAAAGTTAATTCAATTAAACTAGCTTTAAATTTCAAATCTTTTTCTAATTGTATACTTAGAACTTTTCAATTTCAACACAGTTCTGTGCTCGATTCCTTTTCAAAGTTGTACGAGCTCAATAAGGTATGTATTTGCGGATCCATTAGGCCAATTTAGAGTCATATGAGGTCCTACAAGGGGAGGGGATCCAATATTTGGCATAGATTGTGATGTAACCCCTAAAATTTTTGTCAAATTCGGATTGATTCAGAGCATCAAGAATTTATTTTTGACAAAAATGTGACTAACCCATTTTCATTTTTGTCAAAATCGGGTCGGTTCGGGAAATCAATTTAATGAACTTTGACTGACTAAAGGAAAACGTTTTTATACCCTGAACCCATTAAAAATGGGAAATTAGGGTATGATGGCTTTGCAAAAAGTATGTAACAGCCAGAAGGAGGCGTGGCAGACCCCATAAAGTATATATATTCTTGATCAGGGCGACGAGCTGAGTCGATTGTACCCTGTCCGTCCGTCTGTCCGTATGTATGAAAGAGAATATATTAGAGCTAGAGATTTTTAATTTTGCACGATGGTCTGTGTATACAGCGCGCATATCAAGTTTGTTTTAGATATTCAATAAATTTTCCTGTTTTAATGATATCTATTTAAAACGTTATCGAGATTCAGTTTTTTGACCATATCTTTTACATATTTTTTTAGTTACAAAATTTTACAGTTACCAAATTTTTAATTTAGCTTTTCGTAAATAAAATACAGTTTCTATTTTTTATTTTGGATACCGGCTCCACATTTTACAAAACAAATTTACTTAAAAATAAAAATTATCAAAGACACAATTTAATATTTTGACATTTTTTAACGAAACCCGTATTTACTATAAAATAATAGCCTTCAATGCTGAAAATTGCATTTAAATCCGTTAAGTAATACAGAAGTTATTAAAGAAAACATTTTGTCAATTGACAAAAGCACGCGGCAGCCACATAGCATTTGCAAATCAACTACGCAGTAATCGGCTCGGGTGCTTGTGTGTGTACATGTGTATATGTGTGCATGCGTATAGTGGGTAATATGTATAGATAAAATGTGTAAGCTAGGCGGTTTAAAACATCACCTCGGACCTGGTTTAGGTGATCTCGTAGTCGGGCCGACCCGACTAGACCGTTCTTACTTGTTTTTCATTAAAGTCGTAAGGAATAATTTCCGATGATTTCTAGTTGGCTATATGTATATACATATTTGATCATATGATATCAAAGAACCTGAATGGCCGAATTCTCGCTAATACGAAAGCGCAGTCACACAATTATGCCACCCTCACCAGCTGCTCCTGCCCCTTTGATGGCTTCCAGTTGGCCCATATATCCTTGTTTATATCAATTCCAAGGCTATAGGCCTGGGAACCTAAAGAGTCAAATTTTCTTTTAAATAATACAAAAATATATATAATATCTCTTTCAGCAGTCCTTTTTCTTGCGTACAACACGGATAAAAGACTAGTTAGGTTACGCAGAGACTAGTTCCGTTACTTTCAATGTAAACTAACAGTTTTCTTGTGACGTCACAAGTTCAGTTTGTGCACTGTTAGCCTTCGCACTTTTGATCAGAGCCCTCGTAGTGCTCCTCTGTTAAGTTAACAGTGTGACGTCACATTTTCGGAAATTTGCGCGCGAAATTTAAATTTTCTATGATATTGAGCCAACTTTGACACTGTTATCGCTCTTAAAGCAATTACATAAAAGAAAAACTGGATGTTGTGGTAATTTATAGCACCTTATAGATGCTTAGAGCTGATAAAATTATTGTTTGATCTTTCATTTATTTTAAACAGTTTTATATCCAGTTATATATCGTGCAATCCTTGCAATGCTTTTAATTTTGTTCTTCATGACAAAACTTCATTGACAAAACCATATATTTTTTGTAGCATTATATGTTTACCATCCTATTTATCTTATCTACAATTTTTTTTACCATTATCTATTATATCTAAAGGCTTCAGACTATGTGCAAATTCTTAATATGATCTCATCTTACCATGATCTCATGACCAAGCACGTAACCGATCGTCCCGGACTTTTTTAAAATCTTTCCCAACCCGCCAGATACCGAAAATCGTTTCGGGACAATTTCGGGTCCTGAAAATCCCAATCCCGACGCCCTTCTCTAGTTCCAACCATTAAATATTTAGTTTTGAATTTGTTTTTTGTCTCTTCCCCTCACTGAGGACACCGAGTCCATAAGCTACGTCTCAGAATTTGAGATTTTGAATTGAGAAAATAGCTTATAACTCTGCTGTATTCTTGTTTATTCTGGCAGTTGATGTATCAAACTAATTGGTATCTCAAACACTCTGAATTGGGCAAGGGACATATGAGTGGTCCTTGTGGGCTTCGAGAAATTTGGCATTTTATGTAATGACAAGTACTTAATCCTTAGGTGACCCCATAATATTTCGATGGGGATTGATGGGATTGGTCCTTACGATCCAAACGCACTATGTTCTTTCGTCCTGTGAAATGATATGGCCGAGTTAAGGTTATGGCTACAAACAACAAATTCTTTAAACAACGAAACTATTCCGATTTTTTTTATTTCAAAATTAACGGAAAAAAAACTGTAGAAAAAATCGTAGCATAGCCTTAAGGGGCACCGAAGTTTGGATGAGAATTCCTCAGAACTACCAGGCGAACGGAATGAGTAGCAGGGCTAAAAATGTTATTTAACATAGCTATGTTAATGCACTGTTATTAACAGTGCAGTAACAGAATTCTGTTAATTAACAGTTTCCGAATTTCCAATTCCGAATTATGTTAATTAACAGTTTTCTAATATGTTATTTAACAGCCTCTTAACAGTGCACTGTTAACTAAGATTTTGAACCCTGCTACTTACTTCTGTTCGCCTGGTACTTCAGAAAAATGTTCATACAAATTTGTGGGCAAGCGGCCATGTGAACAGAAATGTTTAACTGCAGCTGAATCCATGATTGAGGAATACTAGGTTGTGCAAAGCGGAATGTTAACTTGACAGTGTGACGTCACAGTGTCGTAAATTTGCGCGCGAAATTTAAATTTTGTATGAAAGTGAAGCAACGTTGACTCTGTTATCGCTCCTGAAACAATTGCACAAAAGAAAAACTAGAAGTTGTGGTAATTTGTATTCGCTAATAGATCGTTAGATCTAATTAAATTATTATTCGGTTATTTAATGTATTTTGAACTGTTTTATAGCGCGTGATATATTATGCAATCCTTGAAAAGCTTTACTTACTTGTTTGAATTGACAAAAGTAAATATTTCTGGAAGCTTTATATGTTTACCGTCTATCTACACCAGTTTGTATACAAATCGTTCACCATCATCATCTGTATCTGAAGACTACACATTTTGTTGAGTTTTGCTAAGATTTCTTGAACTGTCTGAGGCTGATTGTCATTGTCTTTAAGCAATAAGCTGAGAAGTATACACGGAGTATACTTTGGTTTGCCACAGAGTTCCAACTAGAGATGGGCGTCGGGATCAGCATTTTCGGGACCCGAAATTGTCCCGAATCGATTTTCGGTATCTCGCGGGTTGGGAAAGACTTTAAAAGAGTCCGGAACGATCGGATACGTGCTCTAGTTGGAACTCTGTAGCATGTCGGCAACAGCAATCATATGCCCAAAGTGGATAGAGAGTGATATAAGGATCTATAAGCGACTACAACATCCAGTTTTGCTTTTGTGCAATTGTTTTAGGAGCGATAACAGAATCAACGTTGCTTCCAAAAGTGTGACGTGACACTGTCAACTTTACAGTCAATCGTAGTTAAGACCAGGTTTTAAGGAACGGAATCCACTTGAAGTGCAAAAAATGTGTGTTTCGCAGGCGATCCAGTTTTTTACTACAGAAAGAGACCAAAGATGTTTAGCTGTTTGTGGAATATGAAGATCTTTGATGGAGTCCCTTGCACAGAAGTGTAACATTCTTATATGTTTTTCTTGGTGTATACTTCTGAAAATGCCCGAATAACTATAAACGCCCTTGCTGAATATTGAATTTCAAAATTGGATTGTTTTCGCTGATAATCAGCCCACAGCACAGACAAAACAAACAAAAAAAAATTGCTCATAGATATGATGGTATAACACTTTAATTTCTTGTTTTTTGGTTGTTTTTTTTTTAATTGGTGTTGATGTTTTATTTGGAAGAAATGTACATTTCTTGTTCAATAAAAAAAGTGGTACTTTTCATGTTTGCTTCTTCTTTAGTAGTTTGAATAAGCTAATAATAACTATTTAGTTCATTCTTTTACTTTTATTAAAATTGTTGGCTTTGGTTTTTTTCTTCTTTGGTTTTTGTTTAAATGTAGTTTTACGAAAAATGTTATTTATTTATTTATTCCTCTTCCTCCTCCTCTTCTTCTTCCTCCTCCTCTTCTTCCTCCTCTTCCTCTTCCTCCTCTTCTTCCTCCTCTTCCTCTTCATCTTCCTCGGCCTCTTCGTCCTCCTCCTCGACGACCTCCTCCTCGACCTCATCCTCATCCTCAACAATATCCTCATCGGCCTTGGCATCCTCCTCACCCTCAGGTGTCTCGGGCTCACCTGCCTTCTTGCCTGGTCGCTCGCCGAACCACTTTGGCAGTTTGGCTATATAAGACACAACAACAAAAAAACAGAATACAGTATTAGCAGATGCATTAGAGTCATTGGACTCATTTACAACTAGTTGGACATGGAAATCATGGCACGACAATGAACAAATTTGTGAAGGTTGAAAGTGTTTCCCTGAAGAGGTACAGTAGTACCCGACTATATAGTGCTAGGCATGTGTCGGGCTGGGCTATTGGAGTACATACATTTTTGACGGCCGGTGTATTGTTCCTTCTTCTCGTTCCAGATCTTCTCGCTTGTATCCTTGGTGATCTCATCCCAGCCCTGTGTCCCAAAAGTGTTTGCGTATGTGTGAGTGTATACATATAAGAGTGTGACGACACAAGTACAGTTGACAATTATAAAATATAGTGTACAGAACATAGAAAGAGATAAAAGACAGAGTAGACGTTAGCTACATGTTTTGTGTTTCGTATTCCCAGAGTAATCCCTTGACTGACTAACTGACTGACTGACTAGCTGACTGACTGATTGACTGATTGACTGACTGTTGTATTGTTGCCGACAATATGACAGAATGGATTAGATTATAGGTCACTTTGGCGGTGCCCTTGGAAAAACATTGAACATTGTATGTATGCAGGTACGAATAGTACAGAATAGTACAAAGGACATAGACATAAAAACAAAATATATACATATATATAAACAAGTAGACATTGAGTTTTCGTAAAAGAGTGAGAGAGAGAGAGATAGTTCTCAAAAGTTTGTTCTTTTGCGCGCTTACATTTTGTGCGCTGAGTAAACCTTTCCTGTTTCTCTTGCCATGACTTTTCTATGTTTTCCGCATACACCGTATTATAGCCCTAAATTGGATAATGACATAGATAAAGAAAACAGCCCGTTGTTGCTGTGCTACAGTTTCTTGGAAGAACCCGCGGCCAAAGCAAACAAATATTATTAGCCAAGGCCAAGGCACCCGAATACTTACACCCTCGAAGAGCTTCTTCTTGTCGTCATATGAGCGGGTATCCACACGTCTCTCATATTTGGAGGCGACTTGAATCTTGGGCTGCGAAATGAAAGTAGGAGTGTCAAAAGCTGAAGAATGTTTGAGAGGTGGTCGATCTCTAATCTCTTACCGGGTATTTGCCAGTCAAAGCTTCTGGGTCGAGACCCTTCTTCAAGGCTTTGTGCCTGAGCTGTTGCTTCTGTCTTTCCTTCAGCTCTTTCAACTGCAGGTGCGAGAGCAAAATGTAAATTGCAAATGCTAAAGGTTGTCGCTAGCTGAAGTACTCACATCGTAGTCCTGACGTTTCTGCCTTTCTTCCAAGTCATACTTCTCAGTTTCCAATTTGACGATGAGCTCCCACAGTTCCTGGGCCTTCTCACGCAGCTTCTGCTCGCCAAAGCCTTCGATAGCGAGGGGCTTGATGCGGAACGACAACGAGATCTTCTTCTCCTCCTCCAACTGTTCCTTAGTCTTGTTACGTTCCATGGCGGCGGACGACAGTCCCAACTATATGCGTGCAATTTTCGATTTTTTTTCCATTTTTAATTGACACATTTCGTTGTGTGTTTTTTTGTGTATTTTTTTGTTTTCGTTTTTTTTTGTTTTGTTTTTTTTTTTGTAATATTTTTTGAACAACAATTTGTGGGTTTTTGGGGGTGGTTGCGGGTGGTTACGGTGGTACGTGTGGAACAGGTACGGTTTAGAGTAAAAGACATGTATTGCAAATGATAGATTAGCAAAGTTGTGTGTGTGGATGTGTGTGGGTTTGGTGTGTAAAATGAGATTATATAATTTAAGAATGAGAACGAACGGATAAAATAAACGACGAACGAAAATATACAAGAAAGTAGAGGTAGAAACGACAAAATACGAGAATGGTGTGGGGAAGTGTATAAGTAGGCTGCATTTATGGAATTTAATATAATTACCACGCCTGTCTCCTTCTTGGCAATGGTGAAGTTGGGGCCCTTCTTGTCCTTGTCCTTCATGGCCTGCATCATGGCTTGGCGCTTCTTTTCGGCCTCCTCGAGACGCATGCGCTTCTCTTCGATTTCGCGCTGCTTCTTCTCTTCGGCCTCGCGGACGCGACGCTCCTCCTCCTCCTTCTTGCGCTGGGCCATCTTTTGCTCCTCCTCGGCGCGGGAGATCTTGCGCTTGGCCTGCTTCTCCTTCAGTTTCTTCAGCTCATCCTCCTCCTTGGATCTCTGTTTGCGCCATTCGCTGATATATTCTTTCAGCTGTTCATCGAGATCGGAGCGCTTCTGATCCTGACGCTTGATGAACTCTGGATCGCCCTCACCTCTGCACGGCGCCGCACACATACATACATCAAACACATCAAACAACAATCAATTAGTAATTGCCATCAATCAATTGCAAATCATTTTAGCTAGCGAATCTAATCTTTAAAGCTCTAACTAACTAACTATATATACATATGTATATATATATATTTAGGCCTACAATTAATATTACATTGACGTCAAATTTGTTTGCTTTCAACATTTTTCTGTTTATTAATATTACGAGTATTATTTATTTATTTACTCTTTTAATCTCCGATAATACTATATATAGAAAAAAAAGTATGGACTGGTTAACAGTTAGTCAACAACTAACTCATAAAGCATTAGATCTACAAAGTTGTAAGTAATATCAGCCATATGTATATATTTTTTCTAAACTAGTTCAAAATGAAGGCAAGAACATGCCAAAAAATATGGATATATTTGCACATATTGTGAATGAATTAACTATATATACAGACGTACGTAATCTACAACTAGGTGGGATGTGGGGTGGGAAGTTTATGCATATCTACTACGAGATCGTCTCGCTGGCGACCATGGTGAGTTTGGTGAGTTTGGTGAGTATTCGTTTAGCAGGCAGAGTTCGAATAGTAGTCAACACACATATACATACATAGACTAGCTCAAAATGGTTCAGCTTAAGATATCACTAAGAGTGTTTAGTATGGGTTAGAGTTTACATATCATTTTTGTACACATTTCGTATGGCATCAACTTACTCGGCTGGTGTCTGAGGTGGTTTTCTATACGTGAAGCAAACATGGATGTGGTTTTTGATATATTGATATATTTGGTGGTTTTGTGTTTCAAAAAATTGGTTGGTTTTTTTTACATTTATAGATTGACACAAATTCACGATGAAGAACGCAAAAACACGTGTTGGGTTGAGAGATTTGGTTTTGTTTTGTTTTTTTTTTGATATTTTTTGTTTTTGTTTTTTGCATATGGAACAAAAATATTTAGTTTTTTTTTGTATTGTACAAACAAAACAAAAAATAGTCGTTGAAAAGAAAGAGAAAAACATTTTTTTGTTTAAAAACAAAATTATTTGCAGAAAAAAAATTATTGTTTGTTGCAACGAAACGAAAATAATTGAAAAACAATAAATTAAATGTAAGTACGTATTTGTTTTTTGTTGTTGTGGTTTGTTGTTTGTTGTTTATTGTTGTTGTTGTTGTTTTCTGGCATGTTGTAAAATTGTAAAATCTAAAAACTAAATTCCAAGCAACGAACTGTAAGCTATTTGTACAAACTTTCAAAAAAAAAAACTCAAAACTCAAAACTGAAACTGGACTGGAGCTGAAGCTGGAACTGGAACTGGAACTGGAACTGGAACTGGTCTTGTATGAACAAAAATAACAATTTTGCTGTGCTTTTTACAAAATCAATATGAATAGGTAGAGTTTTTTTTTCGAACGATTTTGTTTTGTTGGAAATGAAGATCGAGCAAAGAGCTAAACTAAATTTTGACCAGGCGAATTTTGATATTTGAACATAACGGATTCTGTTTCGTATAACACACACATTTCCATTGCTAAAATCATAAATCTTTGTTTTATTTTTATATAGACACAAAATTTGGCAATTTTTTTTTTTTTTTTTTTGATATTACGTAGATAAGTCTGAACTGAGCCGCTCTGAAATCGCATATGCGAGCTATCTATACATATAGAGCTCATGCTAGACATTTTGCAAATAGATTCGTTTCGGGTACTTTTTGAACAAATGCGAATATGATTTATTTGGTAACGCAATAACTTACTTCCTGTAATAAGAAAGAAAGAGAGAGAGGGAGAGAGATAGAAAGAGAAAGGGAGAGAGAAAAACAAATGTGATTTAAAATTTTCCATGTCTTAAAATCTTAATTGGTTGAACAGAAAGAAGCCAGGCCAGCGATAGGCGAAATTTACTTTTGCGTTTTTATTTTTGTTTCTCAGAAATTTCGAATGGTTTTATTCATTTTTTTCAAATTTTTGCTTTGGAGGAAAGGGATAGACATGTTATACGACTACGATTACAAATACAAATACGATACATATGCATATATTTATGAATATATATGGATATGAATTTTGACAGGGTTGGATTGCTGGAAATGGGGTAGGTATATAGCTGGGGTGTGGTGGGGGGATACACATAAAGACAGCTTGATATATATATATATTTACATAACGTTTGCCAATTTGTTTGTTTGGAATTTGGAATTTACTCAGATATGTTTGGGTGCGGTTCAGGAGAATGTGTGAGTGTGTGGGTTTTTTTTTTTGGTTTTTTGGTTTCTAAACAAAGATGATTTCATTGCTTGTGTGGAAATGTATAGATGCGTTTTGACTATAGATATATATATATATAGGATAAGACATAAGTAGACGAGTATACAACAACACATTGAAAAAAAAAAACAAAAAATCAACAAATTTACAAAATTATAAATAGAAATGAAAAGTAAATGAAGTTAATAAGAAGACAAAAAGACAAAACAGAAAAAATTGCGTGGGATAATTTCGGCGTTTGCACATTGACTTTTTGTTCATTTTTTTTCGGTTTTTTTTTGGTTTTTTTTTTGCATAACAAATACAAATTCAAATACAATGGACATATACAAATACAAAGTGAAATACACACATAGTATAGAAAATTTTGGTTTTTTAAATGAAAAATCAAATCATAATTTGTTAAGACAGTAAAAACAAAGAAAGAAAACACCAATCGAGTTATAGCTGCTCAGTTTGGCCACAAAAACTACTTACGTCTCCTCTCTGGTCTCCTCGACAACCTCCTCCTCTTCGGAACTGCTGGCGTGTTCGTAAGTAAACGAGGTTTTTTTATGGTTTTGTGCAAAAAACAATATCACAGGTGCATTTGGGGTCGATTGGTTGATAGATTGGTTCGATTGGTTCGATATTTTGGTGTGTATGCAAAATAGTTGTTCAATTTGTTGTTGTTGTTGTTGTAGTTGTTGTAGTTGTTGTCAAGTTGTTTTGTTATTGATTTCAAGAGAAACGAAACGACAACATTAGCAGTTGATTGATTAAAACATTTGGGATTTCGGGTTTGGTTTATGTATGGTTCACAGAGTTCACAATTTGCCGGCATATATCATTTTCACATGTGGATGTGGTTGGGTAATTGGTTGGTTGGTTGGTTGGTTGGTTGGTTGATGAAAATAGAAATGGTGTAAAAGGAATACAAATCAAACATGTGCCATAAAAAAGACCACAAAAAGAGAATATAAAAACCCACAACTTACAAAAACCTTATACTCTATAAATGTGCTGTGGGCTGTTAATCAAATGTGAACTTCATTAAAACTAATCATTTATTTATATTTATATATATATACATATTAGATCTGGGTAGACCTGCGGGTGGGCAGGTCTTGAAGTTAGTTTCAAGAACGTTATCCTTAAACTCTTTCAATGTTCGTAACTTACGACTGAGCTGATCTCAACTGAGCTCTGATTAAATAATATATACGTGACGCGGCGCACGTGGCGCATACTTAATATTCGCCTGCTCTTGGCTCTCGGCACTTACGTGTATTCCTCATCGTCGGACATGGTTACGGTTTAGGGTTGAAAAAACCTGGAAAGAGCCAAAGAGCAGAAGGGCTGCAATTAGTTAAGGCCACGGCACAAGTCAAGCAGTTCACGTTACTATCACAGTCACAGTCACAGTCGCAGTCGCAGTCGCAGTCGCAGTCGCAGTCACTGCTCGCTTACTGCCAATTGTCAAATGCTGCAGTAGCAGCAGCAGCAACAACAATGGCCAAAATAAACCAAAATAGCAACAGCCTCCTCCTATTGTTGTTGTTGTTGTTGTTGTTGTTGTTGTTTTCGCCTTGATATCGCTCTATATTTAGACAGCAAATGTTTATGCGGGCCAGTATCTGTGTCTGTATATATATATAAATATATATACATCTATATATGTATGCACATCTATAATATAGCTGTGCTGTCATAAGACACACACACACACATACACACTTGCGGCCATCTTTATTTTTATATAGCCGGCGACAATATTGTATCAGATCATAATTTGTGCGGCTCTTACAAAATTTGGTTATTTAATTTTATATACTCGCATGTTCTGCCTATGTCTATATACCTATATAACACATATGTATGTGTGTATATATTTATATAGACATCTCACTCTCTCTTTTGGCTTTTGGCTAGCTAACTGTTAAAAATAGCTGGGCGTATTGAATTTCTCAGCCGAAAGCGGCACGAAGCGCCAAAAGAGCTTTCACGATCGACTTTCGATGGGGAAACGTTCTGATTTTTACCTTGGCACTAAATCAAAGGCAAACAACAAAACTAAGCTAAACTCTGACTGACGACCAAATGTCACAAAGTTAAATGCAATTGTCAAAAAGAAATGCCCAGACTCAAATATGCAATGTGTGTGTGTGTGTGTGTGTGTGTGTGAGTCTGTCTATGATTTCATAATTACAAAGTTTCTATATAGTTTAAAGCTTATGTGCTTGAAAATGGGGTCGACAAATATGACTGCTTAAAAAATAAGTTTATATATATGATATATATATATTTATGTATTTCTACTAATTTAACTATATTTCGCTGCAGTTGAACCACTGTGCGTATACTTTATATGCAGCCTATGAAATGCCAGTTACACCTATTTCATTAAGCCTTGCTAGCCTGTTGCAGACTTTGCAACATATATATATATATATATATATATATATATATATATATATATATATATATATATATATATATACATATATATGTATATAAATTGCAACAATCCTTAACAATCAAGCCTCATCATAACTTTTCTAATTACATTAAAATGTCCCTTCATATTTTGCCTTCTCTCTTCAGCTTTCACACAACTGTAATTAAAGCTTTTCTGTTCATCTTTTTGCAAGATGTATAGAATATATATATATATATATATATATATATATATATATATATATATTGAAACTAGAGCACAGCGAATGGTTGAGTTTGGGTAGAAGCAGAATATTACGTTTGTCGTGCTGAGCACGCTAAATATAGAACATTTTCCAGCACCTATTTGGATATGCCAGATATCAAAGCGAGAGCATAAGTGTATATGTATGTATATGTGTGTAGATCTGTGTGCATGAGTGTGTGTGTGTGTGGGTGTATGGCTACTTGTCTATAGACGCCTGCGCACATTTAACGAACAGCGCTGTATGTGTGTGTGTGTGTGTGTTGGCCATTTTGCCAAGGTAAAAACACACACACATACACATACACACACACACAAAAGCACGAAGCTTATTTTTAAAAATTTGAGAAAAATAAACTCAACAAAAAAAATAGAAATAAAATAGAATTCTTTAGTTTTATATCTGCGAGATCATATAACACTTGGCTCTCATTCGAAATTTGTTCGTATTCCTGCTTGTTGCTGTTGTTGTTGTTGCTGCCATTGCTGCTGTTGCTGCTGTTGCTGTTGCTGCTGTTGCTGCTGTTGCTGCTGCTGCCGTTAAAGTTGTTGTCGTTGTTTTTGTTATTGCTGCTGTTGTTGTTGTTGTTGTTATGCGCCCTAGGGCAATTATTTATAGTCTTTGTCAGGCATTGAACAAAAAAAAGTGTACAAAAAAAAAACTCAAATGCAGAACAGAAAAAAAAATCGTCTGATAATCAGAAAATGCAATTTAAAAAGCGTAACTGTTTTTTTTGTATATTTTTTGTTTATAATTGAATTATTTAACACACTGCATACGTCAATTGTTTCTGTGCTTGTCACTTGCAAGTTGCAACAAAAAAAAAAACATTCATTGAGAAAAAAATTTGAAAAAAAAATGAAAATAATTTTCTGCAAAAATGCGCACACAGGATTATGTAAGCACAATCTTTATGCATTCGTTTCTGTTTTTCTTCTTTCTCTGTTATTAGTTTCTTGTGCGTTTTCTTGTTTCTTTTCTTTTCTTTAGTTATAAGTTCAACGCGCAAGGATTTATGTTTAAGTTCGTTAAAGATTTTCATTTGTAACTTTGTAATTTTTCTTCTTTGTTTTTTTTTTATTTGTGGCTTTTACACACTTTTCGGCCAACTTACTTAGGGAAAAAGAAACAAATTGAACTCTCAACTAAAGTCCGAGCAGCTGACGTCGTAGGAGCGAATGCTGCGGTTCGACTAAACAGACTGACGATCCAAAGCGATGCTACACGTTATGTTAAAGAATTTTTTTCAGCTTGCGGAAAACACTCGCCTCGCATACACACGCACAGCGACACACACACTCACACACTCACACACACACAGACACACTCGTATATAGATATTGGCAGACTGTAGCGAACGAACGGGTGTGAAAAGGCGCGCTATATGCCGGCACGATGGCCAACAAGTGGCGATGAGCGGTGTGGCAGAGGCGCACACACCACTACATGCACACCACCAACACCAACACCAATGGCAACAGCTAAGACTACGCAATGCTTGGCAGCTAAGGCGCAGGAGCGCATAGCTTGGCATGGATCGGGGCGTGGGCGGCAGCAGCTGTATGCGTGTGAGCGTGTGTGCGTGTGTGCGTGTGTGCCAGCCTGATAGCAGTAACAATTTCAGGTGGGCTGCCCGCTGCCGCCCACATCCGTCCGCGTCGCGTCGCTTGAAACATAAACTTGTTGAATAAACAAAACGCACACACACACACAGAGGCAAAAGAAAAAAGAAAAGCAAGCGAAACACAGATTTCCAAAACGAATACCAATTCCAATTGGCTATGTGCTATATGCATACCAATATATGTATATATATATATGTATATGTGTGCGTGTGTGTGTGTATATAGCGAATTAGACTGGCATCTAGCGCATTTATGCGTTGGCGTTTGAGTTGTTTTTGGAATCAAATATCGTTGAACATAAATTTCACACCCATTAAATTGTGTGTGTATGTAAATGTATTCAGGCTACGTGTACACGCACACACACACCCGCACAGCATATAGCATTTAGATCAAATCCATGTATATGATTTTACATCTCTGTACTATATGTGTTTGTAAAATGATTTCAAAAGTGGGGGAAGAAAAACATATATAAAAACGTTGCAACATCTTGGGACAGATTCTGAGCACAGTGCATGCCCTTAAAGCCCACGAATCCTAACTATTTAGCAGCTATTGCTTTAGACAATCATGAATACATTTATCTTTTGATATATATAAATAAGTTTTAGATATATATGTATATATATATATATGTATGCTGACGTCGATGTTGGCTGCCAAATAGCCGGCCTTAGTGCACAGCGGCCGCTAGTCCGTCCGTCCGTCCGTCCGTCCGTCCGTCTGTCTATCTATAAGTTCGATCTATTCGTCATTGTTCTGCTTTTGATTTTCATTTGATTTGTTCAACTACATAGTTTTCGGAATACCTGAACAGCATACCCTTGCTGCTGTAGCTGCTTAGCTGAGAGAGATCTGTAAAATCTTGTTGCTAGTGGAATCAGTATACGATATTGACATTTTCAGGTGAAGCCCAGCAACAAACCAACTTAAATCTAAAACCAACCCAAATGTTAATTAGAATGCTTCAATATTTGGTATACATATTATTATTTTGGGAAATTCCACTAGATGAAAACAAGGCATAAAAGTGGGTCAAAAAATAATTGATTGAATTATCTAAGACTTGGTTAAAGGATCTGATTATAAAATATGTAAGAATGTTGCAATCAGGCGCAAAATGTGAACTTTCTATAATTTATAAGTTTATCTGTGGATCAGTTCACCATGGATCTATTCGCAAAACTGAGAAATTCCTGCTCTCAAATTGTAGAACATATAGTTTATATATAAACAATTATATATATATTTACGATTTACCATGTACATTAAGAATATCTGCAAGAAAATGACACAAAAATCGGTCAAAACATTTAAGAATTATCTAAGACTTAAGGTTAAGGGATCTTAATATGAAATATGTACAAATTTTGCAATCAGGCATAATCGACTGCATAATACTCGTTCAGCTACATTTATTTTAAAAAAGTTTTCCCGATGCGAACCATATAACTTAAAGGCTTATCTGACTATCAGATGAGATCAACATGAGCCAAACTGGAAGATTCTAACGCTTAAATTGTATAATATATGGTATACATACAGATTTATATCTATGTATTAAGTGTTTATATATTTACGATTTACCACGTTCCCAGTGTCTGTAAAATTGGACAGGGGAACACTCGGATATGTAAACAGTCAAATCCCTATAATTCGAAATAGCAAGGGGATCACATATTTACGAATTATGCAGAAATTCGATTTGTTGAACAGGAATTCGATCTAATTTTTTTTTAAGCATACAGCATTTTTTACGAATTATTGAGGTTTTCGATTTAGCGAGGGACGAATTATCGGAATTCCACTGTATATATAATATACAAATATATTCCAAATATCAAGTCGCTAGCTTCAAAAACAATATGCTTTATTCATTTCGTGAACGAGCATAAAAAATGGAATAAATTCTTAATAAATCTACAATAAACTAAAAAAATTATAAAATTATTATAATAAAAATATTAAAAAAATAGTATTAAGTAATGTATTGCTACATAGTCTTAGTAAAAAGAAGAATAAGTATGCCTGCTTTGCGTATTCTTTGTAACTGTCTTGATTGTGCTCAAAATCTAAAAGTTCTTCAGATAAAAGTAAAATAACGAATTGAGTAAAAAGTAACCTTTTGCAAATATGTGTCATCAAAACTTTAAGAAATCATCTTTACAGTTAATATATATCTCAAAATTTAAAATAAACAATAAAAATTAAAGTTTACAGTCGAAAATAAAATAAAAAAAAAACATTATATTATGCTGCATATGCTTCAAATATTTATATATATATATATATATATTTAAATGTATATATATACACTAGTCGGCATATATATATTTATTTTGACTAAGATTCATTTTCAATTTTTTCTTATTTTAAGAGAAAACAATTATTGATATTAGAATTTTAATTTTTTAATATTTAACTTGAATTTAAAAAATTTAAAAATAGAAAGTAAATTTTTTATGGTCGTCATAAGTATTTTGAGAACATTTTGTTTAACCAGTAAATATCATATTATGCTTTATAACTTCAACTTAAACTTAAAATTATGAAAAAAAAATATGTCCTCTTTTGCTATCTTTGACCTTTTGGAGGCTGTTCTGAAAGGAATTCACTAATATTTGTATATATATTTAGAGATATATATACATATAAAATGAATAAATCATAAAATTAACTCGACTCTCAGTAAAGTTATATTTCAAATCAAATAGTTAGTTGTGAATAATTATTCTCTTATTCGAGTCTATTTTTTTCTGTTTTTTTTTTGTTTTGTTTCGCATTTCATGCCACTGGGTAAAAGTATATGCTTGTTTCTTAAATATAGAACTGCTCGTACATGTGTATCTGTATCGCAGCACACATACACACACACACACGCACAGAGATATATTGGTGTTGGATTTATAAATACATATGTGTAGCATAGCATGCAAGTCGCATAGATATAGACGACACGGGACTCTGAGCACAGATTTACAACGGGACGTTCGTTAGCGAACCCACTCGAATAGGTAGACATGCACACCTGCTCGAGGATCCAGAAACAGGAACTTCAGCTTAAAATTGACCCACGAAACTAGCAATTGCATAATCAATGCATAGATTTTATGATTGGAATCATTGACCTATTTAGGTATGCCCTAGCACGTAAGCCCCATTTAGCTAAGGCACACATATACATACATAAGCACACATACATACATACATACTTATATATCAATTTCAAACGAGGCGTGTGCTTATATGTAAAATGAACATTTTACCATCTGCCAATATTTATAACTTTGAACTTAGCGGAGACCAAGCCAAATATTCCAACAATCTGTTTTGCATATAGTACATATGTATGTCAGATACAATATGTATACCTACATTGCATATATATATCTTAGTTGCCTTCAACTAAATTTCAATTCGCATCATCTTCAACATCAACAAAATCAAGGAAAACAAATAGCAAATGTTTTCGGGTATTTTGCTATTTTTGGGTCTCTTGTGTGGGCGAAGATGAGCTCGGCTAGCCTTCGGCTTTGCTCGTTTCTACTCTCTATACAGATACATATATAAATATATATATATATATATATATATATAATTATATATATATACAAATGTATATATAAATGTGTGTGTGTGTGTGTGTACATTTAGGATATGCATATGCATATGTGCGTAGCTTATATGGGTTCTACGACAATTTTTTTTTCAATTTCTATCTTTGGGTGCCGCCCGCTTTCTATTGCAAAACGGATGCACAAAAACTTAAACATAAACATTCAAAGCGAAATATGTATCACATTTAATCACTTTTTTCAATTCGAAAAATAACAATTACTTTTGGGTCAAGCAACATCAAAAAAACTATTTCCAGCTGCATTGCATTTACCCAAGATCGGAACTATAGCTCTTGCTATAGTTATTTCAACTATCTATAACTGATATCAAATCTGAATCAAAAACTTGAAATATATTTAATCATTTTATATTGTTTTATAATATATATAAATATATTTAGTTTACCGTCACAAATCCATACCTTTATCGATGTTTTCTTGTCTTGGTTTATTGTTTTGCCTTGACTTTCTTTCTTGTCTATCTCTTAACAAACTTTCAAAGCTACATCATACAAATTCCTTATTTATAGATAAATTTTTAATCGGATTTTTCGAATTACCTATTTTTTTACAAAAGCTTTCAACATTTTTAATCCTCTGCAAAATGTGACTATATTCTGATCAAACTGTCTTGAATTTGTAATGCCTATAAAATGGTTACTTTTCGCCCAATATGCGCGTGATATAGCGAAGATAGTATATCTTCAAAGACGCTTATTAAGTTAAGGCATTCAATGTTTTGCAATTATATTTGGACTTTTATAAACATTTTGATTTTGTTTCGATAAAAACTCTCCTGAACTTTGATGACCTATAAATAAAGTATTTTTGCTTTATATACTAGTGATATAACAATTTTTATTAAAATAAGAAATATTGATTGCATTCTAAAAATCGAGTATTACTGAATTTTTGTAAAACATTTTTTGACTTTCGGATAGTATACCTTTCTGGACGCGTAATGATTCAATCTTTTCCCCATTCATGCTGACTGAAAGCATGGTAAATGAGGACAAATTGAGAGCTAGAATTATCTAATTTTTAAAGTTGTTTAGCTATTGCCTTTACTACTTCGACCGATCTATGAACTATATCTGGTAGCACGGCATATCTCTCACATTAGGAATACATTATTTTAAACATATGTATGTGAACATCTACATATATAGCGAAAAACTAGAACTAGAACTCGAACTCTTCGCTCACTGATCTCAATTATAATATTTCATACTCCGTTGTGTTTTCATAGATTTTAATGCGGTTTCAGAATAGCATAACATATTTTGTAACAAACAACAACTCGCTGAGGGCCAAATTTAGAATATATACGTGCGCCGCTCGATTTAAAAATAAATTAAAGCTAAAAACAACAAAAATAGTTAAAATATAGACAGCAAACAGGAGGGGAAGAAAAAAAAAACTTTAGAAATCAACGTTAAGTTAGCAAAGGTTATGTTTTTAGTTTTTAAGGCATAAATAAATGTAGTATTCTTAAATCATGTCGATGATTTTGCATTTACTAAAAACATTGTTGAGAGCTTTATCCCATTTTCTTGACCCACATGCAATTTAAGAATAGTTTCGAATAAGAAAAATAAGTAACCCCAACATATTAGATTAATTATATTTCTAGCCCCACTGGAAGTGTATATTTAAGCATTTGTGCCTATTTTGATCAAATTATATTATAAGTAGGCTGATTATTTATAATTGTCGTCAAAGAATTTAACGGGCTGGTAACATAATTATTTAGTATATTCGATAATTGGCACTCGAATATCGGCTAATCGCAATTATTATAAACATATCGCCGTCAATGAGCAATTACGATTGTTTTGTTTTATCGGCCAGCCACCACAACAACCTTTTGTCGATAGCTCTGCATCTCTATTTGCAAATTTTAAAGAACAACGAAATAAGATATCCCAATACACTTATACTTATACACACATACACATACATGTACGTGTAATGTGACATTATTGTTTTGTTCGTTCTCTTTTTTGTGACTATCGCCTTCTTTTTTCCACAGTGACGCCGTAAGGACGCATTTCTGTTTCCCCCGCCCATCATCAGCATCCGTTGTTGTTATTGTTGTCGTTGTTGTTGTTCGTGTCTGCTGACGCATCAGTCGCCGCAAAATTGTTTAAAGTTTGTGTCCCGTTCCAAGGGTAAAGATGGCCAGCGAGCCAGAGAACAAGCCGCCCATACTGCACATTCTGGTCGTCGGCTTCCATCACAAACTGGGCTGTCAGGTGGAGTTCTCGCATCCGCCGTTAATCGCCGGCTCGAGTGGCCGCAACGAATGCCCATCCGGCTGGAAGTACTTACCCACTCTGGCCCTGCCGGATGGCTCGCACAACTTCATGGAGGACACCGTGTTCTTCAATTTGCCCAGTCTATTTGAGCCAGCGGCCAGTATTTACGGTGTGTCCTGCTATCGCCAAATTCCCGTGGAGAAACTCAAAATACGCACCGCAGACGTGACGCGGAGCACTGTACAGAAGTCGGTGTGCATATTGGCACGGCTGCCCATCTATGGTTACATTGAGGTGAAACTAGCTCTTATCGCCGACGCCTTCTTTGACCAGGGCGACTTTAGCTGCACCGAGCTGCTCGTGAAGGCATATCAGCAGCTGAATGCCTGCCTGTTGGACGAGGAGACGCACAGGCCACTGCGCCACTTCCATGTGGGCCTCTCGCTGCGCGAGATTGTGCTACACTGGCGTCACAAGAGCCTGATGCTGTTCAAGCTGTTGCTGCTCCAAAGGCGCGTTGTCTGCTTTGGCTCGCCGGTGCGCGGCATGTGTGTGCTCATACTGGGCATGGCGTCTCTGATACCGCGATTGCTGGAGAAGGGATTCCAGGAGGTGGCTTGTGTGCGCACTTCACGGCCATTGTCGCCGATGCCCGACTTCACAGATTCGCTGCAACGCGAGGCGGAGGCCGTAGCTGAAGTCGAGATTGAAGCTGATGTCGTTGCAGAGGCGGAAGACTTAACGCTGGTCTCGTCCGCTGCCTCTGCTGGATCACAGTGCTGCAACAGCAGCGGCAACACCTCGCCGCATACAACTCCAAACTCACAGTCGCATGACTCCAGCTGTCCAACCACAACGCCGACGCACAACGAGCTCCAGCGCATTGACTCAACGGAAAGTGGCACCAGTGTTGGTGGAGGCAGCAAACGGAACGGACGCAGCAGCTCCTTAACACGAGAGGCAAGCGTCGACACATTGGCCTGTAAGTCGAATTGTGTTTACCAGAAAACTTACTCCCTTAACTATTTCCTATTGGTAGCTAATCTTGCTGCGCTATGCGCCATAAATCCTGACGAATATCGAGCACCTGTCAGCATCTTCGCCAGCGGAAACCTGTGCCTGCCCTACTTGTCGCTACCGTACATGGACCTGCTCAGCGATCCGATGGTGCTCTCCTATATTATTGGCACCTCCAATGTGCTGTTCCAACAGAAGCGCCAGCTGGCTGATGTGCTCGTTGATATCGAAGCAGCTAATTTGGATGCGCATGATCCGGAGCTGCGGCGCCAGCTGGTGCTGAGCACCGAGGATCTACGCTTCATGGATTACATACTGAAACATGTACAAACGCCCAAGGAGGATGCTGAAGGCAGCGAATATTGGATACGTGAGCAGTTCCAGGGCTACATATTGGCCCTACTACGCACAGCCGTGGCACCTGGTGAGTCGCAATTATAGATTATGCCATTGCCATTGCATCGGATAATCCATTATGTTTGCTTAGATATCAAGGACAATGATCACTTTAATCCGCACTTTATGAGCGCCTTCAAGCGCACACAATGCTACCAGGAGTGGTTCGATGTGCGGCCTGATCCCGAATTTTTCGATGCTCTACCCACTGGTCATCCATTTGCGGGCACCCTGTCCGTGGCGGACATGAAGCTGAAGCTGGCGCAGTAAGTGCAAAGCGATAACTAAAATTATAAATTTTAAATGATATATAAACTGCTTTGATTGTACAGAACCATGCAGAACAGCGAAAGTGGACGAAAGATTAATCAGGCTGTCAATAACACTAGCCGAGCTGTTGGCGGCGCTATCTCGCAGGCCAAGGGCGCTTTCTCCAGCTGGTGGTCCTCCATAACGACTGCGCCCCTTAATAGCACGGGCGGCATTGCCGCCGGCTCTGGCGCCGGCAGCGACAGCACTCAAAACCATAGTCTCGGTCATATTGAGGACAGCATCGATGGCGGTGCACCGGCACAGCAGGCACAGGAGATCTCAGTTACATTCCAAAACCATAAGGACGACGCGGAGCTGGATGTGGCCGGCGTGAGCATACACATGGCTAGCCAGATATGCGAGGACAGTCTGGAGGAAGCGCACGAATCGCCGCAAAAGTCGCAGGGCATCGTCGAAATCGGCAGAGAGGCTGAGCTGCTGGACAAGGTCAGCCATGGTGAAGATGCGGCGACAGCAACTGCCCAAGCGCAGATGCAATCTCAGCCACTGCGTTCTGGGTGTGGCAGTGACATTGCTCTTGCAAGCGTCGCAGCATCCACTGTGGATCACAATAATGGCGATGTTTTTATAGTATAAGCAAGCAGTAATTCCCCAGCAAAGATCAGCATAAGCAACAAAGCACTCACCCACACACACTCACACACACACACACCAATGTATAAATTTACCTAAGCTATATACTTATTTATTACAACAAAACATTGTTTCAGTGCATTCTTTCCGTTTCGCATTGCTCAAATTGGCCAAAAATTATATTATATTATGTATGTGTATTCGTATGTATGTAAGCCCCACCCACACAAGCCGCGACGTGCTCGTATATTAATATATATATGTGTAACAGTACAATGTAAAGCTAAACCTAAACCTAAACCGTACCAAGTGCAATTTATAAAAATGTAACCCAAATGTTAAACCTGGCGTGGCAATAACTAGGCGAGAATCCAAAGCAAGCGATTATAGCTCACTCTGTCTCTCACTATCCCTATCTCTCTGTCTCTCTCGCATTCATATTTTGTAGAGTATTTGGCAGCCGGCATTGCAAGCAGCCCAACTATTTCTGTACCTGTGCGTACAATTAAATTGAAAAGCTGTTGACACTGGCTTGACTTGAAATTAATCTATGTAAGAATTTAAACATTCATCTAAATAATTAAATATACTCGATATGTAATTAATTTCATTTGTACCTTTTCTCATGCAAATTAAAAAGTTATTGAATTGAATAAACGATGCAAATTCCTACATTTTATAATTTCATTAACATACTAAGCTCAACATTTCAAAAAATTAATTATAATACATTATTTCTCCTTGAGCTTCTTGAAGACCCTATCGAGTACATCCTCAAATGGCGGAAGTTTGCTCTCTTCGAGCTTCTTTTCGATTTTGGCTATCCTGACTTCGTTTTGTGCAATGATCACATCAAACTTCTTGAGCTGCTCCTCGCCTTTGTCCAGCGCCTCTTTGTATTCCTTGCAGAAGGCTTCTCTTTCGCGAATGATCTCCGCATGGCGGCGTTCCGCATCGCTGAGAATCGCCTCATTATGTTTCCGCTTGCTATCCAATTGCTCCGTCAGCTGGTTCTGTTCGAGCTGCAGTTGCTCAACCTTTGCACTCAGCTCACACTTGCGCTCTGTCAGCTGCTGTTGATGCTGCAACCACATGTCGCTTTTGATCTTGTAGTTGTGATGCAGTTGCTCTATTTGCTGCTCGATTGAATGAATCTGGGTATTCAATTGTTTGTTAGCCGCATCGATGTTTCTATTCTGCTTCGCCAGCTTGGCAGTGTGCTGCTCCAGATATCGCAGGCGTTCCTTGTGCTGTGCCCCACGCTCATCTAGCAATGCGCCCAGTTTGGTCAATCGCCGGTGGCGTGCCTGAATATCGCCGTGCTCCAACGGCAGCGGCAACACCAAATCCAGTTGATCCTTCTCGCTGGCGCTGCATATGTCCGAGTCGAGGCCAATGTCCTGCGCATGCATATTAAATTTCGCCACCTTGTCCAGCAAATGCTTCTTGGCGCGCGACAATCGCACCTGCTGATCGTAGCCGCGCTCAGTGAATTCATGCAATTGCCGACTATAGAATTTCTCCTCGTCCTCCAGGTCTGTCAACACCACCTTCTTGCGCTGGTAATCTCCAACGCTGCACTTCTGCTGTCCCACTTTGCGACGCAATTGCTCTCGCTCCTTTCGCAACGCTTCCATATTGTCGACATTATGGACAGCGCTTGCACCAAGCTGTTCGATCTGTTTCCGATATTCCTTCGTGTTGGCTCGCATGCTCAGTAACTTATGTTCGAGTTTCTCATTCTGAGCAGTCAGCTGTTCCAGATGTTCGTGATTGCTGTTGCTGTGTTGGTGGATCAACTCCTCCAGCTGCTGCAACTCCTTTTGCTGGCGAGCAATGTCCGCTTCCAGAGATACAGTATCGGGCACATCACAAAGGCTCTTTACGATTTGATCGCTGACATTGCGTTTCAGCACCGCATACTCGTCCCCCTTCTGCTTGTCCCACACAGCGAAGCACTCCGCTGTTTTAGTGAACAGCAACTGAATCGTCTCCTCGTTGAATACCACGCTTGCGCCCTGTGTATTCGACAGGGCCATGGAATCCAGTGTATTCTGCACATAGCTGGGCTGTTCGCTAGTCTCCATAAAGGGGAACTCCTCGTATTGGCCAGATTCGTGCTGCTTTTGTGGCGACGGTGGTGCAAAATCCTTGAGAAAGTCAAGCATGACAATCACATGGCCAAATGAGTGCTGTGTGGTGGGCGTCATTAGCCAGGACTTGTTCACCTGGTATGGATAATTGAGCTTGTGCAGTGCGCTCGTTATATCCTCTACGTGGTTCGTGCCCACACTGGTGCGATTGGGCCAAATGTAATGCAAAAAGAAATTCACAATGCCCACAAATTGTTTCATTGTCATTTGGCGCAATGCCGCGGCGCCTCGACTGAAGAAATCGTGGGGAAAATTTTGTAGCGCATAGATCTGCATCATTTCATCCAGATATTCGGCAATTGACTGCGCTTGTTCCTGCACCCACTTTTTGTCCGTGTGAAACACGACCGGACGCTCCGACGACGAGGCCAGTCGATGTCGCAACGGCGTCAGCGCACTGGCAGTGGCCAGACTGCGTTTCATTGTTGGCGGCGGACCCGTGCGCAGGGGCGTGCCACGATCGCGATCCTGGCTGAACTGCGTTTGCCGGGACTGCGACCTATCTCGGTGGCTAGGCTTGCTCGTTGAAGATGCTGTTGTAGGGCGCAACTGCGACCTAAACATACAGGAAAACCTTAAATTTTATTTCCTACAAATTGTTCCTGTCGGGACTTGCCTGGTTTGTCGCTTGCTGACGACGCCGCCATCATCCCGACCGTCATCATGAAACTCTGAGGTACGTCGTGGACGATACATTCTCTAATAATGATATTGAGGGCACCCACGAAACTTAATTGAAAAGACAAATATGCAACTCATTAAATGACACCAATTGTTTTACCGTTTAGCGCGTCAGTTGAAATTCGGCATCGATGCTAAAATGGCTTCAACTACAAAAGAGTATCGATTTATCGATATCAGCTTGAGACAGCAATGATCTACAGGGCTGCACGAATGCTGCTCTAAATATCGATAGTTCGTCAAAATGGGCGCACTTTTGAATTGTCGTTTTGTTTTAAATATAAATACATTATAGTGCTACAATTTATGTTTATGAACTTCTTCGTTTATTCCAACATATTAAATAATTGTAATTATTGTTTCATTTGTTACACAATAATCATGCTATGTTTATGAATTACATTAATTTATAATTATTATTATTATATTATAATTAAATATCGATCACATTTCCTTTCAGAACGTCTCATCTTTCCCTGTTCGCTTCACATAACGCACAAACAATACAATAATTAGATACACTATAATTTTACATTCTTGATTTGTATTACATCAAATTACACAAATATGTTCAACTAAAATTATTTTTTTAAATTTAAAAAAAAAAAATTTACACATAGATTTTTTTAACAGAGGCAATAATAAATATAATTTTATTGTTGCTTTTGGGAGGTGCGCATAGCAAAAAAATGATTGCTTATATTTAGGGGGGGTGGGGGAGGCAAAAAAAAACATGTTTAAAACAATAAAGCGAGACTTGCAAAAATCAAATCTGCGCTAATACTATAAATTGTAATATATAAAAATTAAGTAGGCCATATTTTAGACTATTTTAGTGTACAATTTGTTTATAGTTTAGCTGCTTAAAGAAACTTGCGCACCATCAGAATACAAACAACAAATTTGCAAATTCCTATATTGTTTGGTTTGAAGTTTTACACTTTGCTACACTCAGTTTGAAGAAGCTTAATTGTATGTGTATAATATTGTCCTAAAAGCCTTAAAAAATATTACGCAGCGTCGTGCCATATATGTATGTATGCCACTGACCACGCCCAGCACTGGGCAGGGCAGACCTTCAAAAAATGTACAATATACTCGTCACATAATATCTTGATAGAGCAAAGGAACACAAGCAAAAGCCATGTGATAGCTACAAAAAAAAAATTAATTGTGAAGGGATTCATCCACAGTTTGAAACATTCGAAATATCTTTTTAAAATATTTGCATAGGTCTTTTGTCTATTTGTTTTGGTTTTGATGTAGTCGTGTTTTGTGTCATTTTCTTTTTCATTTTCATTTTGCAATTTTTTTTAATTTTTTGTTTTGTTTTTCTTGGTGTGTGTGGGTGTGTTTAATGTGTGTTTGGTGTCGTATCTTTGTGTGTGCTGCATACATATGTGTATATACGTTCAGTTTCTATGTTAAAATTTAGGTACATTACAGTTCTTTGTATTATGTTGCTGCTGTATGCTCTGCAATTTCATATCATTCTCAATTTGCATTATCCTATTGCGTGCTAACTAAGAAACTGGGCGGGCTATCGAAAACGATGCCGTCCCACAGCTAAATTATGTATGTAGGCATTTTGTTGTTGTATTTGTGTGTGTGTGTGTGTGTGTCGCTAGTTGGGAGCATTCAGTGTATCCAAATTGGAGCCGTATTGCTTGTTCACCGACATCGTAAAGAGCCAGGCGACAGCCAGCAAACTGCTGCCCAACAGATCGCCCAGCGCCGTCAGATATGGTATGGCCGAGTTGTCCGGATCGATTTTCCACTTCCACATGGCGTGCACAATGATGTGCGCAATGTACAACAGCAGCATCACCTATTAATGAAATGATAACAAATGAAGTGTAAGTGAAACTCGAGAGTAGACTAAGTGGAAACTAACCTGTATCAAACTGGCAATTAGATAGGATAGCATAAACACCCACGTTACAGTGGTCGCGTTCATGTTTATATAGTCGGCAGCAAAGATGAACAATATGTTGCCGGGTATAGACATGGCGATCAGAATGCGAGCCGTCTTAGCATAGGGCACTGCGAAAGTGGAAAGTATTATAAATAGTATCAAGTGAAGCAGTTGGATATTTGCTACTTACCGCCCTTGAAGAGTGCTCGCCACGGCCACTCGACAATCTTTGTGTGCGGTGGTATAATGCCAATAATTGAGCTCTGATGCAGCATCGTTGATATTTTGCTGGCCTGCACGGACACCAAATTGCCGCCAATGCCATTAATAATTGGCTGAAAGACCACAAATCCATTAAAGACCTCTACAGCGGCGTCCAAGACGAGTCCACCGAGCCTGCAAAAGAGTACAAAAGTAAATCAATATTATCAAATATCTCTATCTCTGAGTAAGCAGTAAAACTATGTGAAAAATTTCTGTATATTTGTTAGATAAATATATAAACCACTTGACTTGTCTGCTTGTCTGCCATTAAACCTATTGAAACTAATCAAATGGCTATTAATATATAAAAGTCATTCGTGTCGTTGAAGTTAAGGTATATTAATATCCATGCAGGCTATAAATAGACCGACTTAAGTCAAAACTGTGCCGTCTTGACCGTCACGTTGCGAGTCAAGGACAAGCAGCTAAGCTGTCGATTTGCCGCCAAATCAAAATAATAATAATACAATTAAAAAAACAAAAAAAAAAGCGATCAATCAAAAAGTGTTGCCAAATTTAGCACACCTAATGCCACCTACTGAACATGAAATGGCAAAACACACACACACACACACGCACGCACACAATACAAACATTTAAGTATAGCATTTGTGCTTATCATGTTCCAATTCAAGCGCCAGCAGCTACTTCAACAGATCTTACCCACTGATGCAGAGCGCCGAGAGCACTGGAACCCATCCGCTCTTTAGCACCGGCCGCGTATACTCGTTCTTCAGCACGATGACGACCCACATGGGCAGCAGCACCAGATAGCAGGTAACCACAATGAAAGTGATCCACAGATGGGTTTCTGCAATTGGAAAATTTTGAACATCAACATCAAAGTGTATTAGGAGAGTTGAAGTTGAAGGCAACATACTTATGTTCTCATAGAGTAGCGAGGCAATGAAAGACAACAAACTGATCGAGACAACATCACCAATGGAAGCAGCCAGCGGCGTGGCCAGGTTATCCGGATTGAGGCGATATTTTTGCGAGAATAGAATCACAGCGACAAGCACAAAGTCTGCAAAAGAAATATTAAATATAAATATATGCATACATGTATGTAGACCCACCTCAGTTTTTACACGGTAGTAAAGCGTGCAATTCAAAATCGTGTAAAAAAAATACAGGCGACTAAGTATAAGAAAAACTTAATTTTAATGTAAACGAAAAAAATAAAAATCGGATAATGCCCCATATAGATAAGTTTCTGTAGTACATTTTTAGGATTAAAATAAAAAATACTTTTATAAAAACTATATTTGCATGTGAGTTAAGACCGTGTAAAAAGAGAGCCATTCCCATTATTGACTATCTACGTAGACTTAGCCAGACTTACCCAGCACAAAGCACGACGAGGTGGCCGTAAACATGGCCGAAGCTGTTAGAAGCATCACATTCTCAAAGTAGAAGTTGCCGGTCATAGCTGCGCCCACGCTGGTCGCAAACATGGCCACCAGAAAGGAGGCGACTGTTGCCTGGACCTGCACCAGCGCTATATTCCCGACAATCATCCGCACCACATTCGAACGGGCCGTCATATTGCCCAGATTCACCTGCGTGGAGAGCCGCGAGGCGAGGCACATGTCCAGATTACCCTTCAGGCCAAGCAGCGCCGGCACCAAAATAAACAGTTCGCTGACGTTCTTGAAGACGTACCATTTCTGCGATCACAAATCATATAAGTTAATTGGATTGAAAACACATACTCCTTCTCTCTTTCTCTATCTCTATATATATATTGCATTGGTAGCGATTTATGGCTGATCATAAACTGCGATTACAATCTGTGCTTTAGTGACGTCATTGTCAAATCGAACAAATACTTATAAATATTATCATACGTTGGCTTTTCGGTTAGTTACTGTGGTTCGATGGTTCGACTTTTTTCATCTTGGTTAGCCGTACGGTTCGAATTGGCTATGACAGCCAAATGCCGCCCATAACTGGAGCAGCGTTAAGTTTTAACCAGAATTTTCAGACTAATTAGCAGGCAAATAAATATTTATTTGGATGCCGAAAACTTTTGACTTCTAAAAGCTATTCATCTTTAAGTTTATATGAAAGATATATATATATATATATATATTCGAGCTGACTTAATGTCTAGCCATAAATCTGACTTATTTGTCAGACTAGACTAGTCGGAAGGGCTCGACGAGGAGCTAAACTTAACTGTACGCCTAGCTAAGACCTTCGGGCTTAGGAGAGGTTTTTAAAAAAAGTGAAAGATGAAAGGATAAATGTAGCTCTTAAAACACTCGAGATATGCTCAAATAACTTTAGCTTGATATCGATCCATTTCGATTTTTTGGAAATGTTGAAAAAAGTTATCGATAATTTGGAAAAAACTTAAACTGCGACTGCTTTATATACAGCTACTAAGACAGTTGCTCTTAAAGATTCGACGAAATGAGCTTAATTGACTAAGCTGTCGCTCAAGATCAAGAATAAATTTACTTAATGGAGTCTGCTTTGCTTTCTACTACCTGTTCTTTTTCTAAGATCTTTACGAAATCCGTATTCCATAGAAATCACATAGAGAGTATCTGGTGAATTGTAGTGAGAAAGCGTAGCCTGATTATAAAAAGCTGATATATAAAGAATCTACTAAATGTTAGCTTAAAACAAGTTTTATATAAACATATAAATAATTTCAAGTCGAAGGCTAGATTGAATTTGTTAAAATAAAATAAATGAATATGCAATATATAAATATATAGATATATATATATAGATATAGAACATCTATATCATAGCATTGATTCATAATTGATTTTGATCAAGAATTTTGAGCTATATATACTAAAACTTTAAGTTAAATGTTGTTATTCATGAAACTTTCAGCTCCCCTTGTCTTTTATCATCTATACTTTTTGCTTTTATCGAGTCATTTGTGGGAAACAGCTTTCGGTTGGTTTATGAAATGAATTGTTTGATCGATCAATTTGAATGCAACTAAATTTTTTTAAGTATTCTTTTTATTTATTTCCTAAGTTAAATGTTGTTCACTTAGAACAGCTGTGGGCGGTGCCTGGTTTTTGTCTCTGCTTCTTCTTCTACTATGCTATTTGACAAATTTTCTCAGACCGAGTACGGATCGTAAAAATAGCTGATTTTGAAGTGTTTGGCTTTGCTTTGTTATTTGTAATTTTAATGAGTCGACCGAAGTACACACAGACGACGTCCGTCTGTCTGTCCGTCCGTCTCTCTGTCATTAGATTTTACAATTTAATTTGCGTGTCATTTTAATTGTGCGCACCTCTTTTATCTAACGACATCTTGCCACTTGCGCAATGCCAATGGGGCAATTTATGAGATTTGTCAGTTAGACAAAGACAGAGCGAGAAGGAGAGGGAGACAGCGGGAGAGCGGAAGAGTGTAAGCCATTAGCCAATCAACGAACCGAACCCACATAAAAAAAGACATCCCCTTCTCCCCCACCGCCTGCCCATTAGTGCAGCCGGTGACAGTGCGTGCCGCAGCACCGGAGCACCATCATTTTAATGGGATCAATCAACATTTAAGTGTTTACCTCGACACGTCCCAGCACAATGCCCGCTCCGATGGTGCCGATGCCGGCGAGGAAGAACGGTATGGACACCTGCAGCAAGATGGTTGTCCACTTCTCCTGCTTGATGCCGGGCCGATTGAGGGCGAGCTTCTCCTCGGAGCTGCCATTGATGCCCGCGATGCTGGATGCATCTGCTGCCAGAGCGCCGGGACCAGAGCCATGGCCGCCACCACCACCGCCGCCACCGCCGCTGCCGCCGCCGCCCGCCGCACCTGGATCCGGTTCGGAGGATGCTATGGACGTCGTGATGATTGAGCTTAGTGAACCAGTTGTCGAATGTGGAAGGCCGGACAACTTCTCATTGTCGGGGTCTGTGTGGGTGGAAAGGAACAGAGAAAGAGAGAGGGAGAGAGATGCAGTTAGTAACTGTTGTGCGTGTGTGGGGGTGTGTGGAGTGTGTTTGTGTTTGTGTGTGTGTGGCATGCAACTATAGTCAAGAGCGTTGTGCAATTAGCAAGGCCATTAATTACCATTCCCATAAAATACGAGTATTAAGCACTATCCTATACCCTAACCCATAAAAAAAAGCGTTTGTTCTTGTTGTTGTTGCGTTCTTTTTTTTTTTTGCCTAAACGGGTTTTTTTTCGCTGTTAAATGAATAGAACAATTGTTGTTGCTGGCCTTTTTTTGTGTGTTTGTGTTAATAAATTACAAATCGTTCGTCCATAAAAGCGCAGACAACAAAACAAACAAACAGCAACAACAGCAACAACAGCAAATAGCATGCAATAATTAATAAAGACTTAATGTGGTTTATCATCCATTATAAACATGCATACGATCTGCGATTGTGCGATTATAAAATAAGACAATATAATAAAACAAAAACAAAAACGAAAAAAAAATAAACAAAAAAAGTCTGGCACACAATTTTAATTGCTGCTCTTTCGAATATTTTATTCGAGTTATCATACAATGTTAGTTAGTGTAACACTTGCTCTCTCTGAGTGTGTGTGTGTGCGTGTGTGTGTAGATATATATATTTTAATGATCTGATTTAATTTTAAGAATTGAAGAAAAAAAATGGGCATAAAATTGCAGATAGATTGTGAAAAGTTTAACAACGGCCGTGCCGAAGCTCTTAAAGACTTTTACAGAGTATTCCAAGTGCGAAAAGGACTTATGCTATTTTTTATAGATCTATTGGAATTTGTGGACTATTTATAGACTATCCATTCACATATTTCTATACAGTTGCAGCCTGGCTTCAAGTCGGCACAAATGCTTTGTCTGCTTTTTATAGATTCTCAGTTAAGAGATATAATATAACATCTTTATACCTATTCCAAGGTAGTTCCAAATTTTTAGAGATTTTATAAAATTTTCAAATCAATACTGCAATATATTATATAATATTTGTATATTCCTAAACTTAATTCATTAAAGAGCAAAGCCAGTTTAAAGAACCGAACCGCAGTGGCGATTTGAGTAATTGCTTCAAATCGGATTATACCCAGCTCTGATTATGCTCTTTACATTTAAGTCTAAGAATATTTTTGATGATTAGATTTACTGACTTATTTTGAAATATTTTGTCATTTAGATACTTTAACTCCTGATCTACAATTAGGCCCAATTTTGTATAATACTTTTTGCAGTTCTAAACCAAATTAACTTTTTGTTTTAATTGTCTTATATGTAAAGTTCTATATTGAATATATGATATATGAAATTTTATATATGATATAAGCGATATATATGATTTATATGATATATATGATATATGTATGCATATGATACATAAGATATAGGCTTTATAAATATGATATATGATATATGATAAATTTATGATATATGTACATATACAATATATGATATATATGTTATAAAAAAAAATATTTAATATGATATATATACTTTGTATGCTATATAGTATACTTTATATACCAAATAAAATTCATATATACAATATGTAAGAGACAATCGGACAATCAATCTATAAATACTCTGCAAAGTCTTAATAATAAATATACAATTACAATAAAAGTAAGCTGAATAAATAAGACAAGATAAATAGAGGCAAAGAGAGAGAAAGAGAGAGCGAGACACAAAAAATGAAAAAAAATTGATAAATAAATGCATATAAGGAAACGAAAATAGATCGAAAGAGCTACAAATGCTGAGTAGAAAGTTAGAAACGGGGACAAAGAGCACTTTTAGTAACCAGCAGCATAATATCGTTATCGTTATCGTTATCGCTAATCATAATGGTAATCATTATCGACTGGGAGGCGGGGGCGGGGGCGGTTGGTGAGAGTCATAACGGAACTATGTACAGAGATGAATGCGGCTGCTGCTGCTGCTGCAGAATCTTCGTTCTTCGTGTCTTCACTCACCATTTCCATTGTAGATGGTAAATAATTTATATTTATCATCGCTGGCCGCATCGAGCGGCGTTGTTGTTGTCATTGTCGACAATTGCTGTTGGTATGTTGGGGGCGTGGCATATGATGAGGACGTTGTTGATGATGTGTTGTTGTTGTTGTTATTGTAGTTGTTGTTGTTGTTGTTGTTATTGTTGGTGTTGTTATTGTTATTGCTGATTGCATTAATATTGATGGTTGTGGACAGAGGCGGCGCCACGCCCTCATCGGGCCCAAACTCGGCGGCATCATTGTGTGCGGCATATGTGGAAAGACGCCGCACATTTAGCGGCGAGAGCGCAGGTTTCTGTCTCTGCTTCAGCTCATTGGGCACTGGTGTAGACGGGCTGGATGCTGAGTGGTTCTTGTCTATGCTAATAGAGTCTGTGTTGACTGCTGTTGTTGTTGTTGTTGTTGGTGTTGTGTTTTGATTGTGCTGCACGTGTGTTGTCTGATGTTCGTTCGGTTGCGACATTTTCGCATTGGTATGTGTGTGTGGGTGGGTGGGTGTTTGTTTGCGTGGTGTCTATTTATAATTTCTTATTGCTTTAAGCGTGCGCTGCAGCTAAATTGTTTTGATTGTTGTTGTTGTGAGTATTTGCAGTTGCACAATTGAAATACATTAAGTTAACTAGAATTCAAACTAAAAACAAACTATAATTGGAGTGCACTATATTTATATATATATAGCTATTAAGGATTTCTTTTTTTTTTCTTATGCTGCTTCAATGTCTTTTTGCATTGTGCAAAAGTTTGCCTTCTGCCTTAAGGTTCTCGATTGGAACTATCACTAAACAAAATCGAAATATCACACAATTTTATTGACTTTCTATACATATATAGAATATAAATAAATTAATAAATTATAGATGAATGCGAGTCTATATAATATATATATATATATTTATTTTTTTTATTTTTGTGGAAAATTTGTAAGAAATATATAAATTGAATAAAAAATTTGATTGAAAAAAATCAAAGCCCTATGGTTTACATTGTGTGAGTGCGTGTGTGTGTGTGTGTGTGTGTGTGTGTAGTGTATAGCGTCCTGTGTGCTGTGTCCAGTTCGTTGTTGTGCGTCCAGTTCTTCGAGGCGGGTGTGGTATGGCGGGTACTAGATATTTGTAGGGCTGAGAGGACAGAGCTTAGTCACCGGACCGTTGATATGGCTGCAAGCAACAATATATAACGTTCATATATTGTTGTTCTTGTTGTAGTATTTGTTTTTTTTAGTTGTTAGTTGTAGAATTCAAATATTTAAAACGAAAAGAAAATCAAAATATATAAAACGAAACAACAAAAACCGGAAATCAATGAAATATTGTAGTAAAAACAAAACGAAACTCAAATTTTTAGCTCTGAAATCAAATTCATTACGGCAATACTTTTACTTTAGATTTTTGTAGCTGCCCCAACATGTTGCACTTCCGCACGAGCAACAACAAGTTCCTCATTCAGAGGCAATCTATATACACACATATATACTTATATATGTATTTCTTGGATAAATCCGGCTAAGAGTTGCCTTGCGCAGGGTTTTTTCTTAATTATCAGCAAATATTTCATACATTTTTAAGAAGAAGACATTTAGGTACAGGTATTATTAAAAAACCCCGAAAGAAAACAAGCAAGAACGTTGCAGACGGCAGCAAACCGACTGCATAATACTCGCCCAATATGATATATGTATAGAAAACCCCACTAAATCTTATTAACAAGTCAATATTTTCATATTTGCCACACCCTAATGGGCGTACCTTGTAATTTATAGATGTGTGTTTGTAGAGGAGTTCAACTCGCGCTTTGCCATGCCCACATATATCATTTTGAATGGATCTCTACAGCAACTCAACTGTCAGCCATAAATGTCTAAGTTCTGGCTGTAAAACTGTAAAAATAAGTTACGGGTATACTCATATGACACGCCTCTTTATAGAGCCTTAATATGAATATATGTTTTCAATTTCAAGACTAGCTCATATGGAGCTTAAAGAAAAAATAGCATACATAAAGAAAACTGTATAGTTATACCCAAAAAATATATGTAACCAAGATATTTTATATGATGCAGGTCTTAACGAATATGTTTTTCAAATTTCGAGGCACTAGCTCAAATATTAATAGGATATATACTGAACAATATAAAGTAAATTCCAATTCCAAGAATACATTTGAAATTTTAAGTCTCTAACCTCAATAACACTAAAAAAAGGTATATTAATATACGTTCTGCAAAATCGGAACCATCAGAGCAGGGCTCTCTCGAGTATATATGCAAAATTTCTCTAGACACACACATTACACAAAACCAATATACTCTTTTTCGCTTCGTGAACGAGCATAAAAAGTAATTAATTTGATTTTTTACCTATTTTTTTTGTGTGTTTCTTCGGCCAGTCAACGTTTCATTTGTTTATATTTGTATATGTATATATGTTTCTTTTTATTTTTGAAAAAATTTGCCGACTGCTGGGAAGTTAGGGACCTGTTTTCTTTCGAAGCGTGTTTAGCAGCCCACACATTTAGCATTTGCATTAATGAAAACATTTAACAGCGCACAGAAAAGCAACCAGTTTCGGCCATCCGAATGTGTGTTAAAGTGAAAAACATGCAGCTGCAGCAGCCAAAGCAACAAACAACAAACAACAAACAACAAGCGACAAGCAACAAGTGGTTGCCAAGCGATGCCAAATAATCCAAAGCAATCGCACAGCCGTCTATTGGCCAGGCTTTGGGCTATTGGCTTTTCAAGTTTATGGACATTTGACAGGTTATATGATTAGATTTGGAATCGCAGCGATTGTTGTTGTTGTTGCGACAACGAAGCCCATTAAAAATAATGCTAGCAAATAAATCGAAAACTCAAGATGCACAAACGTCGATCCAAAACTTTGGTCGCGTGACAAAAGCTGATCGTAAATCCAAATAACTAATGCTATATATATGAAACGCAATATATATGAAATACAATTGACAACAAAACACAGATAAAGAGTTAATTAACAAATTCTGATTATCAGTTGGATCTTTAATTACTAAATTTGTTGACATTTTCGTGCTGAGTTCGAATTCTAAGCTAGAATATCCCCGCATCCGGTAATCGAGATATCTTAAACTAAAGAAATACTCCTAATCTATTCTTAATCAATATCATCAGCAGATTTACTCGCCCTCTCTCACTCACTCATTCAATGCCACTCTTTCTTTCTCTTTCAGTTATCAGCGGCAACTATTTTGGTATTCAGAAAAGTATAGTCTGATATGCTTGTTAAGTAATTCCTATTAAAAGCATATTAAGTTTTATGACAGTTGTCCAGATTTGATATCATATCTAATAAGTATATTTCATATACCTCGATTAAAGTAATGATAGTTACTTAGAGCTCTAAGATCTCAATCAAATATATTAAAAGCACTTCAATAACAATTTCAAATGAATTTACACATTTATGTGTGTGTGCGTGTGTTTGTGTGTGTGTGCAAATTGAAAACAAGTCAAGACACCATTTCCGAAAAGTAGCCTAATCTTATCAGTGTAAAGGCCTTTTCCAATTGCTTGGCTTATGATAAATGCTGAATGGTAAAATACTATGGCTTTAATTCACTGGAAATCGTCGACACGTGACATTGTTATTTACAATATTTATGCACTTCAGATTATATAGAACATTTCCTCACACCACGAGGAAGCATCGATAGACGATAACACTGTGCAAAAATTTGCATTCAAATAGAATTTAAATGGTTAGAAAGTATAATAGACAACTGAAAGATGTCTTTAAGGCTTATTTTGCTTATCGATTACCAAACACTGACAACATATCGATAGACGATAACATTACAAAGCCTGAATTTAAATTGAAATAAGGAAAAGAAAGACGAAATGAAACTGTTCCAGTTTTTTACTTATCGATTAACAAAAACTCACAAAATATCGATAGACGATAACATAACAAAGCCTGAATTTAAATTGAAATATGGAAATGAAAGACGAATACAAATTGTCCCCAGTTTTTTTACTTATCGATTAACAAAAACTCACAAAATATCGATAAACGATAACATTACAAAATCTGCCTTAAAATTGAAATATGAAAAAGAAAGAGGAAAAGAAACTGTGCCCAGCTGCTTTATAAAGATTTCTTATATGAAGAACCTACTTAACTTTTCGATAAGAAACTCTAAGAAATAAATGTCGATAGACGATAGGACGAAATCTGCATTGTAATATGAATATTGAAACGCAATTGCAAACTATGACGAGTTAACTTATACCAAATATACTTATCGATCAATTAATCGATAAGCGAATTTACGTTTGGATGCTGCATGATTCATTCATGTTTTTCACGGATAAGCAGAAGGAAGCCAAGGCAAACAAACTAATCTAATCCGAATTCGACTTCACAAGCTTTTTATGGTTGTGTGGGTGTATAAATATGTGTGTGTGCGTGTGTTTAGTTTGACACTTGACAGCGATAATATTTCAATTTGTGACTTTAAGTGCGTTTATCACTTTGTTAAATGCTGAAATCGATTCATTTTGTTATCAGGCAGCTGGACTCAAGGGGACAACAGCCAATTCACAAATGCTCCGTTATATATTTGTCAATGATAGTAGCTCTATAATGATAGCCGATAAGCTTGACAAAAGAAATAGTAACAAGATTTATGTTGATCTCGAACTGTAGTTTGTTTTGCCAACATTTCTTGCCGAATGGAAATTGTTCGCATTGCGCATACGTCCCGTTGTACGGTCAAATATTTCTGAAGACAACGGAGACGCGAGCAATTTAGCTTAATGAACACAGCCACATTCAAGTTCAAAGTCAACTGACAGACAAAACTGACGAACCCCTAATTACTCGAAAAGCTGACTAGCTGCTAAATTGCACTTAAAAACAACAACAGCAACAACAACAACAGCTACAACTAAGCCGTCAAATCAAACAAAATGCGGCTTTTGGCGACAGCAGTTTATTGTGTGTGTGCGTGTGTGTGTGTGTGTACTTTGTAGCTAAATTGATTTCTGCTTTGTATTCGCCTGCTGAATTAAACTGGCACATAATTTCGATTCAATACGATTCGATTCAATTCGATTTTGAATGCGGAACTCTTCCGATGACTAGTACGTAAATTGTATAACTATTTCCCCAACAGCTGCCGACTGCGATTACGCATGGGACTGCACTTAAATGTTGTTTACCTCAGTTTCAGGTAAGTACAGGTGTCTTATCAACACTGATAACTTGCATCTACAGGTAGGTACTACAGGCAGAGTCAGCATCTAACATAAATTTACTGTGCGTATTCAATTTCGATTTGCTTGTCTTTGTTTAAGCGCCTGATATACCCTGTAAACTGGGAATTGCTTTAAGTAGGGCATATATTTAACATTTCTTTCCCCTTTTGTCTGTTTGAGAACGAATTTGATATCTTAAATTATCTATATTTGTTATAGGGTATTTTGAGCTCGAGCAAATCCTTTTGAAACTCCCAAAAAGTACCACAGATGGTTTTTGAACTGCTGTCGAATAGGGAATACCCATTTAACAGAACATCTGGCTTTTGAGGAATGTCAGTTTGTTAACTTTAAAGAAGCTGTCTGTATTAATATCTCCTCAAACCAGCTATTTATTGTCATATAATGATTTATTAATCGACACGTGAAGTGGATTTGATCAGTTTTTGCACGTCAAATAAAAGAGGAGGTTGAAACGAATTTAACTACCAATAGAAATTCAGTTGGCATTTGCTTTATTAACAGCGCTTCGATGCGATTACAAATGTGCGCAAATGGCAAATGGAGCCAACACAGATCTGACAATTGGCCAATTTGCCAATCTGGCAATCTGAATGCCAGCGCGGATATGGAAATGAACAAAGATTCCGAATGGAAGCGAATTGCCAAACAATTTATAGGTTCTTTATTTTTTAACACTCGCATACACAACCAGCTGCTGCTGCTGCTGCGAGGGTGCTCACAGTTGTTCTCACTCTTCTTCTGAGAGAGAGAATAAATTATATTCAGCTTTCATACAACTTTTCTGGCGACTCTCGTTAGTTCCTGATATGATATGTAGCATCTGTCGTCGACGTCGTCGTCTAATGGCCGCGTGGCCCGGACCGTGCGATCAGCAATCCGCTTAAAAAAAACCGTAGTCTCACTGCCTGACATTAATTTACGAAACGTGAGCTAAATGTGCGCCGTCTGTTAATTTCTATTTATTTTCATTTATTGTTATTAAGCTGCAGCTCTGTCGTCAACCTCAGCTCGCACTATATACAAATTCATATATATATATATACATATATGCATATATCGTATAGGCGCAAAATTCCCAGGCTTTAACGCGTTTTAACTTTGCGAATTATTTTAAATTGCACAAATTAAAGATGCACAAAAGGGTTTTAGAGTCGTAAATACTCAACTAGAAGATACTCTTACTTCGTAAAAAACACATATACTTAATTAGTCTAAAGAAAGAGAGAGATACTAGAGAGAGAGAGATGGACAGAGAGCGAGGAGAGAGATAGATGGAGAGAGAGCGAGGAGAGAGAGAGAGAGAGAGAGATATTGAGAGAGAGATAGAGACAAAGAGAGATATAGAGAGAGATAGAGACAGAGAGAGAGAGAGAGAGAGAGATAGAAAAAGAGAGAGATAGAAAAAGAAAAAGAGAGAGAGAGATAGAAAGAGAGACAGAGAGAGATACAGGGAGAGAGAGATCCAGATATAGAGAGAGAGAGAGTGACAGAGATAGAGAGAGTGACAGAGATAGAGAGAGAGGCAGAGATATAGATAGAGAAAATGAGATACAGAGAGATACAGATAGAGAGAACGAGATAGAGAGAGATACAGGGAGATATACAGAGAGAGAGAGAGGCAGAGATATAGATAGAGAGATATCTAGAAGGTGAGATCGAGATGGGAAAAGATACAAAGAGATAGAGAGGGAGAGACAGAGAGAGAGAGAGAGAGAGAGAGAGAGAGAGAGAGAGATATAGAGAGAGAGAGTGGAAAAAGGAAGATGATTGTAAGCTAAATATCTGTAGCTAGTATTAAGTGCGGCCAGTAAAGCGTTTTGGTATGTAGCATCTCAGAGAATGTAGTTCAAGTTCTCGCTCTCTCTCTACATTAATGCTTCAATGTATCTGCAATCCAATGATTATCGAGTGCTACATAATTATCTAATACTCTATAGCTATCAGCACTTGGGCAGTGCGATAAAAGAAGATACCGTTAATGCACATTGTCAATCAATATCTGATGTTATGTGTATATTTATGAATGGTGCTCGATATCTAGAGTGAGTAATTCATTGATTGACTAATTGACAATGCGAATGAAGCAATTGAAAATCGCATAGAACAACAGATGGCCATCAGCGAACGTCAACTACATAATCTATATATAATTAACTATGCACAGCTTTGCGGTAGCTGCTCACGAGTTGAGCTATTAGAAAACGTGTGGCCAACATGACGGCTACGTCATTTTTCGTTGATATAAACCTGCACATATGCAAATTCAAGAGAACCCACCGCCCCCAGCACGTGAGTTGCCAACAGCTATCCTTCTCTCGCTCTCTCTCTCTCTCGCTCGGTTGAGTGGGACTTACACAATTTGCATTCGCATTTGAATTTGAAATGAGTTTTGGTGTAAACGAACTGATTAATGCAGTCAGAACTAAATGTGATCGTAATAGTTCATAATTGATTGCCAGCGGACAGGTGATTGAATATATGTTCTTCTGTGCTAATTGCAAATATATATATTTACACAATGATATATTTTATGCTCATATTATACTTGACGCCTGGCGCACAAAAAGCCTTTCTATTGAAATCTTTTTATTTTTTAGGCAGCTCCAACTGTTTGCTTATTTCATTCGATATTCACTTAAATTTATTGCAATTTATTTGACAACAAGTTTTTGACTGCCTGCTTATATTTACTCATAATATGACTCCCAAAAAAAGTATGAACAAAAACGTTGCAGACGAGTCCCAATGACTCTCTAATACGCTGTTTACAAATCAATTAGCAATTGAAAGACAAATCTTGAAATGTCATTTGCTAACTTGCTAACTAAAAACTAAGTGTATATATATATATATATATATATATATATAGCAGTGATTGTCAAACTGTGAAGAGATGTGATTGGTGGGAATGGAAAGAGATTTCAACAAAAATCAAGTCAAGTCTATATGGAAGATATATGTATCTAAAGCTAATATACTCCTTTTCACATGAGGCAAGTCTTTGGCTTTGGCATTTTCTAGTGACGCAGGTGAAATCGTTGGTTATTCTGAGACATTGGCTTTTTATTATTATATGTTTCTTTATTGTATTTGCCCAGCTTGATTTATTTATGATATTATTTTCATTAATGAATGAACCGACAAGAGGAAGCCGAATATACAAATTGGTTACAAATATTTGGCATTAACTACGTCATCGGCCTGAGAAAATGTGTTAAATGCAGCAAAATACTCTTATGTCTACATATATAGACATATGTATGTTTAGATATATGTATATCTGTATCGACAAATTTGATTAAAAAATGAAATCGAACTGGAACTGTATCAAATGTCATTCAACTTGACTAAAAACAAGAAGAAGAAACAGTCATGAAACAAAATAAAATTGCATGCCTGTATGCACAGACGAGAAAAACATATATATACATATGTATATATATTTAAATATATAAGTATATATTGTAAAGGGTCATCAATCCATCAAGGTTCTGACTTCCATGATTAAAGTTAGCGACAATATTTACTTGTGGGTCAGTTAAACGATCTTTAAATAATATGTTGACGTGTCAATCGAAACATCAACTTTTCCAATTATATTACCTTATAATAAATAATTTTTATTTACAAACTTTATATCAAGTAAAAATATTGTCTTCGTTCCATAATCAAGATATTTTAGTCGTAAATACATTTTTTTGCCAGAGGTCCATAAAATGTTAAAAACAAATTGCTTTGATTTACGCTAAGTGAAGTTTTGAAAAGTCGTACATTAAATACCCTATAGCTGACTTTGTCAAATGTTTTACTGCTCTTAAAAAAATTCAGTTCAATTCAAATAAAAACAAAGACTCAAGACCGATTCGAGTTGAAGTTGGGTTCTAACTATCGAGATGGGCATCGGGATCGGGCGGGATGGGAACGGTGTGCTAGATCCCGAAATTCCCGCAGTTTCCGATAAGAAAATTAAGAATCTATAAAATTACTTGTATTTATCAAAGAAAATGAGAATGACGAAGAAATTAATTCTTATATAAATCATATTAAATTTAAGAGCAGTTCAAATATTTCATTATTTTGACAACAATGCAATGATTTGCCATTGTAAGAAATGCTTTTTGTTCTTTGACAACGAGTGAGAGGGTGTCTTTAACTAGTAGAGTTTTGGAAGGAAGCAGAACATGTCCTATATATGAGAAAATTTGAATTTTAAAGGAAAATGACCCGCGGGAAAAATGAAAAAAGTTTCGGCAAGCAAAATTGATTTCAGGACAGGATTACTTGACACTTAATTTCATTCCCCATCCCATCTCTAAGTTGGAAACCAAATTTTAACTAAATGAATGAATATATATTTTTTTGGAAAGATCAAGATATCGAAATGAACTGAGCCTAACCTCAAGGAAAACTTTAACAACGGAAAGCGCTAAAATTGAAAGTGCCCAACTAACAGATACCCTGAAACTGCTTTTATTTTGCAATTTTTGGAAGCAACTGTGGAAGTCATCTTAAAAAGACAATTCTTTAAAAGAATCTATATGATGAATTTGCTGTCATCTTAATAATCCTCAAAAAAAGATATATACATATGTATGTATATACTTTCTGATAAAAATATCTAAAATATTTGCCATTTCATCTTGAGAGAGAAATACGAAATAGGTCTAGTTATATGGCCAGGACTGTGTCTGGGACTCGAGTCTAAGATTCGAGTTTGAGTCTGAATCCGAAGCTGAATCTGAATCTGAATCTGGGCACTGGCTCATTAGCCGCACGCAGCAGCAGTTCAACAAAGAAAATATAATAATGAGAAATTGCGCACAAAGCAAACAGCTGAGATTATATTTTGTTTTTATATTTTGCTTTAGTTGGCCTGAAACAGTTCACTTAGCGAGACGGATGACAATTTTAATTCCATGACCGAATTGTGCAAGCCAAAGGGAAACGCTCGACTATCACATACCCTGCAAGCAGAGCAAGGCAGCTAGATATATATATGTACTAACTATATTTTTCATCATTCGACTTCCATTTGGCAGGGTATGCGCCCGCTTTGGCAACCCTTCGAGTATGTTTATAAGACCGTATTGTGTTTGAGGTAAGCGCAACAAGCAACAAGCCACAAATAACAAACATGAATGCAATTTGGCCGTGAAAACGAAATGCCAGTAACATAAATTAATTATTATTATTTGTATATTGTATTGAACAATGTTTTTTTTTGTCTTTGGCAAATTAATATTAACTATGCATTAATTAAACGCTTTTGTTGTATATATATGTTTTCTTGGTTTTGCCTTTCGATTCGTTTTGGTTTTTTTTTGTCTTTTTTCTCTTTCGATTCACTTGGCTTTTGGCTGGGACAGGGCTTGAAACGGTTCCGAAACCTCGTCGAACCGTACCATAAAAATTTTATTAAAATTTATTAATTAATATTTGTATTTTTCCTTTGTTGTTGAGCAACAGCGAATTGTTTGCAGTGCATTATGTTTAATGTTTTACCACAAGATATTTTAATTGCTTTTTTATGTTTCTTATTGTATTCTGTTTTATTGCATGCGAATCAGCTGCGGGCATTCTTGTTTTATTTCTTACTTATTATTTATAGAAGTTTTGTTTTTTTCTGAATTTTATTTTTAATTACTGTACATTTTTACAAGTTCAAGTTGCAGTTTTTAAGGCCGGCGAATAACGCAGGTGAGTGGACCCCACAATTACCTGTAACTGTAAGTATTTCAGCAGACTAAGACTAAGAGAAAAGCTAGTTCAACTCTGGCCTTTGCAAATTTTTAAAATATTCCCATTCTTTAGCTGAGGCAATTACAACGGTATTAACCCATATCATATCATTGATTTCCGCCTGCCTTTCTACTGCAGCCAGCCTAGTCAAGTGTCTGTATCAGCTATAAGTAACTGGCGTTTTCTTTAGTTCTTAAATGTGTTTTTTATTTTGTATGTTTTGCTTTTGTATCTCGTTTTTGTTTTCTTTTTTCGTTTCGTTTTACCTTTTATTTGATGTATATATATAAGGCTTACTTTTGTTTTAAGCAACTTCACAGTGGCACTTAGCTTACACTTTTTTGTGGTCGGGAGTTACGCGAAACTTAAGGAACTTGGCACAAAGTAAAAAAAAAATTGTTATTTATATTTTTTCTTCTTGTAATTTACGACAAGTCGTTTTTCAGAGCCGTTTGAAGCGTTTATGAAGATGCTTTGCTTTCTTGATTTATTTAACCATTTAGTTTTCTTTTTGCTTTTGGCACAAACAAAAACAACAAAAAACACAATGCAACTCGTGACAAAAGGGTATATGCCGCGCTGCTTCCGTAACTATGTGGGTTCTGTAATTTGTTTTGCTTTTTATTTATTTGTTATTTAGTTTTTTTACTATTTAATTGGGCTCTCTTTTTTTGGCGACGTCGTCTGCACCGTACGCCGGGATATTGTACACTGAATGTCCAAAGACGGCAAACACTTGTTATTATAACGCGTCAAAGCGTTTCATTAAGCGTCGCCGCGACGCTGGCTGCGGCAGCGACAGCGACGGCGACAGAGCAGCTAAGCGCACGCTCAACAGCGCCACGATCTGGCCGAATCAATAAGCCAAGCGAGCGACTAAACGTTCGACAGCCCCGCATCGCAGCTGGCTAAACTTCGAGCCTCCCGGCCAGAGGCGTCGGCGACGACGCAGCGTCGGCAGAGCCTGTTGATAACCCAGCCACGACGCGCTCTCAGCGGCGATAACGTCGTTGTCGTCGTCGTCGTCATCATCATCGTCGTCGTCTTTTGTTATCAATTGAAATCAAGTTCAGCTGTCGATAGTCAAAGCCAAAACGCGGGCAAAGTTACCAAACGAAAACAAAAGCAAAAACAAAAGCAAAAACAAATAAAAAGAAACACTCACGCTGTCGAAGATCAATGAATGAAAATGCTGCCAGCGTTGGCGGCGACAGCGACGCAACGCTTTGCGAGCACACACCGTTAGAACGCACGATTCAGTGCCAGCTGCTCGGCTCGGCAGGGCTCGGCTCGGATCGGTTCGGTTCGACTCGGGTCGGCTCGGCTTGGCTTGGCTTGTCGGCTGTGACAATCGTCAGTTTTTGACAGTTAGCTGGCTCATTACTCATTATTAATTGTCAGCTTGAGTGGGCCGGCGCATGGGGCGTATGGGTGATGCGAAAGAGTTACGGCCACCAGGCCCCGTTATACAGAGTAGCAGCATTAGCAACAAATGAACGGTAATTACAACTGTATGGATACAAACATACAGATTTGCTTTGCATTTTGATTTATGACGGCAGTTCTTGGTCGTTCGATTTTGTTTGTTTTTAAATTAGTTTTGGTCAGGATGGGAGGAGGACGTTACGTGAGTTTTGAAACATAGTCCCATTCGGCACGATTCACGCATTACGAATAAAATTAACAGTGTCGAAATTGCAATTAAATTTTGCTTTTTCATGTTTGTAAATATCTCACTTGCATCAATTAAAACCAAACAAAAAAACCATAAATTTTGCTGAGCTGCTGCAAATTGAGGTAAATCCGCTGATTAGTTTATCCCGAGCACTTGCCAGTTTCACTGGAGGTAAAAAAACATGAAACATGAAAAGCATTTTAGCTTTTGATTTGGGCAAAATCACCTCAAACAAAATGACGTACTCCAACTGCGACACACTCTATGCGTCCAACAATCGGACGCAGCATAATGACATACAGGTATATGTACAATCGACATCATGTTCGTTGCCAAAAAAACAAAAACAACAGAGATAAAAGTAAAAAGAGAGAGAAAGACAACAACAAACTGGTTTATCCGCATCCGGATAATTGATATAAGCCGCATAAAACTGCTGACGATGATCGCCCATTTATCTAGCCATCTCGCTCGCACAGCAAACGCCCCGAGGCATTTTTTTTTCTATTTTGAGAAAACATCTTAAGAATGGATTGGTGCAGGATGTAGACTGAAGAGTTTGGCAAATTGAATTGCTGTGGGAGCACTCGACGAAATTGTGAAGTGCCAACAAGTAGAGCCATAAATAAATATTTATAAATAAATGTTACGATAATAAGGCAATCAACAAGATCAACAACAGCAAACAGATGATCAAACAATTATTTCTAATTATGGCAAGCCTAAAATTGGCAAACAATCATTTGATGTCATACCGATTGATCAACAAATTCGTTAAATGTATATGAAATTACTATATTATTTTTAGAGATTTATTTTATATTAAAATTTAGTTTTAGGTATTTAAATTTTTTAAAATTTATGGAATTCCTTAAAGGTAGATCCCGTGCCTAAGTTAGATTCACTTTAGCATAAGATAAGTTTTCTTAAGCTTTTACGAATTACACATCCTTCAAGATACATCTATAAGACACAATAAAAATTGTACTTTTGTCAATAAACTTCACGAAACTAAACACAGTGCAAACACTAACTGAATATGCGTTAATCAGTAGGCAAAACATGAACAACAGGGTTCCGGGTACGAAACTCAGGCTAAAGTATGAATGCGACGAGGCATTAGCAGAAGGTTGTGGTAGCTCGTGACTAAGGTTCTATAATAATGCTATTAAAGCGGAATTTTCAATGCTTGAAATATAGCACTGTATATAATATACTCGACTATAGAGCTGAAGTTCAGAAGATTGCATCAAGAGCTGCTCGAGATATTTACTTAGAATTATTACGTATACGCCCCCGCAATAGTCAAAGTTGAAAAAGCATCTGCTTACAGTTTTAGAGCGACTGCTGCACGGAATAATTACTCTGTGGGCAGAGTATTTCGCAGTCGACTATATACAATATAGTAATATCTACCATAATCACATAATTAATAATAAACAAACATATTTATAATAATTCTAATAATTTATGCAATAATTTGATTCAATTCTTGCTTAACTATAGAAAATTATAAAAACTGTCGAAAATTAATGAAATGGGTATAAGAGTAAAATGGTGTTAAGATGTAAAAGGCAGAAGGAGGCGTGGCCGAGCCCGTAAGGGATTTACATATACAGTCGAATCCTGATTATTCGAAAGCCGCAATAAATTGTAAAAAATACTGTTAACTTAAATAAAAATTCGGTCGAATTCCTGTTAGATAAATCGAATTCCTGTGTAATTCGTAAAAGATGGGATGCCCTTGCCATTTCGAATTATCGAAATTCAACTGTATATTCTTGTCTGTCCTTCGACTGTATATTCTTGTCTATCCTTCATAAATAATTTTTTCCATTTCCATGAAATCCACATCTCAGATATTGTCAGAGTTAGAGAAATCAATTTTGTTAAATAAATTCTTCCAAAGTATATAAAACTTCAGCCGTATAGAAGTTAATATACCTAGGAAATTCAGAGTTTTGTCTAAGTGCACAGGGCCCGTGTTCAATCAAGCTTAAGCCACAAATAAATTTTTACAACTTTTTAAAGCGATCAATTCTATGGTAGCTATACGACATAGTCCTTCGATCCGGATCATACCGAGACATGCAATATCTGCAGTAAAAAGAAACATATATGCAAAATTATATACGAACATGACTATATAGCTCAGCTCGTCGTGCTGATCATGAATATATATACATTGAATAGTCGAAGAGGTTTTCTTCTATGCGTTGCAAGCGTCTCACCAAAATGAATATACCCTTTTTGCAAGGATATAAATCGGATAAAAGCCGATGTCTGGGTATCGGATAGTTGGGCACTCCCGCCTTTACTGCCCTTACTTGCTTTTTTTAATACCCTTCATTAAATATACAGTTAACGTACTTTAAGTATTTGGAATAAATATTTAATTAGCAATTTATGGTGACAATTTGATGATGTTATACCCGAGTAGATGACTGATGATACGATAGAGTTAGGTATTTGGGAATAACATTCTCCAGAAAAGTACATATTTAAACGAAAGATGTATTTGGGGGGACGTACAAAAGAAGATGCATAAATAGATATGTTTCGTATGAGTCACGTTGTTTTATTGGTTTGTAAGGATAGACTATATCGCGATTGTGATTGCAATTGCGAAAATAACCCGAGTGGGGAACTTTTCATTTCAGAGATAATGGAGACGTGGCTCGGCACTTATGTACTTTCTTAATAGCTAGGGACCTGGCTCTCAGCGATTGCGGAAACAGTTGGGAAATGCACAAAAGCAACTTGCGTGTGCTTGTATTAGCGCTTATCAGACGACGCGAACACAGCTCACCTGTCTCTGTGTGGGCGGAAGGGGTGGGGCGATCGTGACGAGGCGAAAGAAACAGAAGCCTCTCGGAGCGGGGACTTACAAGCGGTACGTGTTCGATGGCTATGGCAATTTTTTAAGTGTTTTACGCGATCGAATTGTATTGCAGCTAGTCCGTATTTGCTTATCGACAGACAATTGACAATTGAAGGTGGGAGAGAGAGAGAGAGAGAGAGGGCGAAGGGGTGGGAGGGTGTTCAATCAAATTGTTGGATAATGGTCAATCAATTGCCGGCAACGATACTTTTGATGCGGCGTCGATCCACTGTCTATCAACGATCAATTGAAACTTTTTTATTGGCCACCTTGAGGGTGGAGATTGGGGGCGGCGATAGAGGTGAAGGTATCGATAGCACGAGCGAATTTACCTTAAACTTGAACTTGCAACCGCCGCTTAGCTTACAGGCAAATAATTTCCCTGGTCCGCTCCCCCTCCCACCAATATGCATACATATGTCTGGGTCTTATGCACACGCTATCGAAAATTAGCAGGTGCAATTGCTACATGCATTGCCTCAGCCCATCCACGACAATTAGACACATGTAATGCGCTTAATTGCATTTCGCACAACCTTGACGATTTCATACATGTATGTAGTATGTATGCATGTTTGCTCTTTAAACAAAGGCCGAAAGGTCCGAACCCTGGCAATCACGGAGCATCGACCAGGAATTGTCAATGCCAGTCGAGGGACCCAACCACTCCACATTTCAAGTGCCAATCAGCGTCACGCCTGTCACTTTCTATTGGCAATCTAATCGGCAGGAGCGTTTCCAATTGCTGCTAAATCGAACTATCTTTACTTCCAGCTATATCTGTACATATGTTACATTGTTTTTGTGCCAGAGCCAAATCAGTGCGATTTCATTATTATATTTGAAATTTTGGGAAACTTCCATTAAAATCGAGTCATAGATATCACAACAAATTGTTTCAGGAAACTTGTTTATTAAATATCTTCTCTTATTATATATCAAGCACAACCGACTGCATAATACTCGTTCAATTTATCCAAAAATACCAATAAGCTGGGCTCTATTTGAAGAGCAGATCAAAAGTGATTAAATTACATAGCCTAAAGATCCAGGCTTTCATACTATATAGTAATTTTCCCTTGCGAATATCAAGTCACGGACAACCAATATACCCGTTTTATTACGCGAACGAGCATGAAAATGTGAATTTCGAAAGATTATTAAAAAAGAAAAGGATTAGCCATATAAATCTTAGAGAGTAAAGCAGTTTTCAATACATTTTTAAACAGCTCAGTCAAGTGCCATAAAATGGGTGTAGCTGTTCCCAGAATAGTATACAGGTGTACACAAGATTACTCAGGCTCTGTACCGAAAGAAGCAGATGTATATAAACGAAAATAGATGTACGATAATGGTTATCAGTAGGCAAGTTGGACAGAAGTCTTGTGCTTTTCTGCCTTTGTGCAAAAAAAAACACGCTATTGTCAGCAGACATTAATTGAGTCGAATCAAATCGAATCGAATTGAAAAGTGAAGTGTGGCGATATTGACGCAAGAAAATACCAGATCCAAAGTCAGTTAACTTTGTACGAATCCAGTGTACTTGGTTTCCAATCAAGACGCCAAACTCACTTGAGATACTACAACAGATAAAGATATTACGTGCATAGATTATGAGTACCAAAAACCCTCAATCTGTTCACGACTCGAGTGCTCAAGTGCCAACCCCCCCATCCCATCCTCACAAAATATCGCGTGTCACAAATATCATGCATATCTATAACAGATCTGACTTATATTAATAGAAGAAACTAATTAAAATTCGAGTTTGATTGCGATTCTACAATTTCTATTTAAAACTATATATTTTTATTGATATTGCTTCAATTACAGGGTATATCGCATTCGATTTGCCACGTTTCTACAGGAATTTTTTCAAAAGTGCGATCTTGATGTGAAGTAGATGAAAGATATGAACCTACTTATGTCTACACCTATAATACATGGCCAAACCTTGACGTTAGCATTCAGAGCAAGAAAAATAAAAAAAAGCCCTTATCAGATGTTTAAGCGAAAAAAAAATTAATCAAAGCAATTCTTTATATGGATCCTATATAGAGAATCGAACACTTCTTCTCGGTTCAAGCTACTGGAAATTTGAACGTGAGTCTTATCACGTCGATTTGGTTTTCGGTAATTCCCTGTAGCTCAACAATGGGTCAAAAAAAACAAGATACGTTCCGAGTGTAGTTGTACGAATCTGACTAATAGCATAGCTCAGATATATACATATAGGGTAACTATACGTTCACTTTTCACTTTCACTATACTTTCCTATAATCTAGTTTATATTACATTAGTTTATATATGAGTATATATTAAGTCTAGGGTAACTGTCTGTTTATCACTTTTCACTTTTAATTTGCATAAGCCAGCTAAAAATCACATGTTTGTTTTCAGCTAGATGAATCTGACTGATAGAACTATCTTAGCTTTATTAATATATCTTTTGTAGCTATATATTTTGTATAGGGTAACTATGCGTCTATAAGTTTTACTTTCTCTGCCTTTAAACCAGTTAATAATTATATTGTATTCAGCTGTATTCAGATATGATATTTTAACTTCTCCTGAAAGTTATATATTTAATATAGGGTATTTTTGTGTTCATCACTTTTCTTTTTCAATTCATATATAATATTTAATAATCATATTGTATTCAACTGTTAGAGAGGATATTTCAGCAATATAGGTACTTCTATTGATAGGTTTATATTATATGTTTATAGGGTATTTTTTCGTTCATCATTTTTAAGTTTTAATTCTTATAAGCCTGTTAATAATCATATTGTATTCAACTATTATATAGGATATCTCAGCTATATATGTGCTTCTCTTGATAGCCTTATAATATATATAGGGTATTTTTGCGTTCATCACTGTTAACATATAATTCTTATAAGCCATTTAATAATTAAATTGTATTCAAATGTTCAATAGGATATCTCAGCTATATGTGTGCTTCTCTTGATAGCTCTTCATTTAACATAGGGTATTTTTGCGTTCATCAATTTTAACTTTTGATTCCTATAAACCAGTTAATAATCATATTGTATTCACCTGCGTATACTCGCATATTATAAAAGCTATCGACACGCGTCACTTGACTTGATTAGTATGTGAAACAGCAACTCCTCAGAGCTCAGATTCGCAGACCCCACCGATATGTATATAGATATATGTATGTATATAGATATATATATTTTATATAGCCAATGTTACAGATACACTGGCATACAAAAAGTTGGTGATACAACGATTTGCTAGCTTATATTTTGGTCAGCCCGTACGCAATGACGACCTTGCCCCTGGGCCTTCAGTTAGGGCAAGAAAATAGACGTGTTTGCCCATACGCAATTACAATTGATTGAGCATTAACTGCGCATCTATTGATAGGTAATGCTTTATTTCCATATGAGACTTCCTATAAAACACTAATTGCTCCGTTTACAGTTACAGCACAAAAAACCGAAACGATTCGATTTTAGAATTCTCATTTAGAGAACTTTTGGTTCGAACCGTAAACCGCAGCAGCGAAAGTTGTTATGAAAATTATTATTTTATCAAAAGATTTGTTAATTGTACTATTTAGTAAAGCATGAAAAGCTAGTTATCTTTTTTGCAAAAAACTGAAAAGTTTCCGACCTTAATGTTAGGATAGGATAAAAGATAGAAAGTTAATGAAAATTTATATTATTTATTTCATTTACATAATTTCTTATTAAGTCCGAGATTTTTCAGACCACCCTCTTGCATCTATATAGACTTCTTAGGTGTTTAGAAAATATATATATAATATAGGGAAAATATCGTGTCAAAGACATTTTTCACTTATTTTTCACACCAATAGGTGAAATTTCACAAAATATATCATACTCAAAAGTAATCCATATGTGTATTACTATTAAATCGAGGCAAAACAAAAGCATTATCAGCCCAAAATTGGTTAATTGAAATTGTTTAAATGGGTCACAAGAACCGATTAAAAGTTATAAAATGGAAGTCTAACAGTTAAGGCCTAGGGCACCTGAACGATTTGCTTGGAAGCGTAATCTTTACAGAGCCATAATCCAATTCAAATTAGATGATTAATAATCAAAAAGTATTCGTACTACGAAATTCAGTTAAGTTATTACATAGAATACCCCACTATGTCATATAGATAAAGTCTTTTTGAATAGCGCTAATTGTTTGGCAAAAGTAAATTGCGACTCAATGACGTCTTCCTAGGAAGTTTTTCTTTTGTGACTTTAGGGCAGTTGTCAAATGCGTCGAAATCTCTAAATCGGAGGAACTGGTGGGGTTACGACTGACTGCCAATGAAAAGAAATTCAAGGAAAAATTTTTGTGTTTGTTTATGTTTTTTTTTTTTTATATTTTTAACAACATTTAGCGCTTCGAATCGCTTTACAATCCGTTTAGCACAGGCTGCTGTCGATGACTCGACGTCGTCGCTGTTGCGGGTGCCGTCTCCTGATAACTCATAATTCCGCCGTAATTTGGATGGGCGGCTAACGGTCTGCTATATTTGGAAAATGCGGAGAGTGCGCAGTTAAGCACAGCCAACTTATACGGAACGAAAATTAACCATAAATTAGATTACAAAATAATAATATCTTTATGATGATGATAGCTGCGATATAACATGGTATGAAATAACAAACAAATAGATAGGAGCCGATACTCACATACCCTAGCCTAAATCGTTTACCTTACAGACTTAAGACATCTTTGACATCATATGTAAATTTAAAAGGAGAATTTACATTTTTTACATGAAAGTTAAGCTGTTTTTCACAGTGTATATAACCATTAAGTCGAGTAGCTTCACAAGTTAGATGGAAGTTGCTCACATACCCTAGCTTCAACATCTGCATACATTCCCTAATTAGACTTTTAACAGAACTGTTCAACTGTTTTTCACAGTGTATATACCCATTGAATAGAGTAGCTTCACAAATTTTGGCACTCAAAATTTAAATATGCCCAAAAGTATGCTCTCACATATTTTGGCGAGGTGCAAATGAAATTTTTAGCTCTAATTTCTACACACATACATACGTATGTAGCAAACACACATAACTAGACCATTTAATGCATTCTTAATATATGATATCAAGTATTAAACTAGATTGATCTTATTCCCTAGGTATTCGCATGGGCTACTCAATTCCAGATATGCTCAATTGCTATACGAAAGGTTAAAGAAACCGGTTTGGTTAGCCGCAGTTAGATGTGCTCTATGTGATTGGTAGGTAAAAGCGAAAAACTCTATATCATATAATACTATATTCAGTTTAAGGTTAGTAGAAGTGCAGTACAGTATGGCCTCCCTAAACCGTACACTCGCTTAATTCAGATTGAGAACTGAACAACTTTGACATTGTTATGTAGATCATTTGTTGAAATATTAAAATATATGTAGATATACTAGCTGTGGTTTGATTCAATCGAATACACATAATCATTATTACTGTCATAACGGAATGCACTAAGATTCAAATCAGCGTGCAGTGTTCGTCTTGATCGATAAGTGCTTATTCATTTTGCAGCCTTTCCCGTAGTCCAGCTGTCTCAGAAGAACGGGTCTGATTAGTACGTATTCGATCAGTTTATAACCTTACTTCTCGTTATTCAGACGAACGGGTCTCAGCGGAGTGTACTCGAAGCTTTTCCAGCCTTTGATGCTCGTTACTCGTCTGAGGTTCGTAATGCTCTTCTCTTTCGTGCTTGAGGTGTAGATCGGGCAATTGCTCGTCGCTTTTGGAAATGCACAAAATTATTCGAGAAACACTCTCAAAATATAATGTGAGCTAGATATGAATTTCACAAGCTACACAAATTCTTTTGCTTTTTTGTTTTAAAAATACATGGCATACTAATTTTTATGACAATCGGTTGAACGGGGCAGAAGTTGCTACTGTGCAGCGCCACCTGGTGGCGAGTGGCATCAATGAGCATATCACACAAATCTTCTCCGTGGAAAAATACATATATATACCAATTTTCATAATAATTGGTACAGTAGTTTTTGATTTCATCGATGACATACAGACAGACATTCATTCTTATATATATAGATACTATATCATTATGATGAATACCAGATAAGTTTATGGATGTATTAGTAGTAGTGAATATATGTACATATGTCTGTATGCGTTTAGTTTGGACAGCTTTGAAGGTGCTTCCGCTTAACGAGAAATTATCTTAGATGCTGGCAAATAAACTTTATCAGCAATTCAGGTGTTTTTACTTTTTGAATAAGAACAAGAGCACTTCTCTATGCTACAGTGAACGCACACTAAAACGAACTAAGTTAATGAAGGCGTGTGCAGTTGTTAGACAAGAGAAGAAATTCAAGTTTCTACCCTTTAGAAGAGTAAGCCCTGAGATAATTGTTGTTCACAGTTTCTCAATCCCGAATGCAATTGCCCCACTGTTGTTGCAAGCTTTTGGAATTTTGTTTTGGGACATACCTGCATCGCGCTCATCGTCGCTGCTGGCATTATCATCGTCGTTATTCAGCAGCGGGGCATAGCCGCATTTTGTGTCACGCCCACGATTGCGATTGTGATTGTGATTGCTATTGCTATGGCGACTGCGACTGCGACCCCGGCCGCCCAGCAACAGCGCCTCGCACTGGCGCAGCCTCTCCATTGGATAGCGGTGCGGGCGGGATGGGACGAGTTACTTGTTTCGAAATAGCAGCTACGACTTGAATATTATTACGACATTTTAGTCGAAACGGCAAACAGCAAGCGGAACAGCCAACAATCATCCAACAAAAAAAGTTGATTCATCCGCTAACGTTGTCTATGTGGCGCTATCTGCGCTAATTTGATGTTGACTGCGGCTGCTGAGGCTGCGTCTGCGGCTGCTGCTGCTGCTGCTGCTGCTGTTGCCGCCGCCTCAGCAATAAAAAACAAAAACAAAAAATTGTTGTTGCTTTCAACGTTGTTGGACAGCTACTGTTTTAATCTGCTTCTTTAATGCACACACTCACACACACGCACGCACACACACAGAAGCCTACACACACACGCAAGCTATTGTCTGGGCGCTCTCAAACTGTTATCACAAATACTTATGCAAACCGGCTAACTGTCAACAGCTGAGCGTCAAAAGTCAAACTGCTCTGTCAAAATGTCAACGGAGGCGCATCCCAGCTGCTGAGCTTTCAGTCAAGCGACACAGCCATTTGACTCTGCATATGACAAAGAGCAATAGCCGAGAATAACTGTTAATGAAAGCAAGAACATGTAGACTAACTTGTTTTGCCATTTCATCAGGATGAACAAGGGACCAAAGAAGAGGTATTTTGAGATCAATAAAATCATTTGAAAATCCCCATTAATGATTTTAATTGTGTAAGTGCTTAAGCACACAATTAATATTAGTTTTTAATTAATAATAATTTAATTAATAATAATTATTTAATTAATAAATTAATTATTCAGCTTTTAATTAAACAACGGTACTCTAGTAAATTCCATACAATGATGAACTATCTGAAGAGCCAGCCAATTGATAGCCGATCGAAATCAAGATATTCGCATTACAGGTGTCATATACTCATATTTCAAGCTCAATTAACGCGTCGCACTGTGAATGGCTCGGGTAAAGTAAATATTGATACACCTGTCACATTATATTGACGTCACTATAAGTTGGTGAGAAATGTTGATACAGAGACAAGAAAAGAAGAAGAGGAAAAACAAAGCAAATGCCTAAGCCATTTATGAACAAGTCGTATTTTTCTATTTTCTTCTTCTTCTGTTTTGTTGCGATTTTCATAGTTTTGCGTGCGTGCGTGCGACAAACGCGCGCGCGTGCAAGCCCTTGAGAGAGCCGGAGTCCAAATGAACCAAACGCACTTGACTTAGCTAGAAAATTGTTAATACAACAATGACGCAGGTGACAGAAGCGCACTTAAGGCAAGCTCCTCTCTCTCTCTCGCTCGCGCTCTCGCACGCCAGCCACTTGAACAGCTGTGCTGCTGGCGACCGTTATGCGCCGGTGCGCCGACAGCGACGCTGGCAGCAAAGCCAATAGCCGACAATGGCAATGATTGGAGGGCCGCCAATCTTGCAACAATAACAACAATAACAAATGTTACTAGGCCAAGCGGTGAAAAAATAAATAAATAAATATAATTGCCCGCATTAATGTAGATAAGTATAAATAACAAATAAACAATTGTAAGCAAATAAATAAGTGTGTAAATGAGTGTAAAATGTTTTTAAATAGCATGCAATAAAATAAGCAACAAATAAATGGTGGCAATGCGATGTAAATGTAATTATAACTAAATCAAATGTAATTATTTAGTAGCTGTGGCTAATGTAACTAAAAACTAAATACTAAATACGTGTCTGTAAATAAAAAGGATAGCAAATAATATAACTGTGTTATTAATAGCTTACGTATGGGCCTGCGACGCATTCTGGACGCACTATTCTCGACGGCACTGTTCATGTTGCAGTTAATCTCTGATGCCCTCGGGTACGCAGTGACGATGACAACTGACAACAACAAGTGGGCGTAAATTTTGCAAAGATAATATGTAATAAGAAGAGAACCAAAAGAAAGAAATGTATGTATGTATGTGTATTGTAATTCGAAAACAAAACTAAGACAAAGCCTATTTCGTAGTCGTACAGTGCAGGCTACAAATATTACGTACACTGAAGCTGAAGAGCATTTGAGCTCAATCAACCAGGCCTAATATACTCGCCACGCACTGTTCACTAAGCAAATTGCGCACAGCGATAGCCAAAAATACATTTAAACCGGTTAACGCAACAGTGACAGAGGCTGCGACGCCAACTGCTGCTTTTCTACATACATACATAGGTATGTATGTATGTACATAGATATTCACATTCATTCAAATTGAACAAACTTTACCTTTCCTGCTGACGCGACAAGTTTCAATGTTGAACGGCAACTGAAAACTAAAGGCAAATTCTCATGTCGATCGGCAAAGAGCGAAGAGCCGAGCAGCAGCAGCAAACCCACAAGAGACATTCACAACAAATGCGAAAATCAAGGGAAATTTATCTTAAGAGCGAGAGAGCAAAAGCATAAAACCATCAAACCAAAACCAGAACCAGCGCCCCCAACCCAACAAACACTAATTCGTGCCTGAATGGCAAGGCGAGAGGGGCATATACATACATAGGATGTCTTGCTAACATTAACTTATCACAGCGGTAACAGACAGATAAGATACATGTGTATGTACTATATTTATGTGTACGAGTGCAGGACAAGCGTGGGTTGCACAACGACATTTGTTGATAAGGGCAAATATGATTTTGTTTAATCAATTAACTTTGCAGTCGCAAAAATCAAGAATAACTGGCACCGAAAGAGAGCGTAAAGAGTAAGTGCAAGAGAGTCTTAAGCTATCTGTCGCATATGCGCGTTGTCCCTGTGTGAGTGTGTGTGTGTGTGTGTGTGTGTGTGTGGGCGTAAGTCTTTGCGAACTTTGTCGAAATTGCTAGAATAAGTCCATGGCATTGACACAGTCGGTTGACCTTAACACCTTAAGATAATCGTTGTGATAACGCATACATACATACATATACTGATGAAATTCCATTGAACTTGACCTATTTGCCGATTGCCACTTACTACACAGTTAGCATACATACAAATGTTAACAAAACGAAAAAAAAAATAAAATAAACAAACTATAAAAAGGAACAATGCTCACGCGAGAGAGAGAACAAGCGAATTCCATTTTCATTCATTGTTGTAAAAATAAAGCACAACGAATGCCGCTCAATTTGTTCATGTGTGTGTGAGCACATGGCGCGCACACACACACGTGCACAATCTGCTAGGCTGCCGCCGTTTGAACAAAGTAAACTCCAAAATGGGGCTGAGGATTCGCCGTCTGTCTGCCTCATTTGGTTAACTGTTCAATGATTTGACATTTGTCAAATCACGCTAACACACACATTGGCACAACACGTGTAAGTTGCACAAGGCACTGTCTGCTGTCTTATTTGCTTAGTTTTATATATTGATTTTTACCAACAGGAGGCGAATGCAAGGTGAAAAGGAACGTGAGAAAATAGCTGCACATTGCAGCTGACAACGCGACGAAGACGTGCGCCCACACGGTCTTTTTTCTCCTGAATTTCATAATCAAATGAAATGCAATCCATCTACTCGCGAGATGTGGACGCGCCCGGGTATTTTAATGAATGTAAACAATTATTGTTGGTTGCAGTGGCACGTGTAATAATGGCAGAGTTATTTGATGATTTCTTGCAATTGACTGTTTGTTGTTGTTTTGGTTGTTTTTGTTGGTTATGTTGGGCTTTTAAACTTTTCTACACAAAAAAACAAAGAAACAAAAGTATTGCCGCTTAATGTGTGCATGGAGAAATGGCAACACAGTGAGACATTGAGAGATAGACAGACACTTGAACACCAAACAAAAAAGTACACTTACTAGATAAAGAAATCAACAAAAATAACAATATTTAACAATTTCAAAAGAGCACTCACATCTCTTCCAGACAACTTTAGTCGCGGTAACAGCGCGAACTTGAAGTTTACTCGCTTCATTGACTTACAATTTCAAACTGAAGCACCAACAACAACGATGAAAAGCGTAGACGGCATTGACGTCGGTGACACTTTCCACCCCATTCTGCATGCAAGGGACAACAACAAAAACAGCATGCAAAATCAAAAAGGCGCTTTCATTTGCGATGTTCATGCGACGGTAAGCACGAAAGCTTATCGATAGCTGAACCTATCGATAATAATAGTCAACTTTCTGCACACCCTTCCAACAAACATGTAAATTCAAATGTGTGCCTATTGTCATTAGACATTCAAAACACTTATTGAAAATAAATTAACTGCTAAAATTATTCAGTCAACAGATAATCGTATTGAAGGATTCGTAAAAAAAAAAGCAGTTTGCCAGAAAGCAGTAATCGTGATGCAAAAGTTCAGTATAGTTCACACAACTGTCACTATTCCTTAAAAAACATCGGCCCTTCGAACTTTCCAAAAAGATTCTGGCATCCTTGTGATTATGGTATCGATACTCATTTGATCATCATAGCAGCCAGCAACGTTCAGAGTGCAATCTTTCAAAAAGAAGACTAGAGAATTATTTAAGTTCGCAATTACACCACAGTGTACTAAGTGCCGGGCAAGGGATAACAGCTAAAAACACTCGTTTGTCTTGTTTTTTAATATTTTCTTCGTTTTTTTTTTAAATATCTGTGTACACATGTACATATATTTTGCTCCATCTCTTCTTAACGTGTGTGTTGCCTCAGGCCGAATTTAATTTTGCTGGCTACTAAACAATTGAAAATTTAGTGTTTTCCAACGTTTTCGAGTTAATAACCAATTTGCCTCTGCGGTTTGTGGGTAAGTCCGATTTCACTTATTGAAATATTCTTATGCTAAATGGCTTAAATTCCTTGCATTTTACATACATATATACATAAACAATAAATGTAAATGTGAAGATAAATGAATACACATCCATACACATTCTTAGATTTTCTGCACTCGCATTGAAAAGTGTTCGTCACACGCATAAAGCCATGCATATACATATACGTATGTTGCATATGTATATGCACGTATACACACTAAGGCGATGAACGCGTACGACAAAAAGTAACGGTGCTTTCGGTTTGAGCGTTCGTTGCACCAGCCGCGTTGACACGGCTGAAAATCGAGAAGAAACAATAAATAGTCATCCAAAGTGAACGACCAAGAAATTTCAAAATGGCGGCGCTCATAAATTAGTAAGAAGACGATAAAGTGACAGGAATAAGAAAATAAAAAAGACGGCCACTAGGGATGGGAACGTGCTTATTAGCTAATGCTTGTATAGGCGGATGTTGTGAACTAAATAAATTTAAAAATTAAAAATTAAAAATGTAAAAAAAAAGCAATTAACATAAAAACTCTTCATATATATTTTTTATATTATTTGTGCCATTTACATAATGTAAAAACCTGTATTTTCTAAACACTTTGCAGCAATTTCTAAACGTTACTAAACGGTGTATTACCGAGATGCTGAGGCGTCCAATTACCTCTGGCAGCCGGCAGGCCCCAGATCCGTACGATCAATTCTTGGAAAGCCGCGGCATGTATCGCAAGCACACTGCCAGGGACGCATCTTGTCTGTTCCGTGTTATAGCCGAGCAGATGTACGACACCCAAATTCTGCACTACGAGGTGCGCTTGGAGTGTGTGCGCTTTATGACCCGAAAGCGTCGCATTTTTGAACAGGTAACGTCGAAGCTAAGGTAACATGTGCTATATACTATATCTTATCATATTCGTATAGCATGTGCGGGTCGATTTTGATAACTATATGCAGGAAATGGCCAAGCCCAAGACATACGGCACCATGCTAGAGCTGCGTGCGCTGTGCTGCATGTATCGGTAAGTTGTTAGCCAAAATATACCCTGTAAATCATAGATGAGTGAATTAATGTGATTGCTTTTAGCCGCAACGTCATCTTGTTTGAGCCATTCAATCTGGGTACTGCAGTCACCTATAACGAATCCTACCAGGATAACTTTCGTGTGTTCTACACCAATGAGTTTCATTTCGATTCCGTCTACCCATTGCGCTACATTGAAAAGGCGGCGATAAGCCAAGGTTAGTTAACTGATATTTAATAGAGAAGCCATTTTACTGATTAAGTTTATATAATATTTCAGCAATTAGCTTTAACCTACTCTATAAGATGCTCTTTAAGCTGCCCGATGTGAATTTCGCAGTTGAGTCAATGCTGCATCCGCAAACATTCGAGTGGGGCAACTACGACGTAGAGCTCGATCCTAGGGGATACTTTGTGCGCATTGTGTGCAGTGATGGACGCAATTTTTCGTTAGATTTGCCTGAGAATACAAAGTGTATACTGGAAAACTACAAACTGTGCAATTTTCATAACAATCTGAAGCAGTTGAAAAAAGACTGTTCATCTGTGTCATCCGTGTCGGAATCTGTTTCTAGGCGCGATCTGCAGTTGGGCTTGGATTTAAACACCATAATGGCTAGCGATTGTACTGAGATGCTGCACATGTGTCCCAATCCCATGAATTCCTGTGTGCGTCAGCTGCTAGATGATGGTAAGCAGCTCGCTTTGGAGACAGACATATGAGGGATATATAATGATGACATTTATTTCTGCACAGGCATCACCCCTTTTCCCTACAAGGTAGCCAAGTCCCTGGATCCCTATATGTATCGGAATATCGAATTTGATAGCTGGAACGATCTGCGCAAGGAGGCCAAGCGCTACAATGTTTATGTCAATGATTACAATTTCAAGGTGTGTAAAGCTGATAAAGCTTATATGTCCACTGAAACGCATCCATTCTGAATTCGATCCAATTCCAAATTTAATGTATCCAATCCTAACTCCTACTCCTCGTTTACAGGTGGGCGCCAAATGCCGCGTGGAGTTGCAGGCCGATGCCGAAAGACAACTGTATACATGTCACATTCAAAAGATTGCCGCAGACAACTCCTACGCCGTTGTCTATGTCGAGAAATTTGGGAAAAAATTTTTGGTACGCCGCCCCACACACAATCTCTATATTACACAAAGCTGTACACGTTCTGTTGTCCCCATTCCGTACCATCGATTGTGTAATATTTACTTGCACAAATTGTTGACATATCTTCAATTTTCTTTATTTTACTGTGTCTGTCTATTAGGTTTCCTATGATGCATTGCATCCTGTGCCACCGGACGAGTTCCGACCGTGGGCGGTGCCGTTTCGCTATCAGCGTCAGCTGCACCGCATGCACTTGGCCAAGTTAGCCCAAAAAGCCAAGCCCATTTGGAAGAAGACCAACAAGCTATACGATGTGACCAATTACTTTGAGAGCAGCAGTGTCCAGTATTTGCAGCTTGATTCCTGGCACGGCTGCCCACCGTTGTTCAACGAGCATGGAACTCTGCAGCACCAGCCGCAGCCGCAGTCGCAGCAGCAGCAGCATGTCGGGTTTAATGAAGCGGTCGAGCTGGAGCAACAAAAGCTATTGCGCGAGCGCGAGCAGCGTTTCCAGCAACGCGATAAGTCTTCACGACCTCAGCAGCCGCAGCAGAAACCACAAGCTGCGCCACCAGTGATTGGAGCATCCTCGTTGCCACCCTTGACACCTCAAAAGCCAAAAGTGCCGACAACTCAGTATGTCAACTATATGCCCATGAATGGGGTCGCTGGTCAGCACCCACAGCAGTGGCGCGGCTCATCGATGCCGATACCAGAGGAATTTCAGGCTGGGATTTTTCCAGGTCCGCCATTGGCTGCAGATGGCTGCATGTTTATGCATTTTGGTGGCTATGCGCCACCGCATCCCATGCCGCTACAACCACCGCCGCCACCACAGTTTGGCATATCACCATTTATGTTTACGCCACAACCACCGCAGATGCCGCCGCCGGTGGCTTCGATGATGTTTCCCTCGCATGGCACAGGCACCAGCAGTGGCAACAGCAGCAACGTGAACGGCTCAGCGAGCACCACTAGCAAAACTGCAATGCGCAACAGCAGCGAGGATCAGTCTGAGCAGCGACGTTCGCTATATGTCAGTGGCGAAGATTTGCCTATCGATTTGAACACCTTACGCTATTTCTACAACGTGGGCGTCGATACGCATATGCGCTGGGGTCACCTGCAGCTGCCCGACGAGCAGATGAGAATGTACGGCAATACGAATGCCAATCAAAACCACAACAACACGGACCAACAACAAAAGGAACGCAACGACGAGACAGTTGCTCTGGGAGCGAACTCTACTCCGCCGCCCTCGCCGGCAGCAGGAACTGCCATCAATCCTCAAAGTGCCTTCGGTTTGGAGGCAAACGTAGACAAAAATCGCGCACGTACTAAACGTGGCTTCTTCAATAATAATAAAACGCGCTCTAAGCGCTCGGAGCTGTTGCCCGATCTCAACAATGATCCACATCTATCGCATGCCATGCTGCCCACACCGACTCCGTCGCCTAACACTAACGGAAATCAGTTCAACTTTTTCCCCACGCTGCACGCGCCCCCAGCCCAGCAGGCGCTGCCATTGCCACCGTTGCCGCCGCCAATTTTCTTTGCACCCCACAAGGGTGGACAGGTAAACTATCCCAGATACAAGTAAACTGAATTGTTGCAAGCTGTCTTCTCTATTCTCTGTGCAGAATCCATATGCATGGGGCTTGGCGCCACCTCCAGCTACAATGCCGTACGAGAGAACCAACAACTATAACATGGAGGCAAGCGGACCAAATGCACAGCAATCTCCGCCATCTGCCTACGGACCACCACGTCATTAGGGCGCCGTATCGATATCAATACCATATATGCATTTACATATACTACATACAACATACATTTGGTATTAACCAATCAGCTTAACTTTACAATTGCATCCCGTCAACGACTTTTTAGAATTGCTTCACACAAATAACTACACACCGTTTTAAAGTTGTTTTAAATTTAAATTTTTTAAAAGAACATCTTGAACAAATTCATTCCACATAATCAGATATTGTCAAAATCCGTAAAATGATCGCATTATTTAACACGCAACATTAATTTTTATACATGTAATTTATGCAATTTTATGCGATTTTATTAGCTTACAACTTACAAATTTTGAAGGCAACAACAACAAACACATTTATAAGCAATTTATTTATACATTTTATTAGAACTTATTTGCTAAAATAGAATATATATATATATATCAACTTAAACATATAATAATGTTAAAAACACCTCACACAACAATTAACAATTTATAACAAAAATACACAAAAAAAAATTTAACCTCATAATAAACCAATAAAAACACTCAGACACAAAAAAAAAACAGAAAAAGTACGGAAATGCGAATTATTGAAAGAAATTATAGTTATAGTTCGTTTGTACGTGGTATTTCCGAAGCTCTGCAGCAATAATTGGCTTAAAGCAAATATTAGAGCGTTTAAGTGGAAACCAAAATAATTCGTAAGCTACTTTTTTCAAAACCTTGCAAATCGTAAGAAAACTACAAGAAAATGTTAGTAATTATTAAGTGCAGTTCACATTGTCATTAAGATAAGATAGTTAACTCTTAAGATTATGTTTGATGTAGATTGCTTATGAAGCTGATGATCAGTTGGAAAAAGTTGGGAAACGCTCGGCCAGCGACGAGGCGCTGATCCCGCAATCGCACCGGCTGCAGTTGGGTAAAATGGAACTTTCTTTGAGTTTTTAGCATCCCAAGGATGTGGCACACTCACCAGGTTCCGAGCATGGCCCTCGCCAAGGAGCACCACCACCAGGAGCAGCAGCAGCAGCAGCTGTTGCAACGAGAAGAATCGCATCTCGAACGCTTGCTTTTTGTTTTCTTCTCTGTCTCTTGCACGCGCTGAACTTGTAACAGTTTTTTTTTTTTTTAGACTTTTTGGATGCGCTCTGCTGTTTTATTTTTGTGGTCGACTATTTATGCTTACAAACTGAAAACGTTTCACAAAAGTGTCGCATTTTTATGCTGATCTCTCAATTCGCCAAATGGGCGGGCACCAGGCGACCTACATTCCAAAACTTTAACTCAAATTCGATTATTGTGCTTGGCACGCTGCTTCGTCTATCTGACGCTATCTATTTAGCTTCCCAATTGCTGTAATTCGCGTTAGGAGGTGTGACGGTACGAGAAACCAAATCGTTTCGACCTCTCACAGTAGGAGGACAACAGATGCACGCAAAACATAAATTATACCCGGAATGTTTCTAGGGCTTATCCCAACGAACCTTAGTCGAGCCAATGAAACACTTTTGCCCAACTAAATATAAATTTAGTTATTATTCGCAGAGTGTAGACAAGGCTATATCATCACGTAGCTGCCAATCGACATCTGGTATACTTATTAAATGCATACTTATATTTAGGTATAGCTCTAAGTGAAATTACTCTTAACTCAGATTACTTTAAGCTGTTTGTTATTCACAATTTTATAATAATCTTATTAATGACTTCATTTTAGTTTTTGATGATAAGAAATAACTGAGTCTAAAACTTTTAGAGAAAGCAATTATTGAATTTAAATTTTACATTTTGTTTCTCAATTATTCAATTTAGTCTTAAATTTTACAAATTTTCAGCAGTAGCTAAGCAAAAAACGAGAAGAATCTAAATCTGAGTCTAAAACTTTTAGAGAAAACAATTATTGAATTTAAATTTAAGATTTTGTTTGTCAATTATTCAATTTAGTCTTAAATTTTACAAATTTTCACTAGAAGAATCAAAATCGGAGTCTAAAACTTTTAGAGAAAACAATTATTGAATTTAAATTTCAGATTTTGTTTGTCAATTATTCAATTTAGTCTTAAATTTTACAAATTTTCAGTAGTAGCTAAGCAAAAAACTAGAAGAATCTAAATCTGAGTCTAAAACTTTTAGAGAATTATTGAATTTAAATTTCAGATTTTGTTTCTCAATTATTCAATTTAGTCTTAAATTTTACAAATTTTCAGCAGTAGCTAAGCAAAAAACTAGAAGTTCTAGTATTATGTAGCCAACTCAATTTTTTACCTTGAGTTATACAAAGATCTATTATATATATGTATATAAATCTGTGATTTAGAAAACAAATAAATATGATTGAATTTTTTTTCAAAATTTTTTTTATTTGTTTGCAATGAAACCTGCGCGCCCGCCTTGTGAGCGTCCAAGCTGTGTTAATGACATAGTAACTAGGAGCAGCTGGTAGCTGGCAGCTGGATGCGGCGACAACGACAGCGTCGCTGGCGCCGTTAGCGCTAGGCGCTTAGTAGGACGAGCCTGAGTAGCCCTGGCCGGACTGGCTGGGGCCGTAGCTCTGGCTGCCGTAGTTGCCCTCGCGCTCGCCAGCAATGTTGGCCAGGGCGGAGAGACCGTGGTTGCCGCCCTGGAGCAGCTGGTAGCCAGCACTGACGGCGGCATTGTCGGCGCCAGAGGCATAAGCGGGCAGGGCTTGGCCACCGGGGCCGTGCTGTTGGGGACCGGACACGATGGGGCCGGGCCTGTTCAGAATGTGGTGTCCATGACCCTGTCCAGAGCCGTGGGAGCCCTGGCCATAGCCCTGCTTGTTCTCATTGACGAAGTACTTCTCTGCTGGGGGCTTCACCACGTTGACGAAGACGGGCTCAACCTTGACGCGGCGTGGGTGGTGCTTGACGTAGACCTTGCGGAGCACGATTGCTGGGGGCTTGTGCAGCACAACTGGGGCGGGCTTGACAACCAGTGGAGGATGGTTGACCAGCACCTTGGTGGGTGGGCGACGCACAATGATGGGTGCCGGACGATGGATCAGAATCTCGCCCTTGTTCTGCGGGTATGTGATCGAGGAGGTGAGGGTGTTGCCCTTGGTGTTCACCGGCTTGTATGGGATGTTCTGGTCGGAGCCATAGCTGCCCTGGGCGGCCTGGGCAACGCCCGCGGCATCGACGCCACCAGTCAAAGCGCCAGCAGAGGCGCCCTCACCGGCATTGCCGTATTCGCCAGCATTGCCAGCGGATGCAGCGGCTGCTGCATCGCCTCCATCAGAGCTGGAGCTGTAGCTCTGCTGTCCGCCGGAGCCGTATGACTCCTGGCCTCCAGAACCGTAGTTCTGTTGTATGCCGTAGCTGTTAGCGCTGGCACATGCCTACGAGAGAGAGAGAGAAAGAGAGAGAGAGAGAGAGCGGGAAAGCGAGAGTGAGAAAGAGACCAAATGAGTTGAGTTGCTTTCGTGTGGTTAGCTGAGATTCGCTAAGATGCGGAGCAACTGGGTCATCGAATTGTTACGTACAATTAAGCAGGCCGCTAGCGCCCATATGAAGCTGTGTCTGTTCATCGTTTCCAGTCCCAACTCGAGTGGCTCGTTGTACGACCGTCTGATGACTTCTGCTGCCTTAGCCCGGTCCGAGATTTCTTTAAATATGCTGCCAAAGATCGTTTGCCCTATGGTACGTGACATTTCACCCGGTTAACAGCCGTTGCCGTTGCCGCTGCCGGTTTGCCGCTTTTCCGCTCCAGCTCTAACCCATTCTTCTTCTTCATGTTGTTGTTGCTGGTCTTATTTTGCTGTTGCCCACGCCAGCTCGCGAACATGGCCAAATGCTGATAGCTCGCACGCATATCTCGGCGTGTTACGTAGAAAGCAATAACAATATTATAAGCCATCCAACAATCCATAGCGAACATCTCGTGCATCGTGCCCTGACACATAACCCATATCGAGGTTTTCCATAACAGAACAGAACGAAAACCGACTGTCTGAGCGAAGATTGCGATTGCCAAATGCTCGTTCAACAGTTCCGCATTGAAAGCTCCAAGCGATTACAATGGCAGCTGATCAGAGCGCTGGGTGAGTATATCAATGCTCTCCTTCTCATATTCCAGGCAACATGCTTCTACACTAACAGATATAACCCATTTGTAATACTATATATTTCGATATTTTATACAACTATTATAAAGAGTTGCAATATTCGCAATAAACATTGCAGAGAATTTTATCGATAGATCAATCAATATTTTTGTGGATTCCATTTGAATTACTAATCAGCCTACACTGCAAAAAAGAAGTAGTATAGTTAAGGGAAAAACTTGGTTAGTTTTTGTGTAAAATATAATTGACTTTGTATTAGCCATGATAATCTTTAATATAACTTTAATGTAGCTAAATTTATGGACAAGATATAGATTTATATCCACATATATATATAGATATGTAGATACATAGATATATAGATATGTAGAAATATAGATATATTGATAAATAGATATATAGATGTATGGATATATAGATTTGTAGTAATATAGATATATTGATAAATATATATATATAGATATATAGTTATATAGATATATAGATATCTAGATACATAGTTATATAGATATATAGATGTATGGATATATAGATTTGTAGAAATATAGATATATTGATAAATATATATATATAGATATATAGTTATATAGATATATAGATATCTAGATACATAGTTATATAGATATATAGATGTATGGATATATAGATATGTAGAAATATAGATATATTGATAAATAGATATATATATATATATATATAAATTGATAAAGATATATAAGGTATATAAATATATATATAGATAGATAAAATATATATAAGATATATATAGATATCAAGATGGATATATAGATGTTTAGTAAACTCTTTTAAGCCAAGCTTGCAATTCGTTAAAGTCTATATAAAGCTTACTTACATTTGAATATATTTTTATTAGATTCATACTATATAGTTCCATATAGATGGAATATTATATATGCTATTAATACAAATTAAAATAAAAATATAAATTTTATCAAAATAATATTTTATAATAAATAATATTTCATCTATCTATACCATATACCATCTTCCTATATACTTACTGTATAGTCAAAGTAATACGTTCTCAAAATCTAAGCCAAGGTTTGAAGTAATTTGCAGTTATTAATAATAAATTTCAAGCAAGTAAGATATTATATTATAATACTAAATTTCTCAACTGTTTTCTTTATACAATATTATAGTTATATAGCATTATATGGAGCTTTTCAGTTGATAATATAGAAACATACACCAAAACAGCTACAGAATTCGATGCTAGAAAAACTACATTATTAAATATAAATATAAATATATTTATTATATATATTGCATATGGTATATATAGAGTTTATAATCGTAGTTCCATAAACAGTCAACGACAGCAGAATTTCTAAAATCAAAAACAAAATGCTGAAAAATCAAAAAGTATCAAGTATTCAGCGGTTTCTCGATCTTGGCCCATTTGTTGTCTATGTTTTCGATACGATTCTATATGCATAATATTGCAATAAGAAATAAATAATAAAAGTCTAGAAAATCATGCATATATGATATCATTTACACAATATACTGCGAAAAGACATGCAGAATCATGCTGAAAATCAGGGTGTTTTCTTAGGATAGCAATAGGAACAATATAAATTTCTTATATTTGAAGAAAATATCTTTAGATTTCAGGATTTCAAATTTCTGATGTACTGATGCAGAAACACATGCTAAATCATGTGAAAATCATGTAGTTTGCTAGTTTATCAATAGGAATTCATAGAGCTGATGGATCTCTAGAGCTATGCCTATAAGAAAGAGATTGTCTGTTTGTATTTTAGGCTTTTTTATTTGCATTAAAAAAAAAACAAATCTGTTATATTAAACACTCTCCAGCAGGGCTACGAGAGCAACTGCAAGTGCCGCTCGAGTGGTGCTCGCTTAATAGCTGGGGGAGCCATAGGGAGCGGGGCTGGCATAGAGTGGGGACTCGGCGCCGGCAGCATAGCTGTCGGAACTGGAGCCGGAGTGGCTGGGTCCGGATGAACCAGCATTGCCGTACGACGGTTGCTGGTTGTACGACTGTTGCTGATTGTAGGCCTGGGGCTGGCTGTAGGACTGAGGCTGGCTGTAGGACTGTTGCTGGTTGTAGGCGGGGGCAACGACTGGGGCCAGGGGAGCCTCGATCTTCTTGCCGGGCTTGTAGACCTTGACGTAGACGGGGTTGAGGCTCAGGGGCGTGGGCACCTTGTTGATGACCTCCTGCTGGTAGATGACCGAGGGCTTGATCTTGTAGATGACGGGATTGCCGCGCACCACAGTCGGTGGGCCGCTGTTCACATGGGCGGGTGGTGCGCCGGGCTGGTGCACAATGATTGGGGGCAGGGGCTGTGTGGCGATCACCTGGTGGTTGTTGTGGCCCGATGGCACCAACAGGGAACGGAACAGATGCTGATCAACGAACTGGGGTGAGACCACATTGATCTTGCCCTGACGAATGTTGCTGGCCAAATTGTTCTCGGCCAACGACTCGGCGATATCCTCGGAGTTCTTCAGCTTCTGGTAGGTGGGATTGTTGTTCAGCGCCTGCAGCTGAGCCTGGACGCGGCCCAAGCGACGAGCCTCCTCCGGCGATGGCTGAATCTCGGCCTGAGCCGTCAGCTGGTTGGTCGACGGCTGTGAGCCACCCGTCGCAGCATTCACATACTCATCCAGACCGGCCGACGGACCTCCAGGCAGATACTGTATCTGACCGCCGGCACCACGACCTGGCAAACCATAATTAGCGCTCACCAGCTAAAGAGAGAGAGAGAGAGAGAGAGAGAGCAGAAGAAATGCAAGTGATGCGATTAGTCGCCTGTCTTGTGCGATATGGAATCAGAGTCGGAGCTGAGGTGGGGTGAGAGTTTCGGTGGGTTACGTACCGGTGCGGCGGCGACGGCGAAAAGCCCAAACCAGAGACCAAGTTGCATTTTGTGTGTGCTGCGTGATATATGTCAGCTGTCAGCTGTCTACTGTTCGTCAATTGGCAACGGTGCTTGGTCTTTATAGCGGCCCATGGCATCGCCGTGGCGCTTTTATATCGCGCTCACGTTGCCGACACCACCACGGCCCCGGCTACGTGATCTTTGCGATGCCATTTGCCACCGATTTACATTTCCGATTTCAAAATATTTTGCTTCCAGCGCTCGACTCTTGTTCTTGTTGTACAGCAGCAGCAGCAGCAGCAATTCTGTCTGCTGTGATCGTGGCTTGTATGTCTAAATCGAGGTTCTTTGTGTCAGCTTGAGCTCGCAGCCATCCACAATTGATCTGCAAAGTGGTCTGCAGGTGATCTTCAAGTTTCAACTGATCTTCAAGTGATCTTCCAGTTATCTTCACATTCGACTATCTCGCTGCGATCCACAATTGATTTGCTAAAGATCTGCAAGTGATCCATAATAGATATCTCAACTGATCTTTACATTAAAATTCGTATCAGTTCTAATCACTTTAACCATTTTGCTGTGATCAACAATTGATCTGCAAAGTGATCTTCAAGTGATCAATTTTCATCAGTTCTAATCACTTTAACTATCTTGCAACGATCCACACTTGATCTGCGAGTGATATGCATTTGATCTTCAACTGATCTTCAAGTTATCTTCACATTCAAGTTCTTATAAATTCGAATTCGAATTCGACTATCTCGCTTCGATCCACAATTGATCTGCAAGTGATCTTCAACTGATCTTCAAGTGATTTTTAAGTGATCTGCAAGGGATCTTCAACTGATCTTCAAGTGATTTTTAACTGATCTTTAAGTTATCTTCACATTCAAATTCTTATAAATTCCAATTCGACTATCTCGCTTCTATCCACAATTGATCTGATCAACTGATCTTCACATTCAAATTCTTATCAGTTCTAATCATTTTAATCTCACTGCTTTCACTCAATAAAAACAAAAAAAAAAATAAATATAAATAATCTCACTGCGATTCACAACTGATCTTTGAGTGATCTTCAACTGATCTTCAAGTGAGCTTCACTTTCAAATTCATACCAATAATCACTTCAGCTATCTATGTATGTATGATATAAATTGCATGCGGAATTCTAATTCCATTTGTATACTGTAAAAATTAGTATTACCTGAACTCGAATTATATCTAACATAAGCTAGAATAAAGTACATTTTTTTTTTCATTTAGGAATTTCATTGTACTAAAAAGAAAGGTAAGCAAAAGTTTCGTATCTGCTAATGATGTGGCATAATTCATTGTCTGTGAAGTTCCATTCTGGCTTTTGGCCAGTTATATCTATAGAGCTGCAGAGCTCCAGAGTTAGCAACTTTTGTTCAGTGATTTATTAAATATTTAAAAAAAAAACCATATAAAATATTTTAAAAATTGAAAAAGCTAGCAAATAAAATTTATAAAAATCTTTAAGATATATATAGACTATATACATATATAGTATATATGTATAGAGGGAGTAAAACCTTTTACATATATATCACAAGTATATAGAGGCTCAGGCAGCTCACCCAGACACCACATTCCAATACCATCTCAGAGATATATATTATATATGTTCTGAGTAAAGCCATGTGGACCTCTAATATATATATGTATATAGTAAAGATTGGTATTTGGTTTTTGTGCTTTTATTTATTATAGTTAGTGGGTATGCTAAATGCTAAACTTATTTAGTCAGAGTCCGCGCTTATAAAGCAAATAGGTCAGATCGCGTGTGGGTCGACTGCCGTAGTCGTTGAAGGGAGACTTGAACGGCAGTTGGCTATCCAAATCCTCCTGCCGCACCACGCTGGAGCGGGGCGACATGGCCGAGGTGGTGGGCGCCGCCTGCGACTGGGAGGCATGCAACGTGTCTTCGCTGGAGTTGATGTAGCTCGGCGCTGTTGACTCCGATGTGGATGGACTTTCAGCATTGTTGTAACGATTGCCAGCATGCGTGCGTGTGCGTGAGCGTGTATGTGTGTGTGTATGTGTGTGTGTGTGTGTCTGCGTGTGTGGTGTATATGTGTCTCTGTTGTAGTGTGTGTGCGGCTGGGCATAGCCGCGTGAGTAGTGTTGCAGCTGCTGCTGCTGCTGCTGCTGCGCCTGTTGCCTGAGATAGTTATTTTTGAGTGCCATTGCCTCGCCATCGAGACTCAACTGGGTGACCAAATTAGGGTGACCATAGCCAGCAGCTCTGCCCGCCTGCTGCTGCTGCTGCTGCTGCACCTCTGGCGGCCGTTCGGCGCCCGGCAAATACTCATGATGCACCTCCTCGTGTATGCCATTGCTGGTCTGGTTGATGATGCGATTGTAGTCCTCATTCGTGCCGCCCACCTGCAGATGAATGGCATGCTTGAAGTCCTCGCCCAGGTGCTTCAGCCAGAAGTCGTCGTTCACATCGCCGGTGGTGTAGATGCGCGTGGTCTGCCCACTCTTGGGCTTGCCGACGCCAGCGCTGGTGGCGGCCATCACATCGATCACATCATAGAAGCCATCGCCAGCACTCTTCGGCGTCACCGCATTGCTGCCCAGTTCGGGCTCCAGATCTTTGTCCAGCCGCTCCACGCGAGCTGCCTTATTCAGATCGCCGCCGATGACCAAATCAGTTTCGGTGCTGGGACGGTGGGTGGTGGTGCTGCTGCTGCTTGGACTGCTGCTGCTGCTGCTGCTGCTGGTGGTGCTTTCATTGTTCTAATAATTGAGATTTTACTTAGACTCAAGTCAAGTCAAGTTTGTCGAGCTGTCGAGACTCACCTGCCCTATTGCCAGCTGTGCCAATGCCATTACCATTAGCATTAGCAGCGGCGGCAGCCAAACAGAGTTGGCAGGGGCGCCCATAATCTGTGTCGTTTAGCTTGATGTGTGATGTGCTCGGGTGCTCCAACTGAACGCAGCGCTCCAAGCGAACTGGACTTAAATAGTCGATCGCAGCTGCGTGAGCTTTTGCGTGGCAGCTGAAGCGGCTGGCGTGCGCACAGACGTGATCTATGGCCAGATATCAGATGCATCATCAACTGCATCATCGCGCTCAACCTTGCTGCATCTCGATGCGTCAGCTGGCCCAGGGTCAACAAATGCTTACCGATTCACTGGCTACTGCTCAATGGGCGCGTACGCACTTGTCATTGATGGCGGCCAAACATGGCGGCCATTTCCGGTTTCACGTTTTCTTATGGCGGCAACTGTACTTCGCACGTGCAACAACTGAGAACGAGTGAGACAGCGAAAGGATGATATATTCTTTGAAATTAGCTTACATATACATAAGTCATCGAATCTAGGGCTCTAACCCTACTCGATTCATTAAAAAAAGACTAGCAATAGATCGATCTAATTCTATAAACAAATGATAAAGACAAATTTTATATATAAAAAAAATCATCAGATCTAGGTTTCTAACCCTACTTGATTAAAAAAAAAGAATTTCATAATAACATAATCAACTCTATAGCAAAATTTACTTGATAAAAATTTCAGATCAGGGTTCAAACCCAACTTGGTTAAATAAAAAAAAGACTAGCAATAGATCGATCTAATTCTATTAACAAATTTAATTGATTAAGACAAATTTTGTATATAAAAAAAATCATCAGATCTAGGGTTCTAACTCTACTCGATTCATAAAAAAAAATTTCATAACATAATCAACTGTATAGCAAAATTTAGTTGACAAAAATTTCAGATCAGGGTTCAAACCCTACTTGATTAAATTAAAAAAGACTTTTGTAATATACTAAATAATACGATCAATTCTATAAACAAATTTGATTTATAAAGACAAAATAAATATGAAAAAACAGCTGATCAGGGTTCTAACTCTACTCGATTCATAAAAAAAAACTTTCGTAATAATACAATCAAATATTAGCTAGATAATAATAAAACAAACAGAAAACCATCAGATAAGGCTTCATAATTAAATTAAATTCTATAAAAAAAATTAATCTGATATAAACAAAAAAAAAGTTTATATATTTCGTGCCTAAGCAGATTCAGTTATATAACCCAAATGCTATAACAAAAGCTCTCACTAGCTAAGTTCTTCTTAGTGTTCATTCATATTTGCCAGCTCATAGCAAATGAATTCCTACTCGAACACTTTCTTTACGTTTGCAATTATTTTGACACGCAAAATGTATGAAATGCACTTGCTAAAACGAATGGAATGTGAATGGCATGTGGCTAAATCTTTCGACAGATATTTAAAGAGCAAACGAACTGCGGAAAAGTTAAGAAAGTCATAGCAAAAGCTAATCTGCCAGAGCTGAGATATCAGATCCGCAGAAGTCTAAGCTAAAAAGTTATCGATAGATAAAAATAATCGAGAAGTTAACGCGAATGACTTCCTGTCTAAATTTCAAAGTGCTTGTCAAATATTTGACTGGCAGTTAAACAAGCTGAAAACAAGAACGTGAATGAGTGCAACGAAAAGTAGTTGAACAACATGTGAAAGTAGCTGTTAACCTTGATAGGAGCACGATTATATAATTACATAGGTCTGTCGTGAACATATGTATATATAAATTGAACCACATGAGAGCTATAAGAACATGTTTTGGTAGTAGTATGTGAAATATACATATAGACAATCTGATATATATATATATATAGTTAGCTCCACTTATTAGTAATAAATAAAAACATAATTAGAGAAAGCAAATATTTTATTAAAGACTTTTTCGAGCATAACTCAGAAATTGGCAGTTGAAAATGTGAACGTAAGCAGAAAACGGCTCAAACGGACGGACAAAACAAAGAAAAGTGCAATACGAGTAATAAATTAAGTACAATTTACAAAACATACAGACATATACATATGTACACACACACACACACACACACACACACAGAGAGATAGACGGCATGTGGAAGTGGAGCGGGCAGTGTTCCACTGGCCCAAATAAATGCCGGGGCTCAGCAGAATTGTGGCGAACTATTTGGACCCGGGCCCATTGGGTCATCTGCTTTAGTAGCCATAGCCGTTGCCATAGCCGTCTCCGTCGCCGTTGCCGTCGCCGTAGCAGCTGCAATGAGAAGCGAATCAGAGTGTGAAAAAAACCGGGGCAACTCTTTTCCATTTATTAAGTTTATTATAAACTAGCCAACTAGCATAGAAGTAGACCACAGATTTCCCTAACTATATATATATATATATTACAAAGGTTGTGTCTGGCTTAGAACCAGGCGCGCAGATAGTCGGTGATCGGCGGCACATTGTATGTGTCGACGCTGTAGCCGTCGTGGTTGTGGCTATTGTAGCCATATGTCTTTGCCGGCGTCGTCGAGTAGTCGGCTCTGAGCGCCGACTCGGGCTCGGTGGACGTGTCGAAGCCCCAGCCGCCGAGCCGGCCGTCGAACAGCTTCTTGAGGAAGTCTGTTGTCTGTTTGCGTTGCTCGGGCTCGGGATCGACCAGAGCGCCGCCGTACTGAGCATGTGCATCAACATATTCGGGATGCTTGTACACAATGCCCGAGATGATGCTGTCCAGCTGATTGTTAGCCAAGCGCTCCACGGGATAGCCATCGGCTATGCCCAGCACTGGCGTCGAATAGGTGCGTGGACTTATCGACTGTAAGTCGCCGGCAAATTGCAACGGCGTCGAGCTCTGCTCCAGCGGATCGGGCACCGAGGTCGTCGACAGCAACGAGCGCAGCTGCGAATCGTCCACGAATCTGTACTCATTGTAGCCGCCGGACAGCGGCGAGGGTATCTGCTGAGGATAATAGCTGAGAGCCGCGCGCTTGGCAGGAATCGAGTTGATCAGCGATGGAGCTGGCGGCAGTTCGGGTTGCTCTGCTTGATCTGGCTGCTCTGGCTGCTCTGTGCTCCGCTCCGATAGCTCGGGCTGTTCGGTGCTGCCAGGGCTGCTGAACTGTTGGCCATCGGGTGGGCCACTGGCTGTGATGGCGCCGCAGCCCATGTGGCACTGCCCGGGCTTGAAACTGGGATTCAGTGTCTCCGGCATGAATTGTATGATCTCCGGAGCCGTTAGGTCAATGTTGGCACGGTCCTGCTCCAGCAGATCATACTCACCCTTGATGTCGCGCTTGGTCAGGCGACGCCCCAAGCCTGACCAGCGTTTCCCATACCCCGAGCTCAGAGCCGATGTCTTTTTCGTCTTGCGCTTGACCTTCGCGGGCGACAGGCCGTACATACGCATCTTCTGCTGCTGCTGCGGCGTCAGATCCTTGTGATACAGCTTAACATATCGAGGGGGACGCTCCTGCAACTGCTGCTGCCGCATTATGTGCTTGCGCAGCAGCGAGCCATGGGAACGTAGATCACGACGACGACGTATGGCATTGCCAGTGGCAAGTGGATTCGAGTTGGACTGCTGGACTACGTACCTTGGCTTCGCGGCGGAGCAGCTGCTGCAGCTACAGCTGGACTTGTCCTGGGCGCGACAATCTAAAAGGGGAAGGCAATATGTTAACGTTTGTATCGTTTGCATAGATGCCATGATGTTGCTCACCTCCTTTGTTGACCGTAACACGATCCACCTTGGCATACAGCTTGGCCGGCTTCGTTTTGGGCGGAGCGGGCGTACGTGGCTCTTCGACGGTGAAATCGAAGCTGTAGCTAATCTTGGCCTTGGTCTGGACGGGCTTGTCCACACGATAGCCATACTGGCCGCCCTCGTACCTCTTGGGCTTGTTGGGATTGGGCACATTCAGCTGATAGCCCAGTTGGGTGGGACAGGCGCAGCCCTCCTCGCCCGTATAGACAACCTGAACGGGCGTGGGGGCAGCCGCAACGTGGCCAAGCAGCGCCAATGCCACAACCGGCAGCAAGGCAACCGCGATCGAGTGCAGCATTAACATTGTGGGGATATATTTATGTTTATCTTTCAAATAGTATCAAACGGCGTCTGCTTTGGTATCTGTCGTTCTGGCTACTAGCCCAAGCTTGGCTCGTCGCATTCTTTATATCGGCTTCGACTCCATCCAGTGCAATCTCTCACGCAGCACCAACGACCACGTCTGCTGGAGCGCTGTCTGCTCTGGCCAGCGGCGGCGGCGGCGACTGCGGCTGAACTTGAACTTGAACAATGTTTTTTTTTGCCTCTGTTTTTGTTGTTGCTTTGTACTGCTGTTGCAATTGTTGTTCGTGTAGATGCATGTGTATTTGCTGTTGTTGTTGTTGCTGCTGCTCACGCTGACCTTTTCAAATAATTTGCGCTTGCGATATTTTCGGACAAAAGTCATGTTCCCAGCATTCGCAGATTTCAGTGCCGAATCCAAGCGTTGCACTTGGGCTTAGGGGCAGTCAAATAAAACTCACAATTATGTTTGATTGGCAACTGCTTTGCACTGCTTTCTGCTGCGTGCATCGATTGCTGGAGTCGGTATATCGACTAATCGATAAATGTATTTAGTCAAGTCAACCATCCCTAATCCGACATTCAGCCGTTAAAGGGCATTTTTAATTTACCGTTTTTTGCTTTCGCTCATGCAACATTATTTGTTGTATACTTTTAGGGCAAAAAATTAAAAATTACTGATAAAAGTGTTCATTTAATCGTGTTCTTTTCTTATCGAACAATTTTTTACTTGGAATTCACTTTTTACGTATTGTTCATCTGATAGCGTTGTTGACATTCAGAACAAAACAAAAAAAAACAAAACCAAAAAAATGCATGATGAGCGTGTTCTTCAGATATCGCATTACAGGCCAGCTATATATGTATGTATGAAAGCCAACAACGTTCGATCAGAGCTTCCAATGTCATAAAGACGTCTTCACGATCCTAGTCTTTGGGTTTGATAAACTTAAATTCAACTTTAATTCTGGATAAAGAGAAGGGATAAGGCCGTCTTTTTTGAACATTTGCACTCCAATGTTTGTGTATTTTTAAATAAGTTTTAAACGCTAACTAATACATACATACATCATACATCATTTCATCCATCCCCATTCATATACAATTATCTACAGATTGAGCTAGTACTGCTTATTAGTAGCTGTCCCCATCCAGCTCCTGGCGACGTGCATTGCGATAGGAGGCAACGCGACCGGGCTTGAAGCCACAGTCGACTGACACCTTGCCACCCACCTTGCCGTAGCTGTCGCTGTTGGAGCTGGAACTGTATGAGGATCTGCCAGTGGTGATTTTCTTGAATTTGGGATTCTTGAATTGTTCGGTAATGTAGCCAAGCTGCTTGTATGTCAACTGAGGCGCCGACTCGTCGCTGTCAGCGGCTTGTTCCTCCTCTTCCTCGATGTACTCCTCCTCCTCCTCCTTGGCCACATAGTTGCGCTTCTTCAGCGTGATGACATCGCTCTTTAGCTTAAACAGATTCTCCTCGGGCACATTGGAGAAGAACACCTTTTGCTGTCCATCCACGGGCTTCTGGGCGAACCCATATGCCAGCTTCGCCTCGGGCACGTTGATGGCCTTGCCCGCCTGGACGGCCAGGCTGACACTTATGGGATCAGCAGCTGCGCTGTCATCCTTCACCTTCAGCTCGGCCGCATAGCCGATGCTAAAGTAGAGTCAGCATTAGTAGCTGCAGTAAATCGATGGCTGGACGATTGAATGCTTACTTATCGTATGTGGAGCTGCTGCTGGAGCTGGCGTAGCTGCTATCGTCGCTCTTCTGACAGCCGCAGGTGGGTTTGCATGGCTTCTGTGGAAATGACGAGAGTTTTGGGTATCGGTATCGAATTGAGTTTGAGTTCTATCATTGCGAGCAGGTTGATGTTGTTGGCGCACGTACGGGATGATAATGACGACAGAGTTAGTCCATTACGATGATGATGATGTTGTTGTGTTACTGCTGATGATGATGATGATGATGCAAGCTTAACGTTATAACGCTTGGCCTATTACGGTCGCTGATAGCGCTTGCATGCGGAAACGTTGATCGCAGCGGCAGAGGATGTGAGCATGTGTGCGTATGTAAGCATGTATACTTGTATGTATGTATGTATGTATGTATGTATGTAGGTGTGCGCTGTTGTGCTGGGCTTAACTGGGATTGTGTATATGAGCAACTGGGCTGGATCTACGATTCTAAGATTAGGTTTGCTACTGGGGTTAGTCACAGGCCATAGCCATAGCCCGCTGGCACCATGTGCACGGCACGCCGCTTGTGGCAGTCGGCGTGCTCCAAGCGCTGCAGCCGCTCGGCCAGACGCTGTGCCGCCAATGTCTTGGCCTCGATGGCACCCTCGAGCATGCGGCGGCTCAACAGATTGTTAAACGCGTGCACATATTGAAAGAGCTCACGTACTTTGCCGCAGGTCTTCGGCAGCTGGGCGGGCTCGATCAGCTGCTTGCTGCACCAGCAATTGTCGCCAATGGGCGACAGATTGACATCGCTCGGCTCATAGTAGCGGGGCTTCGGTCGCACTATTGTCGGTCCCTGGCAGCTCTGGCAGTAATCGGTGCCCTTCTCCGAGCACACACAAGCCGCCAACAGCTGCAAATACAAATCAGATCGGTTAGCTCAATCCCATATCGATTCCAAGTCGAGCTGGAGCTACTTACTCCCTGGCTGCACAGCAGTGCCAGCAGCATAGACAACATTAATTTGCAGGCGTGCATTGCGGCTGATCTCGTTGTTAATACTTTCTGATGATGGTGGTCTGAGGGGCTCGTCTTATCGGTCGCGTGCTGCTCTGCGCTCGTTAAACGTTTGAATTGGCACCGCAGCGACCCACACGTTTTATACCCAAGATCTAAAGCTCAGCTCACGTCGTTGTTGTTGTTGTTGTTGTAGGTGTGTGATTGTTATTGCTATTCTTATTTGTATATTATTATTGTTATTCTTATTGTCTATGCGATTCGCTTTAAATGAAACTCGCCAGCGCTTGCTCCATTTTGGCGCAGGGACACTTTCTCATTTCTACGCGCCAGGGTCACAGTTCAGGCAGCGGGCGCCGGACTCAGGTGTGCAGCGCTGCTTTCGCTTGGCGGCAGCACGTGCCCAAGTGCTCAGCGACAAGTGGATGTTGTGGGATGTGGTGATAAACGAAACCGCGCAAAGCTTGCCAAATTCCATGAAATTCATATCGCTAACGCTTTACTCGTTGTCTCCGTCACTGTCTCTGTCGCTGCCAACGACAACGACAACATCGGCATCGGCGTCGACGTCGACGTCGCCGCTGCCAAAAAATTAACAATGAAAGTTGTGCAAAATCAAGAGCATTTGCCAACGATTCGTCCGATTAGCGTTGCGTTCCCAATTCCCCGGTCAACGTCAGGGTCCGCCATTTCCATTGGTCCATGCAGCTAAATTAGGCCATTGACCTAAATTTTATTTTATAATGTTTAGCATAACAGCGCAGATTGAAAATATGCGATGTTGATTTGTCTATGGCGGCTACATACACACACACACACACACACGCACACGCATACATCTTCAATTTATTGCTATTTCACAGTTACTTGCTTATGCTTGCACTTCCCATTTATCGATAAGCAACGTCAGAGACTAATCGCTGTTATCGAATGAGCGCAGCATCAATTACGTTTCAAGATGAAACTTTATCGAAGGGAAATTCCGTTTTTAATATAACCTGGACATTTTTTTGATTGTTTCCAAATTCGAACCGGACACCTGACTAATAGCCTATTAAATTAAAAAATATAATATAATATATATTCAATTGAATAAATAATCGCTGGCAAGCGGATCAGAGAGCATACTATATGACTATCACACGACATTAATTGCCTGATGTAACAAAAATCTGAATGGCTAATAAATACGCTAAAAGGTTAAAGTGATAATTACGTAGTGAATTCTCTATAAACTAACAGCTTCAGAAATTCCCTGAAAATCAGAGAAAAACAAAAAAATTTGGGAAATTTCAGCTTTTTTAACGGTATTGCTTTACTGTCCACTCGTGGAGTGTTTCACTATATATGATAGTCCGGGTGCTATTGCAAAACCAGTGTCATTTTTGGTATGCTGGAAAAGCAGGGAATAGCTTTTAAGTAATCAGCTGGTGAGCGCGTGTCCAGCTGTCCGCCTTTCATCCAGTTGGTTAATTACAAATGACCATAGCCATGGCCCGCAATGGCTGCGCACGGCAACAGAATCGAGATCTAAGGGAAGCACAGTCCGATCGCCTTATCGCCAAGCAGGCGAAGTATAAAAGCGCAAAGCGCGCGGAATTATGAGCTCAGAGTAGTAAACACGGAATTCGGATTCGGAGAACAACAGACAGCCAGCCAGACAGCCACAGAGATTAGTGAGCAGCGTACAGTCGACTTGAAATAATATCAGCATCAATTTGCAATTGAGATTCCCCCCACAAGCATATAAGACACGTGGTATATAGCCCGCGCTATCAGTCGGATCAGAGTCTAGCAGTTAGCCTGGACAGCAACAGATCGTTCAGTACAGTCGTGGAGTCAAAAGTGTTCGAAAGTGTTCAGCGGCAGCAGAAGCCAGTCTACATCCTGTTGGAAGATCCTCAATCTTAAGATGGCAGCGAAAAGAATGGATTTGGGTGCACGCACGTTCCTTGTGCTGAGCGGCTGCTCGAATGCGCTTGGCCAGACGCTGGCCCAGGAGCTATGCGGCCGCTTGGCAGCCGGCTCTCTGGCGCTGATCCTCGATGAAAGCGCAGAGAAGTTGGAGGACTTGAAGCGGCAACTGACATCGGATGCAGTTCAAATCATCTGTGGCCTTTTGGATGAGCAGCATGACAATGGAGGGCAACTGCTGGAGCAGAGCTTGCTGTTAGCCGGAGGTGTTCCCTTCGAACGCACCATCATTGTGCACAACGAGGGGCAGACTGCAACGCATGTGCTGATGGAGCCGCAGACGGCACAGAGCTGGCTCGACTATGTCCAGCAGCAGTTGAATGCGCCGGTGGCATTGAATCAACGCTGGCTGAACGCCAGCCCACTGGCGGGCATCGAGAAGGTGGCGATCAATGTCACCTCGTCGCTGCAGGTGCGTCCGCTGGTGTACAGCACGCTGCTCTGCTCGTGCAAGCGGGCGCGCGACATGTACTTTCGCTCCATGGCCTGGGAGGAGGCGCGCGCCAATGTCCGTGTGCTAAGCTATGCACCCGGCTTGCTGGAGTCACATCAAGTCCTGTGCGACGAGAACGGCAATATGTTGGCTCCCGAGGACCTGATTGGGGTGCCACCCGACCATAAATTGCCATGCGTCCAACCGTTGCAGTCTACACTCAAGCTGATCAACATTCTGGAGGAGACGGCCTTTGTGTCCGGTCATGATGTGGACTACTACGACACCTTCTTCTTATGAGTAGCAATGCAGTCGTGGTCTGTGCATCCACTTGGTTATTGCAAGTGGTTCGCCCGGGCACGCACTGCTCCTGCTGACACGCATGTTAACATGGCTAACGGTTCTGATCAAGATTTTGTCCAATTGATAGCGGAAATGAATAAAATTTGGCTGCTGACCCTCGTGCGACTAACGGTACAATTTGCGTGCTACGCAAACGCAACACACGAAAACGAAACACAAAACAAACAAAAACAAGAATAGTTTTTATTTTTACTCGGGATTTATTAACGGGGACTATGGGTACCTTGAATTAGGGCAATTTGCAAGTGATCTCACATAGATAATGTATTACATAGCAACGATTATCAGCAGCGTTCGGTGATAAGAAACCTTTCTCTGTTCACAGCCTTAATCAGTTGAAAAAGGTTGGCAATATACTTTCATATTTTTCACATCGAAATTGTGGAAAGAAAAACACGTTAGTTGCCTACTCAAAATGTCGTTTCGTTACCGAGCTGGTCACCCTGCTGCTAGGTATGGCACATTTCCTATTTGTGCTATCGATATTTTTCAAGTGACACCTAATTAAAGTAAAATTAATTAATTAAAATTAATTAATTAAATTAGAAAACTCACACGTATATGTAAATTGTACAAATTCTAAAACAGCTGATAATGGGTTATCATGGGGCTGTCTCCCTATCAATCTATCTACCCCAGCCAACACAAATATACATAGATGGGACATTTGCAATAATTTTAGCAAGACTTCGCACTTCCACACAGGCTTATAAATGCAAATTCATGTTCGTCTCGAAAAATGTCTTTTTTTTAAGCGTCAGCACTTTGATACCCTTCTCAAAAAAAATTATATAGAAATTATAATTTTGTTTGAACGTTGCTGAAATTTCCATGTTTTTGCAATTTCCTACTTTCAGAAAGGAAGAAATTGAACCAATCGGTGTGCATACATGCATACATTTAATAGAGCAGTGAGTGCTGTGGAATTTGCTCAAATCATCGGACCTCTCCCTCGATCACACTGCGCCTTAGCTACAGTGAAGAGCGCGAGAGCGAAAGGGGCACCTTTTTTTTGTGGCTAGGGGGAATGACTCAAAGCTTATCGCTGCGGCCGTTTAACCATTCACAAACAGCGTAAGTCTTCGGGAGCTACGCAGCATTATCGCTGATAAGACCCGACTCACAATCGCCGGCTCAGCAACAATGTTGCTGCTATTAATGTGCGAGGCAAATGAACCATGCCGTAATAATTACACTGTTTACATATGTTTGTGTAATTTAAGTAATTATTGCTTGGTGCGTTCCACGCAAACTTTGTATATTTCGTAATCACGAAATCGTTAGTAAAAAGCACTTTTCATTTTCTAATTGGATGAGATTTCTGTGTGTCAATCGATTTCGTTTATTCAGCTCTAGTTTTACAAGCCGAAGAAGCTTGAGCTATGCCTATGATTCTTATTAGAAAAAATGAGGCAAGCCGGCTTGCGTTTTCGTTAGCAAATACACTAAGAAAAATGTTTAACTGTTTAAAATTTAACAAAACTTAAAAATATTTATTAAAATCCTGTTATCAACCCAAACCTCATCAGTTCAAAAATCGAGTTTAATAAATTTTTTTCAGTGCACTTTTATTTTATAGCATGTTGGGACTTTATATATTGCCATTACTCAACAGATTTTAAATTTTCAATCAAAGTAAAAAATATTTTTACTCGTTTTTTGTTAAGTTTTAGTCAGCTGTAGCAAAATGCATAAACTATTATTGTTATTTGACCTTGAGAAACTGCAGTTGCATTCCGCACTGTACGGCCGGAGGGCAATTGATAAGCGACGGCTGCTGTTTAAATTCATTTACGGGTCTTATTATGCGATCTTAAGTGCGACAATTAATAAGCAATTATCATTTAAATGCGGGCAACATGTAGCGCCGATAACCTTTTTATGCCGATGTCAGCCGAAGTGAATCTTAAAGCGGTTAAGCAACTATGTATAAATTGGACCGAGCAAAAACTCGTATATGTATGTACGTATGTGTGTTAGAAAAAGCTCATAAAAATTCCCAAACTCAATATGTGAAGGCGCAAAGCAGAAGAAAAAGAGGCTCTATTTACTATCGATTTAGTTATGACACTAGCTCGATGAGCCGCTTAGGCACGGAACACTAAAATAACAAGTGTCATAACCCTATACAAGAATTGACAGTTGCAGCGCGCGCGCGCACACACACACACAAATAAATATGCGCATATATATAGACAGCTACAGATACATACACGGTGCAAAGCTTTTGAGGGAGCTGCTTGAAAGCTACGTTCGGCGGACAGTCATAAGAAACCTGCAACCAACTGTTGACGCAGCGCTTGGAGTCGGAATAAAACTTGCCTTTCACCATGAATCTGGAGCAGCGCACTTATTTGCTGGTAACGGGCGCCTCGCGTGGCATTGGTCGAGAAATGGGCCAGCAGTTGGCGCGCCAATTGAAGGCCGCGGGCTCGGTGGTCGTTTTGCTGGGTCGCAGCGAGTCGCTGCTGCAAGAGACCAAATTGACCATATTGACAGATCGTCCGGAGCTCTCTGTGCACACGTATTCACTGGAGCTGGCCACAGCTGGTGGCTCAGATTTTGGGCGCATTTTGAGCGAAACGCTGCAAGGTAAGGATTGCAAACAGTTTGAACGCGCCATTGTGGTGCACAATGCGGGCACACTGGGGGACACTTCGCAGCATGCCCGGAATTTGGGTGACATTAAGACCCTGGAGCAGTATTATCACATCAATCTTTTCTCGACTCTGGCATTGAACGCTGAGTTCATGCGCATCTTCGCCAGCATTCCCAAATTGGTAGTGAATCTCAGTACTTTGGCGGCTCTGGAGCCCTTCCCCTCCATGGCCTACTACTGCACGGTGAAGGCAGCGCGTGAGATGTACTTCCGTGTGCTGGCGCTGGAGGAGTCTTCGCCCAAGACACTGGTGCTTAACTATGCCCCCGGCGTCATTGACACCCAGATGACCCTCCAGGTGCAGAGCGAGTCTCATGATCCGGGTCTGGCGGCCGCATTCAAGGAACAGCGTGAATCCAAGACCATGCTCACCCCACAGCAAACTGTGGTCAAGTTCGTGCAGGTCTTGAAGGCCAAGAAGTTTAAGTCGGGGGATCATGTGGACTACCGGGACTAGGAATATATACATATATATATATATATATATACATACATACATATACAGATATAAATATATATATACTATATTATACATATAAATAATTGCAAATTTAATCTGGTTCATTGAAATTATATTACGCTATGTTAACTAAATACAAATAAAAGCTCAAAAGCTCGTTACAACAATTTCATATTTAAATTTTTCAAAAGAAATCCGCTGCAGCTGTTCGCCTTGTAGCTGGAATCTTGAGCAGGTCATCCGTCAGAGTGGAGCCCGTATCGATGGGCGTGGCAGGGTCGGCACTGACCTTGGCCGGCATGGGCTTGACGTTAATCATTGACGGCATTGCGCGGACCACGCTTTGGGCCTTGCGTTTGCGGGTCGCTGGCGAAGGTGTCTGGAGTGGCGTGTGGTTGCGTAGCCCCAGCTTGCCAGTGGCAAGGCGTCGAGCGGCCGGCGACATGCTCGCTAGACGCTCCATGCTGGAACGCACGAACGGGGATCCGATGTTGCGGCGAGCTGTGTTGAGAGCCTGCTGCTTCTGGTTGCGCATCTTCTCGCTGACCTTCTCGGCCAGCGCAATGGCAATGTTCTCCCGGCGCGAGTTCTCGTTGATGTGAAACGAGGGTCCCGGCACGTTGCGGAGCGGTGTATCGCCGCCATCAAGGCGAAAGGGCGTGCCGTCGATCTCGCCCCAGGTCATGATTGGAGAGAAAGCTTTGCCGGGTCGCGGCGATGGGGAGCGCAGCAAATCGAATCCTCGAATACGTGGCGTGCTTGTGCCGGCCTCCTCACCCTTTGCATTCTTATTTGCATTGACGTCTGCATCACTGGGCTGTGGCTCCGTCTTGCACTGGTCTGGGAGTCGCGTGAAATTGTGTCTTATGGTGGGTTTGCTTGCTTGGTGCTTGAGGTTTTCCTGCTCGGACATTTCAACGCCGTCCGGCACATACATGACCGAGTTTCTGTTGGTGTACTTCCACGTCTCGATTTTGCGCAGCGGATCGGGAGTATCGAATTGCTGCTCAATGCTGGGCAGGATTAGCGCTCGCTGCAGCTGGTCGGTGGACAGCTGCTCATGATTGTAGAGCACTGCGTACTTCTGGCGCAGCTTCATTTCGGCTGTATCGATTATTTCCTGAAAGCTTTGATTGTCCTCGCTGGTGTAGCAATGTAGAAACGTGTCCAGGGACATCTTACGTCCGATGACATCCTGACAATCATCTTCGGCCATGCTTCGGCTTTGGCTGCTGTTGCTCGTGCTGGTGGTGGAGTGCGGTGTGTTTGGCAGAGGAGTTGCACTGGCGGTGCCAGTGCTCAATGGCGTCTCAAATGTGGCTGGTGTCATGGCTGCGAGGCAGAAAAGCAATTGGTTAAGACAATACGTCTCCGGATACCTAAGGAGCTTACCATTGTTGCGATTATTGCGTCTGTTCGCCGAGGCAGAGGCACGGCCTAAACTATAACGCGCGCGTATTTCAGCCATTTGTAGGAAATCACGACGCGACTCTGCGTCGAGATAGTCGTTTTGTGCCCGCAGCCGTTCCAAATCGGGAAAGAAGTCACGCTGTATGATCTTGGACATCTCCTCAATGTAACGCTCTTCGGTTAAGATTTTTGGTTTGCTTTTGCTGCTTGGCAATGGCAGCTTAAATTCCGCCAATTCATTGTCTTGCCCTTTGGCAATTGCCATGGCCCGACTGCCAGGTGTGCTGGGCGTTTTCGGTGTATCGGTCATTATGTGGAACACCTTTAAAAATTTTGTTATTAAACGTTTTATTTAAATGAGAACTCAGGACAAACAAACTTACTAAAACTGAAACGGCGATGGTACTATCGAACGATATATCGATTGCAATTTAATCGCTCCATAATTATTAACGATAGTGTTCATTTTATTGATATTTATTTATCGAGCTGTGGGAATATCGCTGCTTTGATATTAGCTGGAGGGTTGCCATACTGCTGTAAAACTATCGTCTAAGCTATAAAAATATCGAATGCAAATAATAAAAAAACCGTTGAAATTACGGGTTTTAAAAATGCATTTATATATATATATATATATATATATATATATATATATTATATATTTTTTTGCAACTCCTGCTTCAGGCCTATTTCCCATTGATGATACTACTCCAGCTTTTGACAGTTGAAAAGTTTCAACCTGTTTGACAGTTTTAAATAATCATAGCAACCTTGAAAATATTGTAACTTCGAAATAAGTTAGCTTCGCAAATATTACAGTACAATTCTTGGCAGTTATGTACAAAGAGACATAAAAACATAAAAATACTTTTGTCGAATGGAACTAATTGATGAATTCAGGATAATGTGTACATTCGTCGCTATCGTCGTTCCGGCTCTCATAATTATTGCTATGTCGTTGTATCGTTTCAAGGGATATCTCGCTTACAAAGTACTGGAATGGATGTATCGTCGTCTGCCATGTGACGCCAAGTGCACTATCTGCTTGGAAAACACCAAGGATGGAGGACTGACTGGAGCTTATCGGCTGCCATGCAAGCACTGGTTCCACAAGACTTGCTTACGTACATGGCTCAACTATAACCATAGCTGCCCCAACTGTCGTGGTGTCGTCAAATATTGGAATGGCCAGAAACTTAAGCCGGTCGTCCGGATGCAACAAGCTGTTGTCAATAATGAAATTGAAGAAATTGTCGAAGAGCAACGTAGATCTAGATCGAGATCTCCACCAAGGGACAGACCACCACCCGGGCCCGTCCGCCGACCGGCCCTATCTACACACACGCGCCGTTCAAGACTCAACTAGTATTTAGAATCGATCTGCCATTTTGAATAACCCACCAAAAGACACTCCTCATAATTTCAAAAGCCTTCCATTAGGTTATTCGAGTGGAAAAAGAAGATTGATATCCTTATGAAGACTGATATTATTGTTAAACTTCCATTTTATTTCAATACGAATTAAAATAAGAATCGTTTGACTCTCCGCGCAGCAGCTGAAAACAAAACTTTTATTTTTGTGAAAAAGATTTTTCTTTTACTTTTTATAATGAAAGCTTTATATGTTATGTAACTATAATTGATATGCCCACCAGGGGGCGTGGCAAGTCGGGTAGCACCATATGTTTGACAACAAGAATAGAATAGATAAATCGGATATTAATATAAATATTTTATATAGCTGTGCCCTTTGTGGGCGTGGCAAATTAGAAATAGCTATATCTTCCACCGTTCCACCACAGCTAGAGCCCCAAAATTTAAGCAAGTAAGTTATATAACCTATACATAGTTTGTAGTTTGATCAGAACGTATAAATTTAGGCTCTTTAAGGGCGTGACAAATCAGCAAAAAACTATATCTTCCACATTTAGGGCGCTGCGATTCGATCTACAGTACCATATAGATCTATAACCCCAACTATAGGACGATTGGGACCTCATTGAAATTCGCCTTTTGGCTGGTTTAGAAATAAGTTTTGGAATATAAGGATAAAGACTAAGACTAAGATAACTTGGCTAGTTAACTAGATAAGAGTTTGGGATTTGAACCCAGATCTTTAAAGTGACAAATGACTGCAGAAATATATAAGTCATAAAAATATATAAAATATAAAAATATAAAATATATAATTACAATATGTATTATCAGTAGAGGGGAATAACAGTTATCTAATTGGGAAACTTGGTTATACATATATCCTTTATAGATATAGTAATTCCCGATTTGCCAAGCCCCCTGTGGGCGGGGATATATAATCTTGTTATCTTGAGAGAGTGTCAACCACACGCCCCCAATCAGCGTAACTATATATACTATATCTTTTTGAATCGGATTGATATATTCTCATATATCCGTATTCCAAATTTCAAGTCTAAAGCTCTTGTAGCGCAAAATATTATAGGATTATATAGAAACTCCCGATTTGCCATGCTCCAGGATCAATTTATCTTAAAGGGAGGTCAACAGTAATCCACAAATACAAATTTTGATGCTCTAGCTCCAAAGCTGTAGAAGAGTAAATATTCCAATTCCGAAAACAGCGTTTTAGTTTTAATAGATATAGCATTTCTAAACTCGATCTGACGTGGGTACCCTTGAGTACTGCGCTACTGCGACGCCGCACTCTCTCGTAAGCATTTCAATGTATTTGTGCACACGAATAGAGCAAAAGCATGCGCTAGGCGCTTGCTGTCGCTTGCTTTTGCCGATTGACAAAATGTTTTCTTTGATAACTTCTGTGTTACTTCACGGATTTTGATTAAATTTTCAGCATTAAATCCTTTGATTGTATTCGATATGCTATACTGCCTAAAAAAGTAAAAAAATTTAAATTATGGCTATATTTTGCGTTGTAAATAAGTAACTTCGTGTACAATTTCAAGTCTCTTGCTCCTCTTTCAAACGTACGGACAGACGGATAGAGAGACATACGGACAGAGCTAAATCGAGTCAGTTCGTCGTCAGTCTCAAGTATATATATACTTTATGGGGTCTGCCACGCCTCCTTCTACCTGTTACATATTGTTTGCAAAACCAATTTACCCTGATTTCCCACTTTCAATGGGTTCAGGTCTTGAGATCAAAAGCTTAACTCTGGGAAATACTGATTACACAGTTATATATATATATAATTGTGCTAAGCATAGTCATAGTCTAGCTTTTGCATCAGCAGATCTCTCTATATATAATATATGCAGCTAATCTGACTTCGAGCCTCCTCGATTTTTTTGGAGCATCTGAATCTGCTCTTTATTTCCGCAGCTTCTCATGCATCGTTTCGTTATCTGTGATATTATTTATATAATGCTTAACTTATGTTCTCGATTTGCCCGATCTCCGGCAATAATTCCATTGAGAATGGCTCAATTTTCCAAAGGAAAACGCCATCGACATCAACAGATGCCATTATCATTATCAAAGCTGCTGCTGCAGCAGCGACTGCCGCTGCTCCCCTTTGGCCAACAAATCTGTTAACAGTTGGCAATAATTGTGCAGCGGCAGCGAGCATCGTCATAATTTCAGTGGCTGCTTTGTCCCTTTTCGGCTGCCAGCATAACGCCAACATATACATGTATGTATGTATGTATGTATGTATTGCGGCTATTTTTGGGCCCTGCCTTTTATTGTTGCAGGCAGCCCGTTGTCATCGATCGCATTAATTTTGGTAAGTGCGGGCAGGCAGCATGGGTTGTTCTTGCTTGTTGTTGGCCTAAGATGCTGAGGAGACAGTTTTCAACACGATTTTTATGGCACGACATTTCCGAGCAACATTCTCTTGAATTACTCGCTCAATTTCCGTTGAATCAACTGCAGCAGCAACTGTTGCTGCTGCCGGGCACGTTAATTGATGGCCTGCTGCAATATTGTGTAATATTAATTAGTTTGCAGCGACAGCCATCAAAACATAATTTGTAAATACATATTTGCTCAACATTTCGCCAACATTTCGCACTCGACTCGATTTTTGTCAACTCTTCTACTTCTTTTCCCTTTTTTTCACATCATTTTCACGGCTCATAAAAGCAAAGACTACTTTGTTGCCTTTGTCGCCAGCTCCGACAGCGCCTCCATCTGATTTCACTCCGCGTCTGCTGTGCCGGGCACGTGCAGGGCTGGCTTCAAAGGGACTGGGGCACAGATTTGTTTGTGGGCGTGGCAGCAATATGTCAATATCCACTCGAGAGTCGCGCATGCGTGCGCCCCAAATGCCCGGAAAAGGTGGCCACAAAAGGATTGCAGCGTGGATTGGAGCGTGTCGAAATGTCCCTTCGAAGCGACTGGAATATACCCTGTAAGAGCTATCATGCTTACATAACCTTAGTTTAAACGACTTTAAGCGACTCGGAAATACCCTGCTACAACTTTTGCTATGCTTATCATAAGTTATTTTGAAGAGCTGATAACAGAAGAAAGCATCTCCGACTATATAAAGTATATATATATTTGTGATCAGCACGACAAGCTCAGTTATATCCCTTTTCCGTCTGTCTGCTTGCCTGTCTGGATCGACGCAATTTTCTCCGAGACTATTGAAGCTACAGAGCTGAAATTTTGCCATTCCGATCGGATGACTATATTCCATAGCTCTCATAGGACAAATCGGTTTTTAGAAAGGTCTTTGTGTATATATATATATATATATATATATATATACGAGTATATATTCCAAATTGCAAGTCTTAGACTTCAATAGCGCCGAAATTTATATATATATATATATATACATATATAGTACTTATAGCTACGCCCCTTTGGGGCATGGTAAATCAGGTAATACTATATCTTCTACAGTTTAAGAGCTAGAATATCAAAATTTGGGAAGTAAGGCACTGTTGAACTACCCTAAGCTCGATCAAAAAATAATACATTTACGCCTATTAGGGGCGTGGCAAATCGGTAAAAACTATATATCTTACAAATCTTAGAAATATAAAAATTAACATATACTTGAGCTTGAGCGCTTCGACAAAACTATAAAAAATATATATATCCGTCTCTTCAAGGCGTGGCAAATCGGAGAAAACTATATTTTCCAAAATTTTATAGCTGGAGACTAGAGAGCTAGAGAATAGATTGGGAAACAGAGAATATCTATAATAGATTGACAAAAAATCATATATATCCACCTCTTGGGGCGTGGCAAATCGGTAAAAAAACTGTTTTTTTCTACAATTTGGCACCTAAAGACCAAAAGATTAGCAAATATGTCAGATGAAGATATCTCTTCTTGGCAAACCAGAAAATATATCTATATGTTCTATAATTACAAGAATATTACCAAACTACTTGAGCTTCTCATCATTTAATGAGCTCAATCGAATAACTTTAAGTCTTTAAGCTAGCTAACTACAAAGAAGCCCATTGAAAATGGAAAATGGAAAAACCTGTCCTATAAAGGTATACATTTTCTTCTTATTAGAAAACTTTTGGTATAAACCCAGTTTCAGGCCGTTTTTTTTTTGTTATGAGATTTTTGATATATGCAAAACTTGTCTAAGAATCTCAGGAACTCAAAATACACTTTAAGGTTCATGAAAATCCTGATTAGTTAACTTTTAGTCAGCAAGCAAGTGGATTCGAATCCTTAAGTCAAACCACCAACAATTTCTGATCCAAAGAAGAAAGATTGCTGCAAATATTGATCGATAAACTCAAGTTCCTGCCACTGTTACAGGGTATTTGGAGAAGAGGGAGAACAAGGAAAGGGAATAAAGAATACCAAACACGCATAAACAAAGGTTCAAGTGTCAATGACAAACCGGGGAAAAAAAAACTAAGTCAAAATATAAACACAGTTTCACTTTCAAAGCGATTAGCTATGGACGCGCCTTCAACTAGTGCGGAAAATGTAGCAACAACAACAAATGTTTGCTCTGAGCAAGTTGATAAGAATAACAGACACAATCTCAGTTGCAGTTGTTGTTGTTGTTGTTGTTGTTGTTCCGCCACTTGAAAACCTTGCAGCCATTTGACACCAGCAGACGGAGCAAACGAACGCAAATATCGATCGGCCAGGCGACACACCGCACACCTACAACAGCGACAGACACACACACACACACACACATATACTTCAGTTGTTGTTGTGCGACCTACCGCAGCGGGTATCTGCATATAAATATTCAAATATTGACTCGATAGTCGTTTTACAGTGGCAGCCCCGAAATCATCTTTCAAAGGGTCTTTCGGTCTCTCGGCTGAGCCTTTTAAAGTGCCTGGCGTCTGCCCAACCCATTATCGTCTTCAACATGATCATTGTCATATCGGACTTGGCCTTGCAATCCTAGGCTAATACCCATATACGCACATTATATTGCTGAGCGTGAACTATTCGACGTCATTCCCTGATAAGGCTTATCAACAATTGGAAATAAGAGAGACTGTCGCATTTTGATTAGCTTTCCCAACTGAAGCCTATAACAATCTACAGTTAAGGCAGCATAAAGCTTAAGACAACTATAGCATATAGCCTTATCTTTGCATACACATATATATATATATATATTCCCATACAGATTTAATTTGAAGTAGACTTTCCGGTTACGTCACATTCGTTGTAATGAATCACTATGGAATGAGTCTAATTACTCATCATCTTTCGACATTTTTGAGTAGATTAAACACACCCAAAAAGCAACTCATATTTAAGATACGAAAGGAGAAAACAGGAAATCATAAGAAAAACGGTATGTGGTATTGCTTTGCAATACTTTTCATCTTGATCAGGATCAAGAGTCGAGCCGATGTAGAGTGCGTCTTTGCGTTTGTCAGTTTTTCCATCAGTCCTACCGCCTATCCGTCCGTCAGTCCGACTATCTACATATCTGTCCGCCCATCAGCTCGTCTCTCCGTCCATCTATCCGCCTGCCCATTCGTCCGTTTATTCGTCCGTCTATCTGTCCATCCATCCGTCCTTTCATCCTTCTATCCTTCCGTCCGTCCGTTTCTCCAATCCATTCCGTCTATCTCTCTGTTCATCCGTTCGTCTGTCCGCCTGTCCATCCGTCCAACCGTCCGTTTATTCGTCCGTCTTTCCGTCCATCAGTTCTTCTATCCTTCCGTCTGTCCGTCTCTCCGACCAACCGTACGTTCATTCGTCCGACTTTCCGTCCATCCATCCGTTCTTCTATCCTTCCGTCCGTCAGTCTCTCCGTCCATCTGTCCGTCTGCCCGCCTGTCCATCCGTCAAACCGTTCGTTTATTCGTCCGTCTTTCCGTCCGATTATCCGTCCATTCGTTCTTCTATCCTTCCGTCTGTCCGTCGCTCCGTCCATCTGTACACCCGTCCATCCGTCCGTCCATTCGTCTACCCATCTGACCGTGTGTCCTGTATGTCCGTCCGTTTGATTGAACGCATCGATCTCTGAACTTAGAACTGAGGACTTTAAATCTTACACGTAGTTCCTCCCATATCAAACCCTGAACAAGTTTCTTTCAAATAATCAATAATCTCTTTGATTTCCATAAAATCAATTAAAATCAATATCAAACAAGAGCTAGACCAGATTCATGAAGTCTAAAAAATGATCAAAAAATTATAAAAGACGGAAGGACGGATGGACGGACGAATAAACGGACGGATGGACAGGCGGACAGATGGACGGATAGACGGAGAGACGGACAGACGGAAGTATAGAAGGACGGATGGATGGACGGATAGACGGACAAAAATACATACTTTTCGGCAACTATTACAGGATGTCTGTTGTCGGACACCTGATATTATAGGAGAGCTTAAAAACTAGTTTGATAAACTTTATCAAATCAGTTGCTTGATTGATTTTTACACAAAATCTCTAACATATAGACTATGTGCTGCAGTAGTACGTAATACAGCCGGTTCGGGTCCATGTGGTTTATGCAACACGTTTCTGTTGCCATTTCGCCCTCAGCGACACATCTGCTTTAAAGTTGTTTGTTGTTGTTGTCTTTTTGTGTTATTGTTTTTATGAATTTGGATGCAAGTGTTGAGAAATTTATGTGCTCCCGGTCCGTGTCTCAACTGAATGCCCAAATGCATGCCAATTTGCTTTTATTTATGGAGCCAACAACAACGACGATTAAATTTTTAGACGCTGCGAAAAAAGAACTTGGATAAACACGAACCTCCGTGTGAGTATGACGTATGTCTGACAGCTCTTTGATGATAGTCTTTTTGAGCATTTACGATGCGACACGGCCAAAGTTCAATAGCGATATATAATCAATCTCTCGATTCCAGGTTTCCTACCTCCCATACCCAATCCCATTCCATCCAATACGTCACTTTTTAGCTATTTTGGTATATTTATCTTTTTTTTGTGGATTTGTAATACTTATATCTATTGTGACTAATGAATGTCGCGTTTTGACGTCTTGTCACTTGGCTGAGTTCGTTTGTTGTTTCCTAGACGTTGCTCTGACAACGTGTGAAATTGCATAGATGATTCGACGCATAGCTCTAATCTTAGGTATATAGGTAATACACACTCACACTCACAGACCCACACACACACATGTTCATAGACTAGCATATAAACGTCACAATCGTGCCGTTACTAATGATAACAACACCACATGGTGCACGCTTCAGCGACGAGGGGTCCCAGCTCAGACAGCTATGTATTATATATAGTATATATTATATATCGTGCAAAGATATAGTACCAGCATTCATATATATGTATATAGCTGGTATTACTGATGTCGAAGTCCGTATCGGCAGTTCCACATAAAAAATGTTGACTTCGATAATCGAGCTATGTGTGAAACACTCTATTCATTGATTAGATTAGTCCGTATGACTGTACCTGTATATATATACATACTTTTATTTTGTCATTTACAGGTGTGGTCAGTATTGCGCTTGACTCGAAATATATTTTAGAAATATTCTTGACTAACTTCATTGGCATTATTAATCATACCCACAAGACCTAAAATATTACTTACATTAGTCTGACTATTTGTAGAGCGGGAATAGAAAAAACACAAAAAAAAAGAAAATATAAATTGATAAGATATGATATAGATGTGTATATAGTACAAGGAAGCAACAGTGTTTCAGTTAAACCTATATAGCTTTATCTAATGTGAATCGATTTGCTTGATCGGATGCTATTTCATAATCATAATCATAATTGTGATTTTTAAATCTAATTTCTTAGTTTTTTTTCCCAATTTAGGGGATATGTATAGACATACAAATTTTGTATACACCATAGAAAATACCACAATTGGGGCTACTTAGCTCTAATAGTTTTCGAATTATTCTGAAATATAAAATGATTTAAAATGATTTTTATAAAAAATGAATAAATTGCAGATGAATGTGAGAAACTAAACTCAAGCTATTAAGGAACTACAGTATAAATTTACATGTATAAATTTATTGTGAATTGCGGCTAAATTAAATGTTTGAAAGGCTTTGTTGATCTGCCTGCCTATCTATCATCTTTTATCCAACTGCACTCGAGCGTTTGTATGTGTGTGTATGGTGTGTGTTTGTGTGTGTGCTTGTGTGTGTGTGTCTGCATGTTTAGGTGGGGCGATAGGCGTGAAAGCAACAAGAACGAATTGATTTTAATGCTGTTATACGCACGCACACACACATACACAGACACGCACACACGCACAAGCCCGAAAGCCCAGGTGTGCCTGCGTGCAAGTGTGTACACACTCTTTCGTTGGTTAACTGTAATTAAAACAATGGCACTTTTTGTTTACACAAGAGCGAAAAGGCTAGCGCGCGCTGAGAGGCCGTGCGCACGAGCGAGCGGGAGAGATGGTGATGGGTGAGAGTGAAAGTAAACAAAGGATAGCACCAATTGCCGTCAATTGGCGGCCATTTTGTTGGCTCGCGCATTTTACCGTTAGCTAAGAAATATATTCATTTTTGAGTTTCTTGTTAATTTAGATTTGGCATTTATTGTTGAAATGTTTATATGTACATAGAGAACAAAAAAGAAGTGCGAAAGAGAGACACAGAGAGAGAGAGAGAGAGAGAGCGAGAGAGATAGAGATAGTTGAGTAAAGTAGAACACTTAGCAAACTTACACAATATTACAGTTTAATAACAATTTAAAGACAATGCAAGAGTTGTAAAATAAAAAAAAAATTTCTTGTTACATGCTAGAATTTGTTTACAATTACGATATATTTTTCTTTCTTTTTTTTGGCACACTTTTGAACTAGACACAAAATTGTCGCTTAAAGCTAGCAAAAAAAAAAAAAATTAAGTGAAGTTGAGTTTTGGGTTAGTTGAAAATACTTGTAATACTTGAGTGCAGGCCCCCAGGCTGACTAATAATAATACTTGGCATTGCGACTCCCCCGACGCCCCATCAGCGTGGCCCCAAATCGATGTAGCTGTTGGGCCGCATCATTTGATGGGCAGCCGCTGCGCTGCCGTAGAAGCTCTGATAGCTGCTCATGCCGTAGGCGGCCGCCGCCGCCTGTCGCATGTGACCCGGCGAGACCTTGAGCTTGTCGTAGGGACTGCCATAGCCGTGGCTGTGATAGTGCGCCGCATTGTGATGATAGATGGCGCCAAAGTTGCTCTGCTCCCCCGCATATGGCTGGCCGATGCTCGAGTAGATATTCGCTGCGGCCATCACCTGAGTTGCCGCCGCAGCGGCAGCAGCAGCACCGGGCGCTGGCGGCGACGCCGAACTAGCCGACAGCGGCGTCAACGGCGTTGCCGTATGCTGATGCTGATGCTGATGATGCTGGTAGGGATGATGATAGGTGCCGCCATAGCTGCTGGACATTTGATGTAGGCTCTGCTGCTGTTGCTGCTGTTGCTGTTGTTGATGTTGCTGCTGTTGCTGTTGTTGTTGCTGCTGCTGTTGGTGTTGCTGTTGCAATTGCTGCGACGCTGGCTGCAATTGTTGCTGATGCAGTTGCTGCGGCGTCGCTTCCAGCTGAAAGGCCAGCAAGTCGGGCGAGTTGCCTGTTGAGCTGCTTGAGGGCGTGGCTGGCAGCTGCATAGCCAATTGAGTTGTTGTTGTTGCTGCTGTTGTTGCTGCTGCTGCTGCTGCTGCTGCTGTTTGCTGCTCCACAAGCTCTGTGCAGGACAAGTTGAAGCTGTTTGGCGGCGTTCTGTCCTTAGCCTTTAAATGCTGCTGCTGCTGCTGCTGCTGCTGTAGTTGAAGTTGTTGCTGCTGCTGCTGCTGTTGCTGGTGCTGCTGGTGCTGCTGCTGCTGCTTCATGCGCGCTTGACTCTCATGGCTCATGCTGGACATGCCCAGGCTGCCGCTGGTGCTGCAATTAAGTTTCAAATTGAAAAATTGTTCAAATTTTTTAATAAACATTCTATATGGATTTTTGTTTACAAACGACCCTCGGCCACAATGCCGAAATATATGAAAAGAGCTAGAGAAGAATTGTTTATGCCAGGCGTTACGGCTGGCAGGCACGTCTGTCAGCTGGCCCATCATAGCCAGCCGGAGCTGCTTATGCTCCGCATTCTAAGTTGAAGTTCTGCTCTCGCCCATTTTTGAGTTATTGTTTCATGTGTGTTTTATTTTTGTAGATGCGACGCGTCGGCAATTCCCCGAAACGACTTCGGTCGACGGACTGTCTAGCTAACCACTTGGATTTGAATTGTCTATGTGTGTGTGCGTGTGTGAGTGTGTGTGTGTCGGGCGTCGCTCTTAAGTGGGTCAATTTCATAACAAATGATATACAAAACGATATTCATCTATTAAGTCTTGTCTCTGGAATCAAATCTTACTTTTCAGCCAAGTTTCATTTGATTTTTGTTTCTTTATTTGATAATTGAATATATAAGAGATTTTTTACATATATAAGACATACTATAACTACTACTTTACTATGCTTGGCATCAATTCTTAGATATCTCACCAAAACCTCAAAATAATTCTCACTTTTCAGCTAAATTTCATTTGATTTTTGTTTCTTTTTTAATTTTTTCATATATTTTCAATCTATTTGCTATACTACATTTACAATTCGTTTAAAGTTTGTCTGTAGAAATTAAATGCATTTTCTTTATATCCTATAGCTACTACTATACTATACTACCTAAACTGTCCCTAGTTATAACTCAGCTAAGTCTCACAATATTTCTAAATTTTCAGCCATTTATATATAGATTATTGTTTCTTTTTCAATCGTTTTATATATCCTCATTATCTTGTATATAAGAAATTTTCAATTCATCAAAGTTAATATATTTTATATATATGTACATAAATAATATAGTTCTAAGCTATCTCTAGTTAAATCCAAGCAAATTCACAAAATATTTTTAAATTTTCAGCTCTATATCTATAGATTATTGGTTATTTTTTAGTCATTTTCTATATATCCTCATTATGTTGCTTGCAGAAATGAAATATTTTCTATATATACTATAACTGCTACTTTACTATACTTGGAATCAATTCTAATCTATCTCTAGTTAAATCTCAGCAAAGTCTCAAAATATTTTTAACTTTTCAATGGATTTTTGTTTCTTTTTTTTAATCATTTCATATATCTTCCACTTACTTTAAATAAGAAATTTACAATTTGTCAAAGTTTTTTGAATATATTTTCTATACCATATCAGCTTCTTTATATACTATATAGTACCTTATGCAGGGTATTCATTTGTCGTCAACTGTTTTTCTTTTTAATAATTATGTCTAAGACTTATTTTTTTTTATAAATCTTATGTCGTATTTTATTGAGGCTTAAACAAGATCTCTCTAGTTCTGCGAGCCATTTATTATATAATATTTTGAGTAAGCTCTATAAAGACTTATGGCTAGGGAGTTGGCCTACTTACACATCGTTGGTGCCATCATCTCGAAATCCTTTGGCGAATGGGTTGCTCGATATTTTCAGTTGTGTCACCTGCAAAACACACACACACAAACAAATGTATTTTTGATATATATAAATATATTTTAAGTATTTAATAAATTCTTTTTTTTTTGCCCCAAATTATGTTAATAATATTTATTGTGCGTTGTTCTTATTACAATATAAATGCAGCAAATTAGAGAATGTTTACAAAGCATTCAAGAGAACAGCTACTACATAAGCAACAAGAACAAACACACTCACACAGACACAAATTTATTTGCAATAAATTGTGGAATGAAAAGTGTTAACACCCACGTTGGGCGCATAAATTATTTCAAATACTTTCATTAAAATGGCGCTAAAAATAAAATATCAGAAATTCTTCTTGGAAAATTATGAATATGAAAAAAAGTAGAGTACTTCAACTATGCCATGCAGCTCAAATAGCCAAAAAAAAAAAATATAATAAAAATTATTGTAGCAAAAACTTATTTTATTTTTAATTTTTGAATATCTTTCGCACACTCTATAAATAGTATTGTCGCAAGGCAATTTGTTAATGTGTGATAAAGTGTATCTGTCAGTCGTTGCTCTTGATAAATGTTGAATTTTTGCTTTGAGTTAGAAGCCCCCTTTTGAACATTGCATTGTAAATTAATAAACATAAAGAACACAAGAAATTAAAACATTAACAATTGGGGCCAATTTGGCACAAGTTCTGTAAACGATTGGGGGGGGGGGGAGAGGGGTTTGTAGCTGAGGTAGCCGATGGAGGCCCAAGCATAAAAATCTTGTCGACCAAATGTTACACAAATGTTAATTTGACTAAAGACTGGGAAGCGTTGGCGCTTGTCATTTACAAGTGGATCCGATGACAAGTGGGTCAAGTGCCTCCAGTATCCCTCTTACATACCCTGTTCCCATGCCCACTGCCCAGGCCTGTGCTTGTGCCTATGCCCATGCCATACCCCTGCCCAATGCCCATGCTCAGGCCCAGGCCCAGGCCCAGTCTCAGTCCATGATCAGTCCCCAGCTCCTGCCTCTGTCCATGCCCCTGCCCATTGGTTTCTACTCACGCGCTGGTTCTGATATGCTGTTACGGCCGTAAAGCTGGTCTCCGGGAAGATGAACGTGCGAAAGTGACTCGAATGCTCATTCTCATCCAGCGAGGCATTCTTTGGCGGCAAATAGACCAAGTGGAAGCGCGGCTGGTAGCGATGCATCGAGTTCAATATGATCTGTGAATTGGGGGAATAAAAACAGAGATCATGTCATATGTATCTATGTATGTATGTATGTATGTATGTATGTTGTGTGCTTTCGGTTGGCGGCTGCTGGTTTTTGTTTAGCGCTTTCAAAACACAACAACAACAACAACAACAAGAGCAACAACAAATAATTGTTGTTTGGCGCGGGCGGCGACCAAATGTTTTATGCCCGAGCATAAACAAAGCCAAGCACTCGATTTATGGCCCTATTAAATATGCCGTTACTCACATGGCCATTCTCGTCCAGCTGATTGTTGGTCAGCTTCAGCTTGTCGAAGGACACAATTTGCTTCATCCAGTTGGCGCCGGCCGCCGGCGAATCGGGATGCACATGTATCCGCGGCGGCGATATGGCATCCGCCTTGCCCGCAACCACCCAGCACGAGCTGCAATAGATTCAGTTGAGTATCTCCATGCCCATTGCATGCATCTTCGACTTACTTGTGGAACGCATAGCGATAGCGTTTGTCATCCATCGGCACAAAGTCCATCATGCATATGTAGGTGGCATGCGGATCGAGGCCACCGATCCGCACCTGAAACGTGGGAAACATGCGACGGCCCGTTTTCGTGATGATCATCTCGGTGCCCTGCGCATGGAACTGATCCCACAGCGCCTTCGTTTCCAATACAACAATTGCCTGCGCCAGCGATGGATGCACTGGCTCCGGTTCCTGAAGAAATTCAGAAAACAAATATATGAATTTTTAATAATCCTTCAGATTTCAGAGGCTTACTAGGGTAATATATGATAATCAAACAGAAAATGTTGGAGCAAATCCTAGAACTAAAAAAGTTTTTATGTAAAAGAAAATAGATTGATTTTGTATAATGAAGCTATATCGTAATCTAACTGTAACTGAAGGCTATGCAAGATATCATGAAAAATATGATTAAACGAAAATTATTTTCCGAAATACTTTTTTTTTAAAGTCTTAAAGCTATATGATATAATGATAAACAACAGAATTGGAATACATTATTTTTTATCAAGATATCTTTAAGGCAATATGATATAGTAAATCTACATTTTGCCTATAAGAAAAGTTGTTTTTTTTGTGAGATATATATATAGAAAAGAAAAGATTATAAGATTTTTATTTGTTTATTCATATGACAGCTATAATATAGTGGAGTAATCAGAGTGATTTCCTTAAAAAGACAAACGACTTTATTATGTAGATTATTATATAGTAATAGATCTATATATATAGCATATACACATGTTGCCTCTTGGTATACTGTGATGTAGATCTATATATATAGAGTAATATAGTCTAACATATAGTAGTATATATAAGGATTTCTGTAGTATAATAATAATAGATCTGCGTAGTATACCTAGAGGAAATACTACAAGTAGATACCCATATAATAAGTCTATATAGTACACCTAGTATTAGTAGTATATCTATATAGTATGCCTATATGAATCAATATATAAATAGAGGAAATATGATGCATTACGCTTGCTTTAATGAAGTGAATCTAATTCCTCAATGTATACTATATATATAAATCTACATATATGTCTATAAGAGCTACCTGAATGTATAGCATACATGTTTCCTCTAGGTATAATAGATTATACACATATATCCTTTAGGTTTACTATTACTAGATCTATCTACACAGCATGCATAAAAGAAATAAATTAACTAAATTTAATATCTCGTAATGCACCTATATTTATAGTAAACGTGTTTTCCCTAGTTCTATATAGAATACATAGTATTTATATTTCCTCTCTAGATATACTAAATAGTTATATATGTAGATCTATTGTTCTTCTTTTCTTTTTGTGTGTTTCAAGTGTTTATGAGCTTTCAATTGACTTTCCATATTGCTGTCAACTTTTGTAGTACGTGTTAATGTGCATGTTAAACTTTACAAGACAGTTTATGCAGCTGTAAAGTATAAAAATAGTCGACAACTGACCGTAAACCGTAAATATGAATTGTTTTATTTGAGATCACAAACAGACAAGATTTCAACACGCTGTCGGATAAAAATGTTTATAGCAATTGGATTTGCCAACTAACATGAACTTTGACATGAGCATGGTACTTTGACAATTGCTTCGATGAGTGATACATTTTTCTGTGATTTCCTTTGAATTTTTAAAATTACTTTAACTATATATATGTATGTATATATACTATATGTATATATATATATATATATTGATAGAGACATCTATCAGCTAAGCTTGGGTAAATACTTACACCTTTGTTGCTGCTGCTGTTGTTTTTGTTGTTGCTGGTGTTTGACGTGTTGCTTGTGGTGGTGCTGCTGCTGTTGTTGTTGTCTTTTTTGTGGCTGTTTTTATATTTCTTGGCTGTTGCCGTTGCTGCAGCAACCGTTGCTGCTGCTGCTGGTGCTGTTGCTGCTGTTCCCGTTCCCGCTTCATTGCTGCAGATGTTGCTGCTGTTGTTGTTGCCAGCAGAAAAATCGGAAACAGTGTTCACATTCTGTTCCTGACAGTTACCAGCGCCATTCGAGTGGCTGCTGCTGCTGCTGCTGCTGGTGTTGCTTTGGGCGTCGATGTCCGCCAGCTTCGCATCGATCTGTTCCAGTGGCTTGTATGAGGTGCGATCCTTGCCCGCCGTCTGGATGCAAGCTGTGAATGGGACAGGAGACAAATTCAAATGACTTCAATTGATATAGTCCTGATCCAATTCGGCATTAAGTTCTTAGATATCTATTTATCTACTATCTACTATCTACTATCTACTATCTACTATCTACTATCTACTATCTACTATCTACTATCTACTATCTACTATCTACTATCTACTATCTACTATCTACTATCTACTATCTACTATCTACTATCTACTATCTACTATCTACTATCTACTATCTACTATCTACTATCTACTATCTACTATCTACTATCTACTATCTACTATCTACTATCTACTATCTACTATCTACTATCTACTATCTACTATCTACTATCTACTATCTACTATCTACTATCTACTATCTACTATCTACTATCTACTATCTACTATCTACTATCTACTATCTACTATCTACTATCTACTATCTACTATCTACTATCTACTATCTACTATCTACTATCTACTATCTACTATCTACTATCTACTATCTACTATCTACTATCTACTATCTACTATCTACTATCTACTATCTACTATCTACTATCTACTATCTACTATCTACTATCTACTATCTACTATCTACTATCTACTATCTACTATCTACTATCTACTATCTACTATCTACTATCTACTATCTACTATCTACTATCTACTATCTACTATCTACTATCTACTATCTACTATCTACTATCTACTATCTACTATCTACTATCTACTATCTACTATCTTTATCTATCTTTTTATTCAATTTTGAATAGCCTTCATTCTACATATGTCATCAAAGGAAACCCGCTATAATATATTTTCTTAATCAATTAATAATATAAATTTGCAACAATTTCCGTTTAAAATCAAGAAAAACACCAAATTTCCTATTAATCTTTTGCTACATTTCTTTGCAGGTGCAAAAATATGCAAAAACAAATGAGCGGAAAAGTTGATCACATAAATCAAATGAAATTTATATGTGGAAACTCGCGTTAGTCAACTGCTCACAAATATCATAATCAGCTATAAAGGTATATATATATATATATATATATATATATATACGATTTGATTTATTTGATTTAAAGTGCGACATCAAACAGCAGGCTCTGGGGAAGGTCGCGCAGGCGCAAGCCTACGGAAGGAAGGCTGACGAGGGAAGGCTAGGGAACGCTAGGGAACACTGAGGATATATGCACGACAAATTGGATCAGGCGAATATAATGAGCGGCATTATATGGGCGCAGCGAGAACTGCGGCAATCCAATTATAAAAGTCGTCAGAGCAGCGACTGTTGATTGAGTTGCCAGCTAAATTTAGTGCCCTTCACAGAGACAGAGCGGCAGTGAGAGAGACAGTGCGAGAGAGAGAGAGAGAGAGAGAGAGAGAGAGAGAGAGGGAGAAGGGTAGCAGGGGGCGGTGGGTGTAGGGTGTAGGACAAGGCAGCAGGCGCCTTGCAGCAAATTTCGCAATTAATTGCCGCAAATGTAGCAAGTGTTGCCGTTGCCGTTGCAGTTGCATTCCTCTTGCTTGCCTCCTGCTGTTGGAGTCGCCGCCAATGACCCATGACAGGTCGAAATCGGCGTCGCACGCTCCAACATCAATTGTCGCTTAATGAGACATTTTTGTTGTTGGTCCGGAGTTGTTGTTGTCGTTGTTGTTGTTCTGCTTCGATTGGGATTTAGCCGGCAGCCGCTTCACGAATGAATTCTAAAATCAATTAGCGTTTGGCACAAATAATCGTTTTTCTGTCACGCCAACCCAACCATCAAAAAAAAAACAACTAAAAGAAACAACAACAACAGCAAAATCTGTATAAATAAAAACCCAAAACCAAAACAAAAACAAAAACAAAATAATGTCAATCGCAATTTTATTTTATTGGAATTTGAAGAAGTTTCGCGCTAATTGCCAGCTTTGTTTATAGTTAATCTTGTTTAACGCTTCGCTCAAAGTATTTTTGGTAATTCAACTTTCGACTCTCGCACACTCCACAAGATCTAAAGCGTGAGCTCGACTATTATCGACGAGTAGCATTAGCTATATCTCTAATATTTGGTGTTTCCATAACGATCTTTAACTTATTGTAAAATAACTCTCAGATATTTCCCGCAACAGCAGCTGCTTCTAAGCCTTATACAATATATTATTTTAAATCTGTTTACTTTACTTAGTTTTTTCATTACGAAATATAAACAGGTTCAAGAGAACTTTACCAGTATGTTTCTAGCCTAGTCATATTCACATAGCCCACATTTTAGCCCAAGCTATTAATTGGCTAAAAATCCTGAACCATATTAAAAAACAATAATTATAATCGTATAATCAAATCTGTTTCTAATGGCTATTTAAATTTATTTTTTACTTTTACCAGGAAATATCAAATTTTGAGAACTTCCCAAACGTTGCTTTTATCTAATCAAATTTTGATCAGACATCATATTCAACACATCTTCTATATAACATACAAAAAATACATGAGCATGTACAAGGATCAGGGATTAGAAATCAAGTTGACAAGCTGGAAAGTCAGCCATAAAAAGGTGGTATATAAACACTAAGCTATATATGTGCCAATATTATGATTCATACATATGGATCTTCATTTTTGAATGGGTAAAATTGATATTTTAAAGCTAACAAACTAATTATTTATTACTTAGCAACTCTAGGCATATCCATTTCTAGACTTATTCTATTTGATAAATGGTGAAATTTACTTGATCAGTCAAAAACTATCCCGAAAATCCCGATCCCGACTCCCATCCCTACTCAAGACACAAAAACTAATCGAATTTATAGTAGCTATATGACATAGTCGCCCGTTGCGAATGATTCCGAGTTTTTGGATGTCAGCCTATCCAGAAAGACGGACAGACGGAACTCAGCTCGTCATGTTGCTCTAGAATATATATAATTTATATAGTCAAATATGTTTCCTTCAATGCGTTGCAAGTTTCTGACAAAAATTAATATTAATCTAATATATTTAAAGAAAAAACTCTTCAAATCGGAGACTCAAATATAGGAATTCGTTCATATTATTAATATATTTAATATCTATAACCATAAAAAAACATATTGTAGTCATACCTCAATAGTTTACCATGATATATATCTACTTTTCAAATTTTTTTCAATGATAGTAAAAAAAATATTGCACTCAAAATTTTTAGTTTTAGTAGCTCCTATCCATGCACAATACAATCTAGATTTTAAGATCAACTGACTCACCTTCTGATTTATTAATATATTCAATATCTATATCCATTACAAAAGTTTACCCTAATATATAACTCATTTTTCAAACACTTTTCAATGATAGTAAAGAAATGTTTTGCTCTCAAAATGTTTAGTTTTATTAGGATCAGTTTAGCTTAAGGTCAGTTATCTATAGAGAAGTTTCTTGATTCTGACTCACCTTTAGTCTGTTTTAGTATATTATATTTATTATCTATATCCATTACTAAAGTTTACCGTAATATCTAACTCACTTTTTAAATATATTTCAATAATACTAAAGAAATTATTGCACTCAAAATTTGTAGTTTTATTAGGATCAGTTAAGTTTAAGATCAGTTGTCTATAGAGACGTTTCTTGATTCTGACTCACCTTCAATCTGTTTTATTAATATATTTAATATCTATAACCCTATTCAACAATTTACCCTAATATCTAACTCACTTTTCAAATATATTCCAATGATAGTAAAAAAAATATATTCCACTCAAAATTTGTAGTCTTATCAGGGTCTGTTAAGCTTAAGATCAGTTGTCTATAGAGAAGTTTCTTGATTGTGACTCACCTTCAATCTGTTTCATGGGACTTAGTCCGCCGCTGGTGTAGGGCGAGGTCCAATAGTCATTCGCATAGAAACCATAATCCGCCAAATTGCCGTTGAGGCCGTTGTCCAGGAAGCCCGGCATCGTGGCCACCATGGCGCTGGCGCATTCCGTGGGGCCCATCATGTGTGTCATATTTGGAGAGACTTTCAACGAATCGATATCTTATGTATATATCAAAGTCCACTTAACCCATAAAATATATTGGGAAAAAAAAGAAAAAACTCGAATCACGAATAAACACGAAAATTTGAAAAACTAGTGAATAATTGATTTTGTTTTGGCTTCGGTCATTCAGTTCTTGCTTTGTTTTGATTTCAAAAGTTTTTCGCGCAGTTGTCAAATTTGATTATTACACACACACACACACACACACTCGTAGGTGTATGTGTTGAAAAAATGGTAGCCGCCGTTCAAGTTGTCAGTGTGTCAATCAGACACACACACACACTCAGGCACATTCACGAAAAAACAAAAAAAGAAAAAGAAAAGTATTTGTGGGGAAAAATTGCAATCGCTTCAACACCTCGACGCAATTTTCAAATATTTTCACCGATTTTCCGAATTGGTTTCGATTTTCTTTTTAGAGTTTGGCGTTTTATGGCCCGAACGCGTTGACTGCCAATTCTCTAGCCGTTCCCTGACACCAAACAAATTGATTGAGCGAACGATTGATTGAATGATATACTGCTCGGTCGTTTGGCTGTTCTTATTGTTGTTGTTGTTTTTGTTGTTGTTGTTGTTGTTGCGTATTGCGAATTTAAAGCGTTGAGGTGTCTCAATTGCCACCTTCCGGCCAAGTGCGAATCGATATGCTGTCGAACCGTTATCCGTGTTCCGTGAACCGCTGAACCGCAATGCCGCGCTGCACGTCTGCGGCCACTTGACTCAAACTCAAATTGTAAATTCCACTGTCTGCTGCTGCTGCTGCTGCTGCTGCTGCTGTTGCTGCTGCACACGCGCTCGCATCCGTATTGTCAAGAGTTTGGCCGCGGAATGAGCCAGACGCATCGCTCGCCCATTTAATGGATGCTGGGATCTTCAGGCTGGCGGCGATGCTCACCAATCGCTGCGCCACTCGAGACATTCCCACAGCCGCATCAGCATCCAAATTTAGCATTGCCCATGTGTCTCTCTGTGTGTGTGTAGCTGCGCATCGATTGGCCAATGGCAGCAAAGCTTCGCTCTGATCGTAGGCGAGCGCAGGGTTCAGGCATTGACAAGCGCCAGATGCGCTACGATATAAACAATTTTCCATATGAACACTAGGCAATACTCTATATACACTACGCTACAGAGTTCAAGTGAAATACAGCACTATGCATTGCCCATTATTAGGTTTTAGATAGTTGCTCGTTTAACGCTTAGTGCCTTTTGTAGGGTATTCATTATTTATCAGTTTTGTCTGATATTTCGATTAGAGATGGCATCGGGATTGGGATTTTGGGGAATCCCGCGGGTCCAGAAAAAATTTTCGGGATCGGCCGGGATGGGAAAGATTCTGAAAAAGTCCGGGACGGTCGGGATAAGTGCTTGATCCCGAAATTCCCGCGGGTCCCCATAAAAAAACTATTAATAGATAAAATTGCTTGTATTTATCAAAGAACAGAAGAATGATATTGACGAGGAAATTAATTCTAATATAAATCCTGTAAAATTTAAGAGAAGTTCAAATATTTTATTATTTTGACAATGCAATGAATTTGCATTGTTACAAATGCTAGGCAAGTTCCAACATCTTTGACAACGAGTGAGAGGGTGTATTCTATTTCTAGTAGAATTTTGGAAGAAAGGAAAACACATCTTATAGAAGAAAATTTTGAGAAAATATTATTTTTAAGTAAAAAATTTTATCTATCATAAGAATTCTAAATGATGAAAAAAAATTTCGGGAAATGTCGGGACCCGCGGGAAAAATGCAAAATTTGTCGGGACAATCGGGCGGAAAAATCAAACATTATTTCGGGACTGGATGGGTCGGGAACGAATTTCTTTTCCGATTCCATCTCTAATTTCGATCAATTTTTTCTCATCTAATATTTATCTAATAGCTGTAAAAGGCATACGCCCCACATAATTGCTGCAGTGCATAAGTATACTTAAATACATCAGCTACAGTGAACCTTAGCCATATGCAACTTTATGATATGCTCGAAAAATAAAATGGAATTTCAGAGATATTTGAGTTAAAGTATATGAAAAGAAATTCTAAAATTTTTCATTCTGAAGAAACCCCCACTAAGATCTCAAAATTTTCACTTTATACTAAGTGATCGATGAAGTATACATTTTGTCTTATCTGATAAATTTAAATATGTTTATGTTAAGTAATTCACTAACTAAACCGTGAGATATAATATCATGGAAACAGGATGATTATAGTGCAATAAGCAGCACTGAGAGCATCCTCATTAAAATTAAAATTAAAAAGAAAAATATAAAAAAAAAACTGATAAATTTTCTGACTTTTCTTTTTGCAGTTCGTGTTGGTTTCTTCTAGCCAGCGTTCACTGTCCTGTGCTCCACATACGATATCTGTTCTGTCTCTCTCACTCTCTCTCTCTCTTTTGGCATCTCTCCCAGCCCAATGCGTAAGATCTGTGATCTCTGAGACCACGCCCCCAGCCGCCTCTTAACTGGTCGAGGCGAGCGAGGCCTGCTCCAAACATTTCTCGAATTCGAGTGGGCGTGCTGACTCATGGCCCTCATTTGGAAAATGCTTTTAATTGGACTGCTACCACATGGTGGTGCTGCTGGTGGTGCTGCTGTGGCTATTGCCGAAGCCATAAATACAAATTGCGCCATAACCTCGACACTAAATAAACCGTAAAGAGCGGCCCTAGATGATCCGATCTCGTCGAGCACCGTCGGCTACAGCGGGGCATTAACATTAAAAAGAATAAAAAGAAAAAGGAAAATAGATGCAGCAGAAAGCCCCAAGCAAAATGGCGTCTGTTAGCCATTAGCGCTGGCGTGTTGGCCAGCTACGAGCGCTGGGTCTGCGGCTGAGCCGATCAAAGCAAATGTGGTTGTGATTGTGGTTGGGGATGTGGATGTGGAAGTGGATGCTGTTTGTTGCTTGTTGTTTTTGTTTTTGTTTTTGTCGGCTTTTGCTTGTTCGCTGTGTGTCTGCTTTTCATCACCCACACTCATTCAATTAACGGTAAATGCAGGCGGCCGCCATCGCTGCTGCAAAACGCTTAAATTTCTATTAGAATTTGCCCCCACTTAGCATCTGGCTGTATTACGAGTACCTGTACATCCCCCTCCCTCCCCCTCTCGACTACACCTGAGTTTGTTTACCTTTGCATTTTTGTTGCACACACACAGACAGACAAAGAGAGAGAGCGAGAGAGCTTACCTTTGTCTATATTTATATGGCATTGTTATTTTCAAGCGATTCCATTATAAATCTCAAGATCCAGTTAGGTCCAGGCAGGATTCACCTGATCTGTTGTTTCTCCGTGCGCTGTTTACAATTATTTTGAATTAAGTGGTTTGCAGTTTGTTTGCCCCAGCCCCAGCTCCCTCCGCATCGAATCGATCTAAACAGAACTCGCACTACATAAATAATATACGACGAGTCTATACTGGGCGTATTTCCTTTTGAGTTATGGCTTGTTGCTATTACCTTTTAATTGCCATAATTTATTAATCATTTCGGCCAAAATCACAAAATGTAAACATTTCCATTCGATTTGCAATGATTGTGCGAAACTGAAATGAACGACTGTGAGAAGCGCATAGAAAGGCGCGAAAGAGCAGAAAGATGGGGGCATGGCTGACTCTATAAAGTATATGAATATATATATTCTTGATCGGAATGTTTTCGTGTGTCAGTCAGACCGTCTTTCCAGCATTCCTTCCTTATAAACTCAACGATCTCGTAAACCACAAAAGTTAGAGACTTAAAACTTTATACATATATTTTTATATGCCTTTCGTAGCACTAGTTTGTCACTTTTTTAGATAACTCAATAACATTAGCTAATTATCGATTATAAATCGATATTTTGATTTAGTCTTTTAGGCATAGCTGGTAGATTATTGTAGCTCGAGACTTGACATTCCTCCCAGAATTAAAGAAATATGTATTTCGAATAGTAGAGACTAGAGATGGGATCGGGAAATAAATTCGTTCCCGACCCATTCCATCCCGAAATAATTTTTGATTTACCCTCCCGATTGTCCCGACAAATTTTGCATTTTTCCCGCGGGTCCCGACATTTCCCGAAATTTTTTTTCAACATTTTAGAACTCTTATGATAGATACAGTTTTTTACTTATAAATCATTTTTTCTTAAAATTTTCTTCTCTAAGTAAGAAGTAAGAAGTAGATATACCCTCTCACTCCTTGTCGAAGATGTTGGAACATCAAGTACTTGCCTAGCAAGCATTTGTAACAAAGGAAATTCATAGTATTGTTCTCAAAATAATAAAATATTTGAACTTCTCTTAAATTTAACAGGATTTATATTAGAATTAATTTCCTCGTCAATATCATTCTTCTGTTCTTTGATAAATACAAGCAATTTTATCTATTAATAGTTTTCTTATCGGGATTTGCGGGAATTTCGGGATCAAGCACTTATCCCGGCCGTCCCGGACTTTTTCAGAATCTTTCCCATCCCGCCCGATCCCGAAAATTTTTTCGGGACACGCTGGATTCCCGAAAATCCCATCTCTAGTAGAGACCTGGGTTTTGGTATATACATCTCTCTAGAAATCATTCTGCTTTAAGAATTACCTTAATTTAATATATCTAGAATCGAAGTTTTCGATGACTAAGTTTCTATAGTAAAAACTAGGGTAACTGCTAGTCGTTCCTTGCCGACAAGACCACACTTAGATTGCATAGGTTCGAGATGGGCTTGAGTTGCTATAAGCACGAATAAGTTAATATATTATATATATCCTTATCAGCATAGTCTTCCCACATCTTTGTAGAATCAGAATCAGTTAAGTTTTAAAACTGAAGGAAACAATAAAACTATTTGGACCAACCCAATTTAGAGAGTTGTTCTTTGAATGTTCGAAGCTATTTTTAATTGAGGTAATCAATCTCAAATCAAAGTTATCATACAGATAATGTTAGCCATGTTAATTCGTAAGGCCAAGAGACTTTTTTGTTTGGTTTTTTGCCAACTATTGTACTCGCTTTTTGAGGCTCCATTTTTGTTGTTGTTGTTCTTTTGGACCTTGGACAATCGTTTGACGAAAATTTGGAATTAGGTGGAAATAAGAGAGTTCTCTCAAATTATAAATTTTGTCAATTGAATGGAAAACCAAAAACAAACAAAAATGAATAGTAACTAAAAGAGCGAAAGTAAAAGAAAAAGTCAAGTTTACAATTGTCCTGTTCCTGATTCAGTCTTTTTCTCTCATTCTCTTTATTTCTTGCAATTCTTTTGATTCTTCCTGATATTGGATATGATGCTGCGGGACATGCGGCCAGCTGCCAGGCGTAGTCCGGCACGGAACGGCTGATGCTTGCTGTTCAGGCAGCGCTGCTCAAATAGCTCCTCAAAGTCATCATCGTCCTTCAGTGTGGGAATGTCGGTGCCAGCGGCGAGGTTTAAGGCAGCAGCAGCTGCAGCAGGAGGACCAGCGAAATCATCGACAAACTTCAGGTCATGCGGATCGAGCGGCTTGCGGCTCTTCTTGACGATGTTCTTGGAGCAGCACCAGTAGGAGGCGAGAAAGTCGAGCTCATCAGAAGACGTAGAGCTCATCAACTCCTCCTCCTGAACCTCCTCGATCTTACACTCAGGCTGGCGAATGAAGCTGTTTGTCGACAGCTTCATATCGTCGGCGCTCAACGAACGCTTCACCCTCAAATGGTCGCGAGTGCGGCGCAGTCCGCTCGGAGTACGCTCGTGTCCGCCCTTCTTGACGGTCTGCTCATAGTTCTCGGCAATGCGCGACACGTGACGCTGCTTCTGGTCGAGCTTGTCCAGCTCCATCTCCTTTTCGCGATACTGCTTGGGTGTGAGGACCAGCGGCTGCCAATATAGCTCCAGTGTAGACATGCGCTTCACTCCCTCATCCTCGAGGATGCTATCGTTGGTTAGCAAGCGTCCCTTGTAGGTCAGCCGACTGAATGCCATCGGGACGTTCATGGTGCGACCGATGCGCTTCTTCAAGTCGGCCACATTGCGGGAGCGGTCGGTCTCATAGATGTTCTTGCGCCCGTCGCGGGTCAGCACCTGAATCTGCAACTTACGCATCGTACAAACGGAGTTGGGAATGTGCATCTAAATCGGATTAAGTTTGTCTGATAGTCGACGTCGAAATGATCTATATAGCGCGTCTGTCTTTTTAATGTAATTTTTTTAATTGGAAAATTGTGTTTGGCGTTCGATCCGGTTGTTTTCTTTAACGAAATAAAACTCAATGCAACTCTGATTTCTTACGTAACGCAAAAGAGAAGACAATCACAAAGCAGAATCAAATGACAGAAGAGGCAAAGCCAACATGAATTATAGGTTAGCTCAAATATTTAGATAAAGCTAAGCCAGATATACATATGAATAATGTTGAATTTCCTATAAATTGATCTGTCATAATAATATATATATCTCATGATGAATGCTCTCTCAAGAACTGTTTCCGCATCTCTCTTAAACTCAGAGTCAATTGAGTTTCTGGCGGAGGCGTTGATAAATTTATGCATTGGCAGCACTTCCGGTTGCGCGTGTCAACCGTTAGAGCAGTCCTTATCAATGGCACCCCATAAAAATTACAAAATAAATGTTGCGACTGCCAGAGGAAATCTTTGTACTTCAAAGACTCGATTTTTGTTTTAACTTTCTATTTTATTAAAAAAAAAAAGTACATTGGCAAAAATGTGATTTATATAAAAAACAAAAAATACACTTGTAAAATGTCAAGAAATGTCTTCTTCGATCTCAATGGAGGGGCTGGAGAGGAGATCTAGAGCACCTGGACGAACAGAGCACAGGTTAGCATCAGACCCAGCGAGACGAGCACCGAGATGGCACCATCGCGCGCCACCGGAATGAGCGTGTCGTTGGCCAGCAGGGCATTGCAGCCGTGTCCCTCGCAGGTGTAACAGTTGCCATCGATGACGCACTGCTTGTTGGCCTGGGCGGTGCTCAGGCAGCCGCGCTTGAAGGAGCCATCGATCAAGCGATCGCTGTTACGAATGAAGCACTTGTCGCCGAGTCGATAAATTGGACAGACTTTGCTATACGCATGGTTCTCGAGGGCGCAGCTCGAATTGGTCGAGTTGCCGGTGCATTGCAGACACTTGGGACGATACTGGGGAAAGACGAGACGATTGCAGCCCTCGTTCGATGAGCAGGTCAGACACTCCAGCTCATTGTTGCACGATCTCAATGTGTTGTTGTCCAACTCGCTGGCACACCCACGAATCGTGAATCCATCTGCATAACAACAGATATTTATAATAACTGCTGGACATTACTACTCCAATACATACTTAGGACACGTGTGTAGCACAGTGTATTGTTGGTGGGGCAATCCTTGGTCAGGATGCTTAACGGATCGGTGGCGCAGCGCTCTTCAGACTTCGAATGGCATTGCACGCAGGCGTCTATTAGGGAATACAGTTTTAAAATTATATATTATCTTTATTTGCTTGTTCTCTAATCGCAAATTTATGGCAACGCTGACGTCACGCAATTAGCAACGTAGCGGGACTTAAAAAAAAATATATAACTATATTTTGGTTGCAACTGTCAATTGCAGTCTCCTTCGCTTCCCTTTTCAATACGTTTTTTGCGGCGTTGCCAGATGTAGTATGAGAAGAAAGACAGTCAATTAAAAAATGTGACCCAATTTAATGGAAACTATTCATAATTATGACACAATTCGATTATTTTCATTATCATGCGCAAATGTATGTATGTTAGCCTTAATGCTATGGAGCATTTATATGCACACATATAAATCAATTATAGTACATTAGAAACGTATTTTATTTGTACACATCCAAACACGCCTGCTATATATGCTATAACAATTCTGTGATATGGCTTATCTTCAAATATCAAATATAAATGTTGCAACGCCTTCGCTGACATTCGTTCGAAGGTATATGTATAATAACCTTTACTCTGTTTCCAAGATAGAGCAATAGATAAGCTGTGCGTACATATAGTATATATATATATATATATTGTGTGTGTGTGTAATGTAATGTAAATGTATGCGTATCTACTAAATAACCTCCAATATTACTTCCTATAGCAACCGTACTAAAATATATATATTTTCATCAAGTGTAAGTATTTCAATCTGATTTGTATTATGTTTAATTTGTTAAACATATACACATATATGTATACACTTGATGAAGAGGAATCGGAGAACCCACTCAATGACTCACTGCAGCGACAAGTTAGACAGATAAGATCGTTTGCTAAGCTTGTTTCGATGCCTCCAATATACATATGACTAAAATCGTTCCCTTTGCCAATTGGCAATTTGTTTTGCAAGTCTACAATATCTACATGCCTGTCTGTCGGTACTTTCTGGGACAAGTGTTTGCCGGCTATACACATAAATTTATTTTACACACACACACACAAATATTCAGCCCCATATGCTACCAATACTTGTCGTCCGATAAGCGAATGGATAAGATAGAATACAAATATAAAAAAAGAGCTTAGGCAGTCAATATTATATAAGGCACTTCCACTTCTTAATAATTATTTTTTATGTATTGCATTATACAAAAAAAAAGAAAAAAAGAAAAAATAAAAAAAGATAAGTAGCCTTTACCACAACTGACGTATGCCAAAAAGGCGAATGCAGCAATCACCAGCAAATAGAACTTCATTGTTGAGTATTTAAGATTTTGACACAATTATTAGCTATATATATTTATATATATGTATAAACGATCGCGTCGATATTGGCACCACAATTCGAACGTACGCACTGAAGTCCAAAAACAAACTAACTGCTGTTGTAACGGGCCGGGGTATAATCAAAACTCAAATATCATGGACAGGTTGGTTAGGTATGGGAGACGTTAGTAATGGGCGCAAATTGTCTCGCGATATTCGATGCACGTTACGTCGTTAAAAGCTGGTAACTCACAACGATCAGTTATCAGTCGACAAGCAGCTGTAATATCTCGCGGCAAATAAAATAATAATCGGTAAGTGTTTATTTAGTTAAGCGACAATAGTCACTGCTTATTATCAATTGCATTAAGTTGAAGGGCAAATCTCTTAAACTAAACTTTTATTTCTTAAATTAACACACTGCAAGGCGAACGCTTGAATTTGGCGCTAAGCATTCTTAAAACTTATCGATAGTTGTAGACATAAGCACTAAATGCTGTGGAAAAGAAATCCACAATTAGTTATATTAAAACAGTATTTTTTCACAAAATATTTATATAAATACGTGTAGACAATAAAAGAGATCTAATTTAACTTAGAAATTTTATTAAATAAATATTAAGGGTATTGCTCAATTTATTATTTAACTTGACCGTACTCAAACTATCGATGTATTTGGTTGAAAGTTGTATACCGTTGCCACACAATCGGGAAAACGTATGGAATCAGATGGTCGATGAAACGCTGATACATTGGAACATAAGAATTGCATTTGCGCAAACTCTTAACTCTGCTTAATGAGTTCAGCTGAAATATTAGTTCAAATTGCAACGAGCACGCCAATCACAGCATGACACTTATAGTGTGCGTCTGCGATTATTGGCAGCACCGCCATTACTACAATCGGCAGCCCATCCAGCCGGCTGGCGACTCTGGCAGGAGCCAGAAAAAAGCTATTCGCCGGCTACCATTACAGCTAGATGCCATCACTGGCAACTACTGGTTGCGCGAGCTACTCCAGCAAAGGGTGCTGTGCGACCGACTGCAGACTGAGCATAAAGTCCAACTGTTGTGGCTGTCGCTATATCCACCGGCTCGCGACACCATCGACTATAAGTGGTCAGATATGCTGGCACATACCATATGGGAGCACATCGAGGTGGAGCATTTAATGTCTTGGCTATCCACGCTGGGTGGCGGCTTCTCGGCACTAGGTGAACAATTCGAGCGATGCGTAAGTAAATATCCAATAAGAATAAATATTATTATTCGCTCAACAATTCGTTCAAATTACAGGCCCAGACAGCGGGAAAGATATCGCTGCAGCAGCTAACGATTGGTCTGCGGCTGGGTGATCCATTCTTGCAGGCGCGCTGCAAGCTCTACTACAGCATTTCGCTTATCCAGCGCGGCCAGCTGCGCCAGGCCAAGCAGCTGATACGCACCCAATATCAGTTTGCGAAACAGCACGAGGAGCACGATCAGCGCCTGCTACGCATGTGTCTAGGCATTTGGCTGCGGTTGCGTTATGAGTACGAAGAGCGTCGGGGTCGGCGATTGACTGTTAATTCGAACTCATAACTGTTAAGAGATTGTTAAAGGTTAAGCATAAAATGAAATAATGGTTTACTGTTAGTTGTTAAGATGCAAAATATACTATTTACATATTCTATATATTTGCGTTTAGATTTGTATATATATATATATATACATATACATATGTATATAATTCTTTATTTGTTTGTATATGTACGTATAAAATGCGTTTTAACATTTCAACTGCGCTTGGCCGGCACCAATTCACGCTAAACTTTTCTCCTCGCCCCAATTTCAAAACATCTCAATTTCACTTACTTAAACTACACAGTTTTCTTTTCTTTTTGTTTCTATGCGTGCTAGGATTAATTGTAGAATAATATGCTACCAAAAAACAATTGACGTCACATGTGTGAATTAGTGTGTAGTGTGGGTGTGTAGGTGTGTGTGTGAGTGTGCATATGTTTGATCTAATGTGAGCCACTTTAAATGAAGCTTGTATGCATGTGGTATACACATACATACATAGTACATAGTTAATAAAAAATATATATATATATATAGAAATCTGGCTAAAATTTTAAGTTAGATTATCGCTGAAACTGAATATAGAATTTTAAGTATTTGTGGATATTGCTTGCAGTTCTAACTGGTTGTTATTGTTATTTCCGTTTTATTTCTCTAAAGCTTTCCAATTTGCCCGATACAAATCGAATTATTGCGCCAATGTGCCCATGGGATCCCAGGCGGGCAGCACAATGGGGTCCATGTCGAAGACGCGCATCACATCGTCGGGCACATATTTCTTATCGACAACCACCTCAAAGCCAAACTCCCTGAACCAATCGGCGCCCATGACCAGGTATCCTTTCTCCCCACGATCCTCGCCCCAAGAGTTTTCCACGCGCAGCTTATGCGCATCGCCATTTTTCTGCAAAACAAATAATTACAATCACCATCGTATGGATAAAGAGAAGTTCCGGCAATCCTTACGTCGACAGAAACGGCCGTGAAAACCATGGCGTGGGTCATAGCTGATTCACCATAGATGAGACGGTCTGCCTTCGAGAATGTTGTTTGTATGTCAATGTCGAAGACCAGCTTAAAATCGTGGCTGCTCACATCAAAGCGAAAGAGACGGCAATAGCGGCACAGGCGAGAAAGAGAGAGAGAGAGAGATGCATTTGCTTAGATATATGTATGTAGATTTTTGGGTTATGCAGAAAGATTGATGGCACCACTTACACATCCACATCCTCAATGCCCTGCTTGGAGGCGAAACGCTTGCTGACCTCACATCCAAACCAGACAGCTTCACCAGCTCTAAGGGATTTCGTGACCATGGCCAGCAAGAGATCGACATTCTGATTGTTGTAGAGGACCGGACGGCCGCCGACAACATTGCCCAAGCAATCGACCGTGTAGACCTGATCGTAGCTGCTAGTGGGACGCGGATCGGTGACCAGGCACACCTTGTCTTCCACATTGAAATGCGGCTTCACATAGCGCTCGTAGAAATCGAGCGAACTGATGGGCCCAATCGACTGGTAGTTCTTTGATTTATCATAGTACTCCCAGGTGAAGGTCTCGGCGGGAATGCCCAAGCAAATGCCGACAACTTTGTAGATCTCCGACATTTGCTCTTGAATTTTGCAAGCGATCTCCTCGTCGCTCGGCTCCGTTTCCAGCAGGGCGCGCAAATGTCGCGCATATTCGCGAAGCTGCAATAATAAAGGATTGGGACAATATTAAATAATCGGTTTTTACTTGGATTTAAGAATCAATTGCTGCTCACCTTGCTCTTCAGTATGGCATTCATTCGTATGCTGGACTCGCAGCTAAAGCTCTCCGGAAAGCATTTCTTTGGCATCAGACCATGTTTGGTTATCAGATTGACCAGCATATGCCACTGGCCGCCGTCCGAGGTTGGATCGAGCAGCAGAAAGGAAACGAGACGCCCATCGACCTTCTCGCCGCGCTTCGCCGTCTTCACGATGTTGTTAAGAAAATAGTTGCAGCGCTCGATTTTGTCCCAGTAGAAAAGGAACGCCTGCGAGAACTCGAACTCATCCAGGTTGTAGTTCTTCATGAAGGGCAGGCGTATACAATTGAGAGCAGCAAATAGCCAGCAGCGTCCGGAGCTGCGCTGGTTAGTCACCGGCTTGCCCTCCGTTTCCACCTTATAGTTGAACACATGGTTGGTCGTCTCGAGCGTCTTGCGGGACAGGCACACATCAAAGGGATCCACCCTGGAGCAGACATTCTGGGCCAGCAGATTCTTGGGCTCGCTATAGAAGTTCTCCCGCCACTTGTTTAGCAGGTCCTGCGTGATGGCACTCTGATTCTCATCCTTGGCTCCGAACGTCTTGCCATCGGAGGTATTGTTGTTGCTGCCATTGCCGCCGCCTTGGATGATATCGTTAGCTGCAAGTATATCGGAATTGGTAGTGCGATTGGAAAACAATCCAACTGTTCCAATATCCTGACTGGCATTTGCACCTGTATGTGCCACCTGCGGGAACTTCATTGCGTGTGCTAGCCGATACACCACAAATTTGTTATATTCTGATACAAAAAACTTCTGTCACATATTTAACAATTACAATGAACTAGTCAAATACATACGCTTGTACATATTTATATTATGTGTGGGTGGCTCCAACGTATCACAGCTAGCTCTTTTATTAAAAAAAAATAAAAAAAAAATTAAAACCTATCGGTAAAAACATTCCCCTACTAAATAATAGTTCGACTTGCTTCGGTGGTTATTTGTATTGGTGGCATTCCTTTAATTTCGAAAATACTAATTTTTTTTAAATATTGACATACTACTAGATAAATGTTTAAGTGACACTGATTTTTGTTTCAATTTCAGCTGCGTATATTTCTTTTTTTCTTCATACAAATTGCAATGATTTATTTAGAAGCAGATAGTTATTTTTTTCATGTGCCTCATCTTCTTTTTCTTTGCTTTTGCTTTCTTCTTTAAACATTGAGTCGGCCATTCCATGCAGTCTTTCTTTTTTTTACTTTCCATTTTTAAATCTATAATTCTTATATTTCTATTAATATTCACTATTACGTCTAATAATTCGTTCGTCAATAAATATTCGTATGCGAAAATATCGTGCTTTCATTATTAATAAAGATTCGATTCATCGATATGTTATCAATATTACGAATATCATTCATGCCTTTTGGTAGATCTTTCCAACGCACGTACTTATGCAATGTATCTACACATATACGCATACATATATGTATAAGCACACACACACACACACACACAGTGTATATTTGCGTGTGTAAAGCTGATCGGCAACTGTGATGCATTCTTTTGTGCATTGTGGCAACGGGTCTAGTGGGCGTGGTCACCTAAACAAAGCAGTTGCGTGCTGCGCATAAGTCAAAATTGAATTACGCGCAGCGCCAGCAGCTGCAGCTCATTAACTAAGTCTTTATTCCTGTGTGCGTGTGTGGGCATCTGTGTGCTGCACTTCGAAACAATGAGTGCACACTTTCTGTGCTATACACTTTCTTCTAAGTACCGTTGCGGGTGTATATGTATGTGTGTGAGTAAAAAAAGTAACATTTGAAATTACTGCAAAACAAAATAGAGTTAACAATGTGCAAAAGGCAGTCCGCTAAGGCTTTAGATAAGAATAAAACACATACATACGTGCACATACATACATACATATATGGGTGTCTAGGCAATAATCGCATAATCAGACTTAATTGTAGATATATTCGAAAAATTGTTTTTATCTTGACTGCGAAGAGTTGAGCAACAGCGTAAACCGCAGCTACGAATGAAGTGATGATGCAGAATGCAATTAAACCAGTTTAACGGCGCATACACAGACAGAAGCACACACACACACATACATTCAGCTGTTGGGGAACTGGAGGCAGCCGTAGGAGGGCAAAATGCCGTTTTAAACTTTCGCGCAAGCCGGCGTGCTGCTCGCTGCTGCTGGCATAAATCTAAACAAACCAACACAAAGGGTTACAAAAAAAAATAAGCAGCAGCAGCAAAAGCAAAAACTTGTTTGCTCAGCTTTTGTTAGAGTGCGTCAAGTGGTGTGCGAGTGTGCGTGAGTGTAGGGGGTACAAAGGCAAAAAGCAATCCAGCAAAAACAAACAAATTTGGGTGAAATTTTACTTTCGTTGCCGTTGCTGCCGTATTGGGGCGTCAGCAAGCTGTTTCTCGCTCGCTTCCGCTCAAAGTGAAACGGGGAGAACGGAATTGTTGAGCGATGCCGTTGCCTGCACCAGAACCAAAAGCAACTACAACGACAGCAACATTTTTCTTGGGCTGTTGCTATTTCTTGTACTGCTGCTGCTGTAGGCAATTATTTTATAATTTTTGCAAATTATTGTAGTTCTCATAGTTCATTCATGATGCACTTACACATTGTGAGTCTTTTTTTTTTTTTTTTTTTGGAACGTTGATAATTAGTTGGCGCTTGGCTACGCTTGCAATCTTAACTGCACTTCACACTTTTTACTTTACAACTTTTTTTTTTATTTATTATTTTTTGGTATTGTGTTCAGTGCAAGCAACTGCTGTGTACTGTTTATTTTGCTCTATTTAGTTGCTATTTTTATTTATTGATGAGAAAAATGAAAATGATAATGTTTGGCTTTAGCCCGAAACACGAAACAGAGTCCAAGAGACAAATGCTTAAGTATCGATGCCACGATAGCTATGACAAGGCTGCCAGATCGCAATTTCCACATATGAGAAATATATCGATACATCGATATGTAAGATAGCAATTAATTGGTATATTTTGCAGCTTCCTGCTGCCTGTTGTTGCTTTGTCGCGTTGTTGTTGCTGCCTGCGCCGACTGAATTGTGAGCAGGTCGCGAATTTTGAAATCGCTCCGCTCACGCTGCTAGAAAACTGGGGAAAAAACGGAGAAATACAAAAAAAAAAAAAAAATAACAGTACATACATATATACATATATGTATAATCCTAACGTGCATGCCAAATAACGAATCTCGATCAAGTTCGTTTCGGTCCGAGGCTCTGCCAAGATGAGCGCCAACAGCAATGACAACGTACCCGAGGACACCTCATTGTTCAAGTACTACATAGAAAATTTTTACATACTGCCGTTGGATCTGAAGAATGACATTATCTACTGCCAGCGTGCAATGCGCGACTTTCTCAAAGTGCACGGGGTGAGTAACAGCAAAACCAAAAACCCAGAAACAACAAATTAAAAAGAAACACATAAATATGTAAACCAACCTGTGTGACCGTTGGCTAACTTCAACTTCTGTTCTGTTCGATATCATCAACTCCGACTCCATTGGATTGCAGCTGGTATCCGATGTGTTCAAGGAGCAGGCCGATGCGGTAAGTTCCCAATTCACCCATTATTTATTATATATATATGTATATATAAATATTTATAGGTAGATATGTATGTGCTTATAGGTGCATGTGTATATTTTCTTTGTTTGGAGTAACATACATAATATTGCGGCCCAGCAAAACAATAAAAGGTATCGCATATAGTGGCAGTGTTGCCACCTTTAACTAGTCCACAGCTCGCACTTGTCCAAGTAGGCCCCGTAACCCAAATGCTGCTGGGGCTAATGCTGTTTTCTTAATTCATTTACAATTTTAATGCACCGTTTCACTCGATTAGAGATGGGCGCGTGTCAGGAGGAGCGTTGAAATAAATTTATGTAAATAGATAGGTTAACCATACAAACAAACACACAATATATACACATATGTATGTACATGCATAGATAATTATGTATGTATTTAGAGTTAATTTTTTTCCTTTATTATTTACTAAGTTTTATTTGTTGCTTAAAAAACAAAAGATTGAAAGCGGTATATCCCCTATTTTTGCTGATCGCCCAATAAACGGATGTTTTTCGTCAAAAATTATGCACAAAGCGGAGCAGGAAGAAGCAGTAGAAAGTGCTGCTTAAAGTGCGCAGCTAACGGAATGTGTATGCATGTGTGTGTGTGTGTGTGTGCATGCGTGTGTTTAATTTTAATGCATGCATGTATGTATGTATAATGCAGTAAGAATATATGCCAAGGCTGGCTACAGGGTATCGACAGGTCGAGCAGACTAATTTAATTTATTATATACTTTCGTAGCTGTTCATAATTGAGTTAAGGCTCCTTTTTTCTTTTAAATACAATTATTTTCTTGTGCCATTTGCGTAACTCGAAATCGTTTTTCTATCAATTTGTTCGTCGTGAAACAAGAATTTGAGGCACGTGCGAGCTGGCAGCACGACACGACTTTCAACTCTGTTGTTGTTTTATATCACTTAGTCATATATATACATACATATATACATATGTACATATGTGTATTGTCGATTGTCGAATAATGTACAGAATAATGACATTTTGCAGGATCCGGTGCAGATGCAGCGCATCCTCAGCGAACTGGAGGCAGAGGTGTATGAGATAAATGCTGAACAGCAGTTCCTAATGCTGCGCCTGGACAACCTACTGGATACCTTCTACAAGAAGCTGGAGGAGAAAAACATACGGGCTGTCCCTGAGGTGGGCAGCGAGTACGTCTCCAGCCTGATAGTGCCTTTGATTGGCAATGCCAACTACAAAATCTTTCCGCATTCCGTGCTGAGTCGCGACAGCGAGGAGATGCTCATACGCAAGCACTTCCTCATCTCGCAGGACGACGACGGCGGCTTTGAGCCGCTCAAGCTTAGCGAACTGGACGACAATGTGCCGCTGATGCTCGTCAATGCACTAACAGCTACCAACACTGCCACAACCAACACCGCGAAGCCCCCGACCAGCGATAAGGCGACTGCAGTGCAGCTGGTCGATGAGAAGCTCGAATCTGGCGACAGCATGACCAAGTCTTCGCCATCGCCGCCGCTAATGGATCTGCTGACGGAAGAGCCTCTGTTGCCGGTGTCCAAACAGGAGGAGGAGCATCGCTCGCTGCTTATACCGCGCAGCTCCCAAACACCCGAGGAGCAGTCTGAGAAGTCCGCAGAGTCATCGACGTCGTCGCCACCGCCACCGCCGCCGCCTCCGCCACCTCCACCGCTGGCTGCCGCCAAGCAGCGTGCCTCACGAGCGGACGCCAAGCAGGCGGGCAAACGAGGGGTGACATCGCCGCCACCGCTAGCGCCGATTACCAAGCCGCCGACAGCCACAGACTTCGAGGAAGTTGCTCAGAGTCGAATGAATCTGCGCCATGCACTGCGTCGCGCCCGCAAAACCAAACAGCAACCGCGCAAATTCGATGACGAGGATGCCCTAGAGCTGCCCGTGGACAAAATGGCGGAAAGCACGCAGCAACCAAGCGCTGCGCCCCTTAAAAGTAAAGCGGGCAAGGTGAGCGAAGCAACTGTAGCTGCTGCCCCATCCGCAGCAACAGTCAATAAGAAGTCGGCGCAGCAGGCGCCCAGCAAACAGTATAAGACGCGCAATGCACATGGAGCTGGACGCAAGCAGGCGACGATTCCGGCAATGCCGCAGGGCGCCCCGCAGCAGGCGGCATCAGCTGGAGCTGGAGCTGGAGCATCGACTGGTTCGTCGGGCTCGTCGGATGACTCGAACCAGGAGCTGGAGCTGGAGCAGCAGCGTCTGTGCGCCTCGGCGGCTCAGTGGCGCGACGAGCCGCGCGAGACCCGTGTCCTGCCCTCAGAGTATGGACGCGAGCATTTCCTTGGCCTGTTCGGACTCTACACGCACGAGATGGTCAAGAAGCTCTGCCAGCGCCACTCGAAGCGCAAGCGTCGCACCGTTCAGAATGCGAGCGGCGTTGTCTTTCACTATGGCCAGCAGCTGGCCGCCTTCGATAAGGTGCGTCAAAAGAAGCTCAAGGACAAGCCAGAGTTTCTCCTGTCGCCCAAGGATAAGCGGCTGCAGGCCAAGAAGGCCCACAAGGCCAATGCTGCAGCTGTCGTTGCGGCCAATCGCAAGAGCAAAAGTAAAACGCCCGAAAAGCTCGAAGATCTGCTGGGCAACAGTCAGCCGGATGTCGGCAAACAGAAGTGCAAGGAGTGCAAAAAGCGTGGCGGTAAGTTTCGATACGAAAATGAGGACATAATATCTCCCAGCTCCCAGTTCGGGTAATCTGTATATAGAGTGCTCATAAGACTATCTAGAATTGATCTAGTGCTATGCATTTACTTTACACAAAAGCATTTATGAATATCTAAGCTTTTGTTTTGTAAGTTTAAAACTAGCGAAAATTGGGTGAAAATTATATTTAAATTGCTTTTTTCGATTGGATACGTAATTGGGAATTGGAATATAGTTAGAGCTTTGATGAAGATAAATATTTCAAATAAACCTCTCTCTCTTTCTTTTCATGTAGAAAATCTGCTGAGCTGCCAGACTTGCCATGGACTTTATCACCTGGATTGTCACGAGGATTCCAAAGCAAAGACGCAGCTTCCGCAGGCAGCGTCGCAGGCGCAGCTGAGCAATCGTTGTCCGCCGTGCTGGAGGGACTGGAGTTTGTCGGGCAGGGTAAAGGGGGTTGTCTCGTCATAGTGCTAAGATTTGTTATTTTCGCTCCTCTGTGAGCATTCTGGCCTGGACTGTACAACAAACAGTGTATCCTGACCGTTAAATCCTAAATGTGTTTGTACATATATATATATATATTTTTTTTTCCTTATCTTGTTTTCTTTTTTTTTTTCAAACATACTGGGCATGAATCCTTCTTTTTTTCCTTCGTATTCAAAATTAAAAATTTACATATGAATTGAATTATATAATTTGCGTATATTCATTTTGAACGAATTGCGTAGATATGTGTGCACACAAATTGTTCCAATTCGTGCATGCATATACATATTTACACACTATGTTGTCTTATTTAATAAACAAATAAACAAACAAGAAAAACATTAAAGTTGTTTATTTCAATCGAACAAGGACTTTATTTTTTTATCTACTAGTTAAATTTAACGACTCTCGCTTCCAATCGATATTTATCGAAATTGAATTGCGCTAAGATATCGATAAGAGACGCTCGCTCTGCATAAGATAAACTAAATTCATGTTCCACAGTTCTCTGTAGTCTCTGGTATATATATTAGCAAGCATATATTCATTAAATCAAATACTTTCTATTTGTATGCCCCATTCTTATACCCTGAACCCATTGACAATGGGAAATCAGGGTATTATGGCTATGCAAAAAGGAAGCAACAAGCAGAAGGGGGTTTAGCAGACCTCTTAAAGTATATATTGTCTTGATCTAGAGATTTGAAATTTTACACGAAGGTCCCCGATAGATACCCCGAATATACCCGATAACTTTTTCGTTTTCCTAATATCAATTAGAAACGTTATCGAAACCTTTTACATCATTTAAGCTAAAGTTAAATTTTTTGTTACAGTTAATATGTTGGATGCCGGATGCAAAGTGTACAAAATGAATTGAATTGAAAAATTAACATTTTTTTTCACTTTTCAAGGTAACATTGCATATCCAATATTCAAACAATTAGTTAAACAATTTCATCAAAATCCGTTAGCTAACACAGAAGTTAGTCAAGACTAGAGGGACTGGTTAAACTCCTTGGAATTGTGAAGGATGTAAGTATTGTTTTTCCGATCTGCTAAGAGATCAAGATTGACGTATTTACTAATTTTTGGATCTCAGGTGTGAAATTGTAGCAGATACAGCTTTTTCGAATTTGTCACGCCCCTTAAAGGCAGATCTCTAAGATTTTTAGTCAATCTATGGAGGAGGGCAACAGTAACCTATATATTTATGCTTTAGCTATACAACTTTGAAAAATATATTTTTCTCCCAATTGCCACGCCCAAAAGGAACGAATATATATAATTTTTTTTATAATGTGTAAAGTTGCAGAAGATAATGTTTTTACCGATTTGGCACGCCCCTCATGAGTAGCTATATAAGCTATGTATTTTTGAATGTGTTTGGGATATACGGATATGTTTTCAAGTCTAAGACTTCAATAGCGACAAACTTTCCTACAAAAACATATCTTAAATCATATCTATCATATGGGAGCTATTGTAGCCTACGTAGACCAGTGGGGTATGCGTAGGCACATAAGTTATCAGAAATAGGGTTCGAACCCTACTGACTTCGTATATATGTAATACGATAATTATCAACTAATTCGCTTGATGTCCTCATACGACACTTGCAAATAAAAAACAAAATTAATAAAAAAAAAAATATGGGAGCTATTGAATATAGTAGTTCGATCCGGATGATTCCGGGATATACAAAGTCTGCAGCAGACAGACGGACATGGCTATATCAACTCAGCTCGTCGCTATATATATATATATATATATATACTTTATATAGTCCTTCTGTGCTTTTCATACTTCTGACCAAAATTAATATACCCTTTTTGCAAGGATATGAAAATATTTTGACAATTGGCAAAACATCAAAATGAAGTAAGAGCAGTAGGCGATTGAAACTAATCAAAATTTGTATATGCTGTCATTAAGCTCACTTATTACCAAAATCGAGCAGTTGGCTCAATTATTTTAAGTGCTTCCCGTCGCTTGCATTTGCTGCAATAAAATTAATAACGAACAAGTAAAAGTGAATGTGAATGTGGCCACCTCAAACAATCCGATGCTTGTGCGCTTTTCATAGGCTGGCAACTCTGACCGGTTAGACCGCTAAAATTTCAATGATCCGTTGAGCCTAAGAACCCATCAACAGTATAGTCGATTTGAATGATCCGGATTTGCTTTAATTCGTGACTTATGTGGGGGGCTTATTGCCTTTTTGTTGCCAATCATTTTAAAGTCGAAGCAGCCCTTTTAATTGCCAAAGAAACTACTTCATTCACATTATAATGAGCTTAATTTTGCATGAGAACGTTACAACAAAGGAGGAGGGGAAGGAGGACCAGCTGGAAATGGTGCACATTTCCGAGTATGGGATAGAGATGGTAAATGATCTACCCGATCCATTGGCCAAGGAGCTGTTCATGGTCAATCTGGGCCTGTGTAAAGTAACAAACGAACCAAAGATGCCGAGCAACTACTGCTTCCAAGAATCTCCACAGCCGATGAGCGAGGAGGTCAACAATTCCTGTAGCGCTATGGAAAGTATAGATGACTTCATTAACTTGGGCTATATGGAGAGCGAGCCGATGCACAACATGTCCCCCTGGCCAACGGATTTGCTGCAACTGGCCAAGTTCTCCCAGCAGTCCACTTCGGCGCTGCGCTGCAACAGCTGCCACATGTGCGAGGGCGTCGAGTATCCATGTACCCGTTGCCAGCAGCAGTTCCATCAGGAGTGCCATCCCGATCAAGGAAGACGCCAGCCACATCGTCTGTGCCCCTCGTGTTCACTACTTGGAAGTGATTCATAGATGTTTATTGTCATGTTTTTTTTTTTTGTTTTTTTTACAACTAATGTCAGATATTACAAATACATATGCACTTTACTGATAACTGTGCTGGCGAAAGTAGTCAGCGAGAGCAGCGGAAGGAGATGCTGCTGCTGCCAACGGCCGTTGGAGCCATTGCATAGATCACCTTGGCAGAAGCACATGTACACCTTCTTATAGTTGTAAATTGTGTCCGCGCACCGATCCATGTTGTCGTCGGGTCCGCGCTGCACGCACATGCGCTGTATGGCCAGATCGTAGTCTGCATTTCCATTTGAAATACAAGCAGAAATATGTATATGTATATATGTATATATATTTGTATTTGTATATGTGGGGTTGGGCTTACCATCTAGCGCATAGGTGCCGCCGCCCTCGATCACCTTGCCACACCAGCCGCTGGCACAGGGTATAGCTGAGAGGCCCGGCTCCCGGTCCACGTCGGTGGCGTTATAGGTGAATGGATCCTTGCAGCTGCCCAGTTCGCCACGGGAGCGACATTGATAGCATCGACGCAGAAGAGCTGCAGGCCAGGCCAATAGGGAGAGTGAGCGGGAGAGAGATAGAGAGAAAACCAAGTTAATTTTTTTCCCTTTTTTTTTGTGGTAGTGCATTACGCACCCGCACGCACACATGCACAGTTGCAGTTACAGTTACAGTTACGTTAAGTATATATACATATATGTACATATGTGTATGTGCGAGTGCGTGCGTATGTTGAACAAAAGACTTTAACAGCAAACTTGTACTGATCAGACTTACCGTTTATCTGGGGCGCACTGATCGCGATTATAACAAATATCACAGTAAGAATGAACACAGACGCTTGCATTTTAAACGAACCTAAACTTAATGAGTATTCAAATTGCACATATATATAGGCGTTAAAAATAGTGAGAGCAAACTAGTGTTGTGTATTTTGTGTTGTTGTTATTACTGCACGAAAAGCGAAGGCTGCCACTTGGCACGGAATAAGTCGTGTAAATGCAACAGTGCTTTTGGCGTTGCCAGACTTTTTTTTTTCGGTTTACGTTTGACAGCACTTACAATGATTTTTCTATTATAGCGCAGTGTGTACACACTGTGTCTAGTTTCGTTGTATTATTTCAGCGAAAAATTCATCATCTTAATATCGGGCGTATATTTTTTGTTGTTATTTTTTATTCAATAAAAACTCAAAACAAAGTAACGAACGTCAGATGCAGCAATTCAGACGCTAAACAATAAATTTAGTGCCACGGATCACATTTACTAGCGGAGTGCACAAAAATAACTCAAGTAAAAGCTGCAGTACGTAGGAAAAAAGAGTAAAAAAAAAAACAACAAAGCAACGTAAAGAAATTTTGCAAATTGTTCATAGAGACAGACAGACGGTCAGCTAGCCAGGCGGCAGCAGCAACGGCAGTAGCAGCAGCAGCATTAGCTGCGTAATAAGCGCGTATATAAAACAAGCAAGCTGCACCAATAAAATATTTAAATAGACATAATCTGCGCGTTTGTCATTCAGTCAAATCGCGAAGTCGACGTCGGCGTCGCAGCTGCTGCTCTGTTGTAACGTAACCATAAACGCAAACAAAACGGAGTAGCGGAAGCGTCGCTGCTGGCGTAGGCGTTTCTAAGACAGACACCTTGCAACTGCAGCCGCTGCTCGCTGCTCGCTGTTTGCTGTCGGCTGTCCGCTGTTTTCCAAGTTCAATGCAACTCGGTTGCTGTTATTGTTGTTTTTGTTGTGTGTGTGTGTGTGCGTGTGCGTGTGTGTGCTGCTCTAACGTTTTCCGTGCATCCCGCAGCAGCTGCCCACTGACTGAACCAAGGAACAGGCAACAATCGAGAGGCCAAGAGGTCGCCAGAGGAGCGCAGTTATAATCAAATACTGCAATGGCATTGGACAGCGTCACGCAAACGATGACGGGCAGCAACGCGCTGACATCATCCTTTACGACGAAGAAGAAGGATGCCGCTGCCGACAAGGAGAACCTCTGGTGAGTTTGCCAGCATAAGCATCTAAATATATATATAGATGTGTCTGTGTGTGTGCGTGCATTCGCAGATTTAACATATGACGGGCAATTTGCTTTTGGCAAAACAGCTGCTATTGGCTATCTATTTTTTTTTTTACTTTCTTTAGCTGACGTTTGCAGTAAATTTTTGGCTACTGCTATCTCGCTTTTGCTCAATGAGTGTGTGTGCGTGTGTGTGTGAGAGCCGGCTGCAATTGCCACCTGCCACACCCACAACGTTTACTGATAGGGGAGGCAGAAAAGCAGCTGATTTTATGCCGCTCTTAAATTTAATGCATGTTGTCATTTGTACTAAGATTCGCCTAACCTCAAACCACGTTTGGCTCACACACACACACACCTGCACGCACATGCGCATTTTACATACATTTATTTGTATTTTGGCAATTTTCTCTTGTGCCAAATTTTTAATAGATTTGTGGCATAAACGCAGACTAAATGACTAAAAACAACAATTCTAATATACAGTTGTATGCGTGTGTGTGACAGAGTGCGATTAAGAAGCGAGAGCGAGAGCGAGAGCGGAGACTTGCGAATGATTCATGAAGTAGCAAAATCGAGGGCAGCGTCGCCGGCTGCGCAGTCGACTGCGCGCACCTTTTGCTTTATCAATTTTTGTTATGTCTAATAGGCAAGGCGCGCATACATACACACGCACACACATGTGCACACACTTGGAAAGCCATAAGCCGAGCTATCGATATTTCGACTCCAGTTGGACTGTTGACAATCCAATTGGAATTTGCATTGCCCAATGAACGAAGACTTGCCTTAAGTCCGCTCTGTGCGTGTGTATGTGTGTGCGCGTTGGCGATGTTGTCATCGTTTAAATATGTACATGTGTACGTTGCCAGCCAGCCGTCAGGGGGCGCGCATGTGCAAAACACCTTTTGACGCAGATCGATTTCGAATGCCTTAGAAAACATGTGTAAAAAGCTATTTAGATGAACGGAAAATGACTAAAACATATGAAATTTATTTCTAGAAATATCCGATAACAATGCATTTTTAAGTTTCAATACTTGATAGCTCTCTTAAAGTGTGCTTGCTAACATTTTGTTGGCTTAATTATATCGCACTTATCGAATATTTTTCCTAACTAATGCTTGGATATATATAATTTCAAATGCCATTATAATTAATCTAATGAATTTTGATTATCGATTGATATGTTATTGCAAATTTTGTGTTATCGTTATTCCAAAATCGATATTAATCGATTATTGATAACAACGGCTAATCGATAAGCTTTTTGCATATACAAATTTGGAATAAATTTCTAATTTCTTCTAAAATCAAAATCGATTACAGTCGATAATTAATCGATTTGACAATTCCAAATCGATATATATATATCGATATCGGTATATATTTGTGTAGTCGTTAATCTGAAATAATGTATTACATTTTATCGATAAACACATCGTCGTTATCGTTGTCGTTGTCATCGTTATCGACGTGGGTCGCCTGTCTTTGCTGCTTATCGAAATTGTTTTGAATTCGCTCCAACAAATCGGTAGCCACCAGCGCAAAATCCTCCCACAATGCATCGGGAGCCTCATCCGGTTCCAGTTCTGTGTCGGGCTCCGGTTCACGCTCTCTGCCAGCCTCTTGTTCCGTCTCATCGTCGTTGGCCTCGTCGCCTGTGGTCAAACGCTCCTCATCCAAATAGTCAGCCAGCAGATCGCTGACCTCGTCGAGTATGCCCCCACTGTGGCACAGGGCCGTGGCGCATTGAGCATCGATGAGTAGATTCCACATCGCCTGGCACACGATGTTGGCCAGAAACCAATCCTCCTGCTCCAGTGCGCCGCGCAGCAACAGGGCCAGCAGCTCGGCGCCGCGAAGCTGCAAAAAAGGAGCCCGTTGCTCCCCATCGCCCAGCAGATTGACCAGGACGCCTATGGCACAGGTGCGAAGCTCATAGTCCCGGCCGTTCGCCTGCCGCGTCAGCTGCTGGACGATCAGTGGCAAACCGCCGGCGGCACAAAAGCAGCGACGCGCCAGCTCGTTGCGCGTCAGATTGCCCAAGACGCGGGCCAGCTCCACCTTGGTGGGCACATATTGCGCCTGGCAGCGCTCCAACGTAGCTGCCAATGCCGTCGACAACTCGGCGATGAGACTCTGCAGCGAACCTGCCGCTGGTGTTGGCGTGATAGTGGGAGTGGGAGTGGGAGTGGGAGTGGGAGTCGTTGGCGTTGCCATTTGGTTGTCCTGGTAGAAGCATAGATTGTGCAAGGCGCCAAGCGTGGCATGTAGGAGCTCCAGCATCTCGGCGGGCTGTGCGGATTGCGGATCAGTTGATGTCGCATTCAGCACTACGGTTGCACTCTGGAGCAGCCGGAAGAGCACTGTGCCCAGTGCATGGACATTGCCCAGGCCGGCGCCGACGTCCGCATTGACGCTCATATTGGCCACGACACGGATCAGCTTGATTTGGGCATCCAGCAGCGCCTCACTGGCCAGCGGCCGTTCGCTCAGCTGCTGCAGCACATGCAACAGATACTCCATGGCCACATCGTTCTGATAGTACTGCAAGGGCAAACAAATATGATATGATCAAATAGATATATCTATATAGATCTATATATATATATATATGTATACCTGAACACGCGCCGATTCGTGCTTGGCCAAAATGTTGCCCAGCATATAGCCTAGGCGGCTGAGCACGGCCAGCTGCCGTTCGCTGCACTGTCCGCCCTTGGAGTAGGGACCGAGCAGCAGACCAATCCGCGCTGCATAGTTGTGCAGCGTCTCGCAGCACTCCAGATCCTCGGAGAGCACGCTGGCCAGAAGGGAATGCTCGGAATCAGTGGAAGTTGAGGATAACTGGAAGAGTGGACTCACCTTAGCGTGCGCACCACATTGGCCTGCACCTCCAGCTCGCCCATGGAGATCTCGGCGGCGCGTATCAGATGCGGACATGCCAGCTGCAGCTGCAGCTGCAGTCGCTGCTGCTGGTGGGCGACATCGGCGAGAGCGCGCAGCGCCGCCGACAGCTGATAGAGCGTGTGGAGCGGCGGGCCGCTGAGGCGACGCGTGGCTCCGGCCTCGTTGAGCATCTGGAGATGGAGGATCATCAGTTCGACGGCGCCGTGGCGTGCCAGGCGGGACACCAGCGTCTGTTGGCCATTCAGCTTGCTCGACGATGTTGTTGTGGTGACCAATGCTGTGGCTGCTGCAATCGTTGCGTGCGCTGGCGGCGACGATAGCTCCTCCAAGCCGGCGGCCCAGTTGCGATTGAGCGCATCGTCGCGCTCCTGAGCGCTGCTGGCGGTGAGAAATCGTATGCAGCCGTAGGCATAAATGCAGGCCTCCGGATCGTCCAGCGGCGAGGCGTGGCCCAGGCCATCGATCAGCAGCTCCAGTACATCGTTCTCATGGAACAGTGCGTCGTGCTGCTCGTGGCGGGCCACCTTAAAGATCAGCTTGCAGGCGCCCGTCAAATTGCTGCCCGTTACGCGGAGCTACGAAGAGAGAGAGAGAGAGGAAGAGCAATCAGCAAGGATTCGATCAGAGCTGGAAGCACTTACCGCAAGCACGACACGTGCCACAGCCAGAAGGATACGTGGCGCCGTGCACTCGACGAGGCCATAGAGTCCACCCAGGATGAAAGCGCGCTTGAAGTTTCGCTCCTGCTTCCGAACGCGTGTATACAACTCCAGCAGAATCTATGGGCAAAAGAAATCAAGGAGAGAGAGAGATTAGAGGAGGAGGAGAGAGAGAGAGAGTTAGTCACAATTCTTACCGCATTGATGTGCTGCACTGTCTCGCCGCTGCAGTCCTTGAGGCCGGCGTGCTGCTTCAGCATCTCGATGAGCATTTCGGAGCTGCACTGGCCCAGCAGAGCACCGTTGCGCGTGGGTGGTCGGGCGTTGTCTCCCGCCGCGCCGGGCAGTGCCGGCAACTGACGTGGCTTGGTGTCCACATTGCGGCGATTCAATAGAAGCTCCGTGCTGCCGCCAGCTGGCGTTGGCGGCGTCTTCGGCTTATGATTTTCGTTCTGCAAATAGCGCATGCTGCGTGGAAAGAGCTGTTGAAGCGGATGCTGATGCGGATGAGGATGAGGTTGCTTTATTTGTACTTACGAGAAGGCGCTGGGCGGACGGCCGGCCAGTGCCACCTTGCCGTAGAGCACACGTCCGGGCTCGCGCGGCGTTATGGGCCGCCTCGTGCTGACCAGCCGGGCGCCACCGGCAGCTGTCATTGTTGCCGCTGCCGCTGCCGTTGCCGTCGACAGGTCGCCCAGGTAGAGTTTCGCTTCGCTGATGAGCTCAGCGGATGTCTTGCGTCGTCCCATGCCGACGCCTGGGCCTAGACCCACACGTTGTATAGTATGTTCATTATCTTGTTGTTGTTGTTGTTGTTGTTGCTTTTTTGCTGTCTCTTGTCTTGTTGGTAGTGCTGTAGGTGCTGCAGGTGCTGCAGGTGGTGCTGGTGGCTGAGCACGCGTCTCGCTGCGCGACCGTCGCTTTAGCAGCAAACTCATTCTGGCAAGGATTAACTATTGGACAAATTGAGGTAGCCCAAAGTCGGAGTCGGACTGAGTGGTCCGGCTAAGCTGAATTGTGGTGCAGTTTTTGCGAGTGGCGCGGCCAAAGTGCGCAAAGGTAATGCCAAGCGTCTTGCCTCCTGCCTGGCCTATTGGCCTGCCACATTCAGCCAGGCGAACTTTGAAAGCTTGGAAAATATTTTTCGTTTGGGCCTTTCGTGCACCATGCCAACCGGCCTGGAACAGGGGGCATAGCCAAGGGGTGGCGCTGCTGCCGGGTTGTTTGCATGTCAAGTGTGTTAAGCGAGCGAGCAAGCCAACCCCCTCTTAGGCAAATGCCATCCAGAGCACAGTGGTACAAAACTCGTTAACGTTAATAAAAAAGAAAGAGAGAGATAGAAAAGTAGATTAGAAATCAAATTACAAATATTTAGATTTAGTTTATATTTGAGAAAAGAAAATAGTGAAATAAAATATTAATAGATAGAAAAACGTTAGATCTAAATATTTTCTATTGGTTTTCAACCACTGTGCACTGTGCAACACCTTTGAAAATTCAATAGAAACGAACAGTTATAACAGTAAATGTGAGAAATCGGGCAATCGATATTCGCAGTACGCAATTTTTGGCACGAAGGAGCTCAGCTCTGGCTGGCGTCCAGTTTCCCCAATTGAGCAAACGTCATTTGCATGTCACGCAGTTAGTCATTCAGTCATTCCCTCAATCCGTCAGTTAGGCACTTAGTCAGGCGAATGGTGGGTGAGTCAGTTAGCAAGAGGACACTTTTCAATCGAATTATTTAATTGAATTTAATTGAGTTGCACAAATGTCCAGCTGCCATAGCTAGAATAAGCGTATGTGTATGGGTATGTGTATACATGTGTGTGTGTGTGTGTGTGTGTGTCCGTATGTATATATATAAATAAATGGAACTAAAGCAACGATGTTGGCCTCATAAATAGCAAAGGTATGCAATTAGCTTGATTGCGTGGCATGCCACAGTATTGAGAATTGTGGTTTATAGCAGGTTTATGGGTTACGGACTGTGGGCTGTGGGTACCAAAGCGGCTTGACCACAGCGGCTAGCTGTTGGCTATGGTGACACGGAATAGGGACAACGTTAATGTAGATTGCAAAAATTTGATAGCCAACGGAAGAGTGACCCAATTCCATCCTCTCGTTACAGGTCAGCGATATTGAATGAAGTACAAACACAAGGCAGCACAAAACTACCATCAAATAAATCTGTACTAGTATTAGGCGATAATGCCACTGGTAAGACGACGCTCATTGCCAAGCTACAGGGCGTGGAGGATCCGAAGAAGGGCTCCGGCCTGGAGTATGCCTACATTGATGTCAAGGATGAGTACAGAGACGGTAATTGAAATTCTTCCAAATTATATTATATATTTCTAATTATTGACAATTGGTAATACATTGCAGATATGACGCGCCTCAGCGTTTGGGTGCTGGATGGCGATCCAGGACACACAAATCTGCTGCACTATGCGCTAAACGAAACGAACTATGCACACACCCTCGTCATACTAACAGTCTCGATGACACAGCCATGGGGCTGGCTCGAGCAGCTCAATCAATGGATCAAGGTGCTTGCCCAGCACATTGAGAGCCTGCAATTAGATCCCAAAGAGAAGGAGGCGGCACGCCAGCGCTTGGCAACGACGTGGCAAAGCTACTGTGAGGTGGGCGATGATCTGGATCCCGGTTCACCGGTTAAACGCACCATGCACAACAATTCGATCGATGAGGATGATCTGTTGCCGCTGACAGAGGACGCACTAATTACAAATCTGGGCCTGGACATTGTTGTTGTGGTCACAAAGGTGCGCATATTCATCAATCACACCCACGCACAGCCTAGTCATTTATGTTAATATTTTGTAATCCTTGTACAGACGGACTACATGTCAACACTAGAGAAGGAGTACGAGTATCGCGACGAGCATTTCGATTTCATACAGCAATGGATACGAAACTTTTGTCTGCGGCACGGCACCTCGCTCTTTTACACGAGCGTGAAAGAGGACAAAAACTGTGATCTCCTTTATAAATATCTAACGCATCGAATTTATGGTCTACCATTCCGTACGCCAGCGCTAGTCGTTGAAAAGGATGCGGTGCTCATGTAGGTTTCGATCACATTCATTGTCTCCAAACAAGTTTGTAATCTTCATTTGATTGCCTTTTACAGTCCGGCGGGCTGGGATAGCCTGAAGAAAATAAGTATTCTGTATGAGAACATGCATGCGGTCAAGGCCGAGAATCACTACACAGATATTATCAAGGCACCGCCCACTCGAAAGGTAACTTAAATATATACTCTACAATTGCTAGCTTATGTTAACATTCTTATCTATTTGCCGTTCCAGGCTGTTTCCAATCGCGAAACGGAGGTGCAGACCGAGGACGAGCAGGCCTTCCTGGCACGCCAGCAGGAGATACTCAAGCAAGGCGGCCAGGTTCGTGGCGAGTCGCCGTTGCGATCGCAGGGAGCTGCCGCTAGCGCCAACAAGAGCGGACCACGCACACCCGGTAGCGCTGGTCAAAGTTCGCCCAAAAAGGTGAGTGTTTACTCACACACGCACCTTTTTTTTTATTTATTTTTGGTCATATTTATCAATTTGGAATTGCAGATTGATCCCAAGCTGACGCCTGCCACGCCCGGCGGCGAAGGTGTGCTGGCCAACTTCTTTAATTCGCTGCTTCATAAAAAGTCAGGCGGACCGGCTGGTGGGCCGGCGGGTGCAGCCAGTCCAGGTGGCGGCATGGGCACGCCACGCACCTCCAATGGCACCGATTCTCTCATGACGGCCGAGAAGCTAGCCGTTCGTTCCGATGCGGCTGCCGAGCTAGATCGTTTGTCGCGCAGCGTTAAAAAGGATATCGATCTGTCCCAAAGTGAGTGTTGAAGGCGTTTTTACAATGCAACAACAACAACAACAACTATGAAAACAACAACAGCAACAACAGCGCAGCAACAGGGTAGTATCAGCAACACACAAACTCACACACTTATATAAATTGAATAGGAACTCATATGCACAGGCTCGTAAAGTACTCAACTAAAGAAGGACCTTACATGCTCTGTAGATCAGAACTCTTCCATGGCTAATAAGAAAAGTGAATATCTGGCAACGCTACTGCACATACAATGAGCCAAATGGCGTTGCCAGCTGGTTAGACCATGCTCAAATCAAATGAAAAGCAAACAGCAAAAAAAAGAACTTTTATTCCATAGACATCAAATGTTAAAATGATTTGTTATTAAGTTGCATTTGACATTGATTGTGTATTGTTCGTTGAGTGTTGGCATATTTTGCGAGTGCTGTGCATGATATATGAGGGTTATAGATTTCGCATACAAATATTATTGAAAAATATAAATAAGACAAGAGAGAAGAAAACAAAAAACATTTAAAATGATGTGTTTAGCTAAGCAAAATGTGTAAACATTAAGACAAGGGGACAGCGCTTCCTCCACATGCTGCTCCCCTTGGGCATGCATGTGCTGATTCTATAAATTTACACATACACATACGCAGATATATATATATATATATATATATATATATATAATATATATATATTGATATTTTTTTCGTCTGGTTTAAGCATAGTCTGGGGCCACACGTGTGTATATTTAAATTATTTAAATTATGTAATTTTTAAAATGTATTTAAGAATGCGACAATTGTGAAATTCTGTTGCGCGCTGAGAGATTCAAAAAGTCCAAAGCCCAAAGCGCCCAAAGGGCTTGGCAACTGCTTACACACACGCCTACAACCCCCCACACACACACACAACTAACTGTAGTTGATAGCTTGTATGTACTTTTTAATTATATTAATTAATTACACACACACACTGGCTTTATGTAGTATTTGTTATAGACATTTTTTTTTTTTGGGCGAAGAACAACAACAGTAAACGCAACATGAAAAACAACAATAAAAAACTAAACAGAACAAATGAAGCAAATTTAAATAAGTATTTAAATGAAAAAGAATCCCCAAAATGTTGCGCTTTGTGTTTTTCTTTGTGATTATTTGAAAACTTTTGATTTTAATGTAGTCTGATTATCATTTTTTTCTCGCTCAAAGCCACACGCGTTTAATTAATATCGTATAATGAGAGTATATAACAGTAAATAAAAACAAAAGAAAACTTAAAAAAAAAAGAAAAAATAGATAATATGAAATAATTTTACTAAGCAGTTTTTAAACGACAAAATAAACCTTATTGAAATTCTTTTTATGTTGAAAGTCAAGCGAAATGATGTACTCAAGAGCAATCGCTACAATACGGCCCGATGTCTAACAAAATTGTAAAAGCTATAGATATATATACATGTATATATATATATATATGTGTGTGTATGTATGTACATATATATATGTGTACATATATGTATATGTGTATATGTGTACGTATGTATGTACATATGTATATATGTCTACATAATATGTGTGTATATATAGACAAAGATACATATATACATATATATAGTTGCAAATTATAAAGAAAGGCGATATATATATACTTCACTGATCCAACACCTACTCAGATAAATTGATTTTCATTGTATTTTATGTTTAACCTCAAGTATCAAATGTAAAGAAAACAAAAACAGAAAGCATTATCAAATTGTAACAGTTAACAGAGCGAGACGGGACGATGTTTGTACTTTTGTAAACTAGGCCAGAATAAAAGAACAGCTTAAACCTCGCTAACATCAATCTAAACCAAATTGTTTCAAATTCTTTGCCATATGACACCTCCGCTCGGCCCCTGACTCCCTCGCTTTGGCTCCATTTTTGTATTTCTCCGTACACTTTTGACAACAGCTCGCTGTCTGCCTCTCGCTCTTCGCTGTGCGCCTGCATATAAGCCACAAAAATGATAATAGTAAAACATATACATATATAAAAGTATATATAAATTTGTGCTACAGAATCTATTTTTTATGTAAAAACAAAATTATTTCATATAAAATAACTATTGTATTACAAATTATTGTGAAACACATTTCAATTAAAAATATATATATACATGCATATATGTATTTATTCTGCAAGAATTTCAGAAGTACACTGACAACAACAACAACAACAACAACATTATGTGAACCCCGAACGAAATTTAATGTTAATTTAAATATACAACAAATATCAAATGCAATAACAGCAGCATTGAAAATATTTCAAATTTAAATTTAAAATTTACAAACAAAAAATAAAAACAAAAAAACAATTATTGAAAACATATACTTTGTAGTTCAATGAAAATCTGAAAAAAAATCTTGTTAAATATATTGAAAATTCGTAGCTATTGAAAACGGAACAAAACAGCATCATCTCAGCTGCTGCTATTTCTAAGTATGCTTTTTCTTTCAGATTCCAAGGCCTCTATAATGGTTCCATAATGATTCATACTAAATATATAAGCTTGGTTCCATTCAGCAAGCGATGATTTCCATTTGCAGGTGCCACAGGAAACAGCCCACAAAATGTTTGCGCCTAAAAGATACCATGAAATTGTTCCTCAGCAGACTTCGTTTGATTGGTACTTGAGCTAAATTTTTAGGAAAATTTCAAAGAGTTTTATGTTTGTTAATTTTTGATCTGAATTAAATTGTCAAAAAGAAATGAGAGTTTTTATTTTTTAGTGATAATTAGATGTATTAATCACGTTTCTTTAGTAGCAAAGTCTAGATATATTGTAATATATATACATATTATAATTTATGATAACACTGATCGAAAACTTGGAAATATCTTAAGAAAGTTGCCAAAAGTTAAAGCATTCATTTGTCGAGGAATATTATAATAAGAATTAGTTGCTTTTTATTACTTTTTTTATTTTTATTGTCTAATATTTTTTGTAGCTATTTGAAAAATGAGTAAAATGAAAATGGCTAGCAGGAAACGGAAATCCAGGAATCGAAAAGTTCTTCGTTGGCTGTTGGCAATGTGTGAGTATGTGTATGTGAGTGAAGGAGAACTGCCTCCACCTCTGCCTCGTCTGTGTTTACTACTTAGTTTTGGTGCTCGTATTGTTTCAGCTTGCAGCCTTGCGCTTTTCTGCTGGGCTGCATTCTTATCCCTGTGAAAGAGCGAGTGACAGAATGAGTGAGAGGATGAGTGAAAGAGAGAAACCGAAATAATGATGAAAACAATGAGAAAAGAGAGAGAGAGGGTAGATAGAGAGAGCAATTTTCAGAGTGAGTAAGAAAAGAGAGAAAGAACGAAAGAGTGAAAAAGTGAAAAAACAGAAGGAGAGACAGAGAGTGAGAGATACTCAGAATAAGAAACTAAGGGAGAAAAAAAGAGACTGAGAAGCTGGGAGACTGGGAAAAAGAATCAAGGAGAGAGAGAGGGTGAGTGAAAGAGAGAGAAAGAGTGAGAGAGAGAGAGAGAGGGAGTGAGAGAGGGAGTGGGAGAGGGAACGAGAGAGCGAGAGAGAGAGTCAGAGAGATGCTCAGAGAGAGAAAGAGAGCGACTGTAAAGGTGGGAAAGAAAGACGAAAAAAGAAAAGAAGAGAAAAGAGGGAAATAAAGTGAGAATTATAGATGGAGCAAGAGAGCTAATGAATTCAGAAAAAATGAAGGAGAAAAAATCCTCAAGTAAAGGAAAATTGTCTTATTATTTGTATGAACTCGTGAGACTTGCAGAGAAAGGCTATTCTCAATAATATCTTATGTCCATTAAGCTTTGAGCCATTTCTACTCCGAATTCCAATTTACTGGACAACGAAAACTTTGCGAAGAGCTGGTTGCATTTAAGAGAATTAAACTAAATGGCATAGAATCAGTTGTAATAAAGCAAACTTTTAAATGAATTTATTTGTTATGCTATTTTAATTTGTTATCAAAGACAATAAATAATGAATAGTATTTTACTTGTCCACAAAAAGTGATTTGCAATAATTATTTAGATTTAAAAAATTTGTTTTTAATAGTTTAATTCAGACAAGCATATTGAATTTCCCTTTATTTGATTTTAATATACAGCTATGCACACGGACAGATACAGACGCGCTCACCCACGTAGAACACAAAACAGTTATGCTAATGCAAAAATAATTTATGCTAAAAATATAAGAGGCAAAAAATTCAAATAAATACATTTCGGTTATACTTTTCCAACACAACACTTCGACGTAGACACTCACTCATAGACACTATTTACATACATAGATATATATATTTACCAGCAACATCATGGAAATTAATCGATCTAATTAAATTTGCATAAATTTGTGGATTCGAAATACGTAAAAAAAGTTCGTACATCTCAACATAATGATTAAGGCAGCCGAAGGTCATAGCAACGTAATACCCTATACAGCTAGGGCTTATTAGTTATCTGATGCGTTACACAGCATCAGCCATATATGTTGTAATAACTAATCTCTTTTAATCCATACCATATATAGACTTGGATAAATGTAAAATAACTTTTAGTTGACCTTTTAGAAATTGAGCTCTATTTCAGATAACTATTTTTCGGCAGCTTTATGGACTTGCAACATTGTCGGAGCTTATTCCCTTCGAAATGTGGTGGGAACTCAGTCAGCAATTTTACACCCCTTGATTATTTTCTCTGGAGCTAAGGCATCACTCAGGAGGAGCTCGAGGCCAACATTCGAGATGCTATATGATAAAATTCTACTTTTTGTGTCGAAGTTCGTGTTTCAAGTTATATTTGGAAGCTTTATACCTAGCTTAATGAACAGAAAATTTCAATTTTACCTTTATCCGTGAAAAACTGGTGAAAATCGTTTGTTTGGCATATTTAGTTTACAATCTCCAATTGAAAAGTGCTCTTTATTTTAGAAAACAATTGTATAATATGTATAAAAGGTGAGTTATATAAAAGTTATAGCTATATATTTATATATATGGTCTTGAAACGATTTGTGATAATACGGTGAGCAGAGTATATGTCCTTTCTTAGAGCGTTTTTGTATACCAGAAAATGTAATGTAATGGGCATAATTATTGTAGAATTAGACCTACGAGAACTCTTCGTCAACTAAAAATAGAGAGCATAATAGAGAGAATGTAAGAAGAAAATGAAGCTTGGAGGAAGGATATGGGAGCAAGACGCAGGAACACAGAGGACAATCCTTACCTTTGACGGTTAATGGGGTATAGGGCCCCACCTTGAAGGTTAATGCGTAAAGCGTTTCACCTACCTTTATTATTGTTATTTACTTCTACTGATTGCCAAGCAGTTTTGTTGGGCATCAGCGAGTCGTCTTAACTCACAGTGCTACGCTTTTGCCAGTCTCACAGTAAAATTATTTATTCTGACAAGCCTCACCCTGTGGTTTTTATTCTTATCGCATTTGTTTGGTATTGATACTTGCACAGAACAGGATTTCACTTCGGGGCAGCTCGCTTTGAATGGAGCTTTCTTGTCTGGGCCTTTGTAGGTTTGTTTTGGCCCATCTATCAATGTTTGTATATGTCTTTGATCCGTTTGTCCCCCTCTCCGGCTGTATTCTGGTTGTTGTGACGATTCAGCATTTGCCGAACTTTTTCTACGTTCAGTTCTTATACTCAACCATATTCTCTCGGCTATTTTTAACAGCAATTGGGCAATTTCAATACATCTTGAAATTCAATTTAATTACGTATTTCCGAAAGAGCTTTGACACCAAATTAATAACATATTTACATGAGATGAGTTTGTTTCTAATTAGCTTAAGCTCAGCACAGAAATCCAGAAGTTACGAGGTATAAGGCTGTCGAACATGGAATATATGCAGCATATGTAGCGCGATCAAGACAAATAAAATAATTATCCTAAGCAATCCGATATTCAAGCTGTAACCAATTCTTATCAACGGACCTATATAAAGCCTTTTGAAGTCGAAATCGTTATGCAGTGCACTAAAAATATTAGGAAATTTAACAAGTATATTTCTCTTTTCGGAATGACTGGTTCTTAGCACCTGGCCATATATCTGCCATAAACGCACAAATTTTAAGTGAAAATTGAGTTCATTTTTGAATGCCCATTATTTCAAACTACTTAAAAGTGAGAGAGAAACAGCGAGAAATGAAAATGTAGTTGAGTTAATGCGGCAGATATGGTCCATGATAAATACTATATTGACAGTGAGAGTAAATGAGAAAATAAAAGGTAGTATAAAAGTGAGGGAGTGAGAGACAGAAAAAGAAGTAGAAAATGAAACTCTATATTGATAGTGAGAGCGAAAGGAACAATCTTAAAGTAGCAGAAGAGTAAGTGGGACAGGCAACTGATTGATAAAGCATGAAGATGTTTGAGTTGGATTAGAGTTCGGAAAGCAGAATACTATTATAAAATTTGAAATGAACTAATGTTTTGTAACTGCTAAATATTTGTACCCTGAACCCATTGAAAATGGGAATTCAGGGCATAATGGTTTTGTAACAATGTATGTAACGGGCAGAAGAAGGCGTGGCTGACCCCATATAAATATATCTTAATCAGGGCGACGAGCTGAGTCGATCAAGCCATGCCAGTCTCGTAAACCACAAAGACTAGAGATTTGAAATTTGAAATATATATTCTTTTATATCATACGCAGTACAAGTTTTTTTTTCGATAACTCATCCTATTTCATAATTATCGATAACATTCGATATTTTGACTTCGTTTTTAAGCCATAACTCAAAGGCCATATAAGCTAGAGACACCAAAATGTACGTGATGAAAATACCGAATAGGAACATTTCCGATTTTGGATACCGCCCCCATTAGCCCCAAAACTGAAAAAAAGTATTTCAACTAGTAGGGACTTGAGAATTTGCATAAACACACATTTGGATGCCAATATTATGTACTGAAAATTTCAGTAAGAAGGTACATCTTGAACCGAAGTTATTTAACAATCAATTTCTCATAGTGCCCAGAATGCAGCACAAGCATAGCCGCCAAATAAATTACGCAGTAATCTGCGTGTGCATGTATGTATGGGTGTGTGTGCACATATGTTAATATGTACAGATAAAAGCTGTAAGCTGGATTGTTAAAAACACCACCTCGGACTTGGTTCAGGGGATCTCGTAGTCGAGCAGACCCGACTAGAGCGTTCTTTCTTGTTATACTAAGATTCTTTCAATATAAAAACGTATATTACGTAAGTTTGACGAATTGAATTTTAAATTCTGCAGTTGTCAGAGCTCAACTCGTTTATGAAGGCGAAAGAAACAGATAATGATAGATAGATAGGTCTTAAAATATATATAAAAAAAATATTCTCGTTAAATTAGTATACCCCTATATAGAAAAACTATAAATGAATTAAAATGAAACCGGTTGATTGATGTGCTTCATAATACAATTTATTGCAAGGTGTGTATTCAAACAAAAAAAAAAAACAAGAATATATATATATATATATATATATATTGTGTGTGTGTGTGTGTGTGTGTGTGTGTATTTATGTAGATGTGTATGTGTATAAAGAAGATTTAAAACATCTCGCCCATTGGCTTGATAATCATCTCGTGCACTTGCATATGCGGAGGCGTGGCAAGTGTAAACAAAACCGCCTGCGAAATATCCTCAGAACGCAGCATAGTCTTGCTAGCCATATTCCGGAGAGTATCCGGCAATATTTCCGTATCGACAACGCCGGGACTAATGCTCTGCAAAAATGGATATAAATTGAAGAAAGTGAGAGTGTTTACGATAGATCTGATCTATATGATACTGATGTGCTAGTCGGGCTTACCGTCATCTTGATGCGTGTACCCAGACCCATGAACTCCTGGCGATACATTTCGGCCAGAGCGGTGACCGCATGCTTGCTGGGCGGATAGGCATTCATTTCCGGCGCGCCAGTCGGCGGCGGGGCGAACAGCTTGTGGCCCAGTATGCTATTGATCAGAATGATGTGGCCGTCGAAGCTGCGCTGCTTCATCGAGCGGAAGGCGCGCTGTGTGCAATTGATGATGCCCATGATGTTGGTCTGCACGGTCTGCTGGGCCAGTGCGATGGGCATGTCCACGAGCCGGCCATTTTGCAGTGTGCCAGCATTATTGACCAGTATGTCGATGGCGCCCAGCTGCTTTTCGATCGTATCGAAGGCCTCCTTCACCGAACTCTCGCTGCCCACGTCGCAGTGGAGCGGTATTAGCCTGTCTCTGCGTGCGGCAGGCAACGATTTCTGCAGCTCCTTGACCCGCTCCACGCGACGCGCCAAACCGACCACAACGAGTCCAGCATTGACCAGATCCACAGCAATGGCCGAGCCAATGCCCGAGCTGGCGCCCGTGATGACAGCGACGCGATTTTGCCAACGTTCCATTGTACAGAGAATACTCAAGTCGATCTGAGCATCTGAAGCGCTCAGACAATGTCTTATATAGCCGATCGCTCGATCGCTCGATCGCTGATCGTCGACAGACTCTAGAGTCTATTGCGTGTAACTGGGCGTGGGGTCGCGTGCGTCCGCTTATCACATCCAATAGAGAATTTAATTGAGCTCATTGATAAATAGCGAGCGTTAACTTTTGTTCGCTGGCTGGCTGACTGGCAGTTTTCTCGTCTTCTTGTCATTCACTCAGACCTGCTCACTCACCTCGTTGCGAATTGGCGCTATTTACACCCACGTACACACACACACACACACTTCTGGGTCTGGGTGCATATCACTTGACATTTGCCTGATGACCTGATGACAATAGTCAAAGATATTGTAGGGGCTACATATGTATGTGATTATTGTCTGTCATTTATATATATATATATATATATATATATATATATTATGTATATGTATATATAAAATTAATCAAATCTTCCGATTGCAGCTTATTATTATTGCTTATAAGTAAGGAATCTCTCTATATATAAATAAGTTAATGAATGTTAGCTTTTTTATACCCTGAACCCATTGAAAATGGGAATTCAGGGTATAATGGTTTTGTGACAATGTATGTAACAGACAGAAGCAGGCGTGGCAGACCCCATAAAGTAAGTAGATCTAGCCATGTCCGTCTGTCCGTCCGTCCGTCTGTCCGTCTGTCCGTATGTGTGAATGCGTCGATCTCAGAACCTATAAGAGCTAGAGCCTTGAAATTGTGCACAAAGGTCCACGTATACAGCGCGTATATCGAGTTTGTTTTTGATATTCGATAACTTTTCCTATTTCACTGATATCGATTAAAAACTTTATCAAAATTCAGTTTTTGGAATCTTTTACATCTTTTTAGCAACAGTCACCAAATTTTGCAAATAGCTTTTTGTAAATAAAATACATTTTCTATTTTTTTTATATTTTGAATACCTGCTCCACATTTTACAAAATCAATTTTTACAAAAAAAAATTATTAAAGGCACAATTTAATTTATTTTCTAAGTAAAACCGTAATTTAAGTAAAATGAAAGAATTCATCGCTGAAAATGTTATTGAAACAAAACATTTTGTCAATTGACAAAAGCACGCGGCAGCGAGCGCCAATACGTGTGCAGTGTACACTGTGCACACAGTCTATACGTGTGCACACATATATTCAAATGTGTGCATTATTCTTTGACTTTTATTAGTTAAATCGCAATTTCAGTTGCACTGTAATTCTCGCCTCTGCTACTTTAGTGGCGTCTTTGTCACTAAGAACAATATGAAGAGTGTGGTGTTATGGTTCGAGATGGCGGAGAGATTCCCGCTGCTGCCAACATTTTTTGTTTAAAAGCAAATTTTTTTTTACTGTTGCATTCAGATCTTTCTGTATGTATGTAAACATGCAAACTCGAACAAAGGTTCAGGGGATCTCGTAGTCGGGCAGTCCCGACTAGAGCGTTTTTACTTGTTTTATATAATAATATATATATAATTAAGTCAAAGTCTATTAGCATATTGAATAATGCTACTCGTGTCAAAGATTAATTACTCTTACAACTTTTTTTGTTTAAGATTGATTGCATTTGAGAAATATAATAGAGCTCCTTAGGCCAAACCTTAGTTAAGATGTTTAGAAGAATACAAATTTTATCAGACAAGAAATTGTTTAGTAATAAAAACAACTGATTTGAATAAAGAATATAAGATAATAATATAAATACAAAAATATAATATTTTTTTTCGAATTAAGCTTAAAGAAATTATCCCCCCTAAGCTCTAAATATGAATATTATCAGTTTGAAAAATATTCACACAATCATTATAAAGCAATTAAGAAAAATGCAGTCGCATGCCACCGACTGCATAATTCTCGTTCGCGGTTCGAATATCGATATTTGGCGGGCCATGAACATTCATTCATAGATCTATCCGTAGAGCAGAAACTTGCTGATGCCAGGTCAAAAACTGTGGAAGATATATTTTTGTTCTTGATTTGCAACTGTCGTATTAGGCTATCAAGCGAATCAGTTAAAATCTACGAACTCAGTAAGGTTCGAACCCTATTTCTCATAACTTATGTGAATGCGCACACCCCATCTACGTAGGCTAAAGAGCTGAAATACCAGTTTTCTTAGCATTTTTATCAGTGTTTTCTTACATTTCTTACATTTTAATATCGACAAGAAGTTTTTTTTTTAACAGAACTCGAGAATTTGAAGATCTACAAACTTAAAATTTGATAAACTTTTGAAAACTTCTGTGAAGTATAGACATATAAATTTTTCACATTTTATTAACCTTTTCCATAACCTGAGGAAAATTAATTTTATAAATTTTTTGAGTCAGGCGTTTTTGTCTAAGTTCAGAGTATCTGCTAGTCGTACACCTAAACTTGATGAGCACTAGCTGCTAATTTTAAATTTAAATTTAAGGCCATTTCATATTGTTAATAAACAAAATTAGGACTTTATAATGTAAAGTAATAACAAAATAATATTTATAAAAACTTGCCAAAAATGTGGTTTAATTTTCGAAAGGCAAGTTGTGCATATAGATAAGGATCAAATGAGCCAAGTTCACAGAAGCATATACAGTGAAAGCTCCCGTGGACAGCAACGGTTCCAGTATTTTTGTCCGCCTGCGGGAGATGTCAAAGAATTGGCTGTACAATAATATCTTGATCTGAATCGCTAAGTCCAATGTCACTTTGATTAGTAATATTAATTTCAATGTTGTTGTCTTCTATGGGTAAAGAGCTATCTACTTTTAAAATATCTTCAAAATTGTCTTAACCAAATTTTGAAATCAAACTTAATTGTGATCTATTAAAAAGTATTTTTTGTACGCCTGCGGGAGACGTTTTGTATAAAAATTTAAAAAAAAAAATTGTTTTCGCGTCCGGCCCAGGGAACGGATTTTGTATTAAAATCATGCGTAAAAGCTTGGGACTATGAAATTTATCCGACTACGGGAGATGTCCGCCTGCGGGAGCTGTCCGCGACTAGAGCTTTCACCGTATATTTATATATACTCATTTTGATCGATCTATGAGTTTGGTTAACATCAAATTATTTCCTAAATTTTTGGGCTCTCCTGTGGAAGATATAGTGCCCCGTTTGCCACAAGAATCTTACTACTTTAACAGACGAGGATAAACAGGAGTATATACTCCACATTTATATATAAATATAAGTATATATATGTATATGCTAATATATTTGTTAGCAGCTTGAAAAGTTGCAATAGCAAATTGCTATTATCAGCTAAACGGAAGTTTTGTGAGTCGAAGCATCAATTTATTTGCAGTGCAAAAGTGATAAGAGTGAGTGACAAGCGTTTTGAGGAATACTTCAATCTAATCAAGTCACGTAAACTTTGTAAGTTTCATCCAGATAACTGCTGAAAGGTGCAATTCCCAGCGTAACCATAGACAAACATGCACATCAGATAGCTGAGTGCATACACATACATATTTTCGATTACCAAATAACATAGTTTTCAGCGCCGTGCCCTTTTAGCTATATATTTATATTCAGCTATTGGAAAAATTGTAATTGAGCGATCAATTTTATTGTCATTTTATAGCCTATTGAAAATGGGTAGATTAGTTTAGTGCAACAGTGTTATTTTTGATTTTTGTCTCTTTCTTTAAGTGCGTATTATTCCTTTCATAATAATCGTAGTTGAACTTAGCTTGCGGCTTATGTTAACAATGCCAGCTGCTTTAGTTGATATAGGTAATATTTGCATTTGGCCTTGTCGAGAGGCTGCGTTTCTGCTGCTGCTCAGCCAAAGGATTTACTGGAAGCTATTTCTGCCACTGGCACTGCTAGCTAGGTGCAATGGCATTACGTTTGTGTGTGTGACTATTTTCCACGCCCCTGAGGACGGTGTTTTATGACTTTTTGATCAATCTTGAGAGGATGTCAACAGATGCCTACCTGCCCAATTTGGATCTTCTGCTTCTCAAACTATGGAAGACACAGTTGTATTCGATTTGCCACGCCCATAATGGGAGTAACTATATATTCTATATCTTTTTTTCGTAATGATCTACTTCAGTATATATTTTAAATTGCAGGTCCCTCAAAATATTATACGATTTATGCAAATCTACATATAGAAACTGTCGATTAGGGATGGGCCTCGGGATCGGGATTTTCGTTACCCGAAACTGTCCCGAAACGATTTTCGGTATCGGGCGGGTTGGGAAAGATTTTAAAAAAGTCCGGGACGATCGGATACGTGCTTGGTCATGAGATCATGGTTAAAAATTCTAGAGATATGCTCTGAGATGACTGAGATTTTGAAAGCAAAAGAAGTAACAAAACAAGAAGAGAAAACACTTACGTACACCGAAAATGCCATTCATTTCGCCGAGTTACAGTCATTCAAAGTTGGGAGAGATTTCATTTTTGAGATTAACGAATTTTCAGAAATTGCTATTTATTTCAAAAGTGCTCAAAAATCAGGGAGGAATCAAGACGAGCTCAAAAAACTTTACTTTTTATTGATAGAGCTTCATTTGGCCGAGTTACAGCCATTCAAAGTTGGGAGAGAACTTCATGTATAGATATTTTTAACCAGCCCAAAAGTATGCTGCAAATGACGACCGTCAAAAACTTATCCTAAGATTATGCTTTATTTAAAGCAGAAATTATAGCATTTTAAATCTGATAAAAAATGTTTTTTAGGTATATAAATAATTTCTGATTTATGCTGTGCTATTGCCAGTAAAGTACCATTAATTTTATAAAGAAAATACACGTTAAGACTAGCAAATACGTTTTGGCCTCCGCCTCTGGCCGAAGAGAAGAGGACAAGGTAAAAAAAGAGATCTCTGGTTGGGAATGCAGAAAACTCGTGAGAGCTAAATCACCCCCAAAAATCAACAAAGTTCACAATGCTAGATCGCTCTCTCTCTCTCTCTTTCTCTTTTGTGATCTCTCTACCGCTCTCTTGCACTTAGAGACAGCGTTGTCGACAGTAAAAAAGGCTATCTCCAAAGAGAACATTAATAAACTAAATAGCTAAAATTAAAAAATAACAATATATGTGTATAAAATATGATATTTTTCTTTGATTAATTTGTAGTTGTAATTGACACCGAACATTGAATATATATAAAGCCTAGCCTGAGTTTCAGGCTTATAGAATTAAGTTTTTTTTTAAATAAATATTGTTTTATACAAGATAATTATAAAAAAAAAAAATAAAAAAATTAGGCAAAAAGTTATTTTTAATAAAATACAAATAAAACTAAAATACTTATAATTTTTATAAATAAAAAAATGAAGTAAGCTAAATGTAATTATTAATACAATACAAGTCGAACAAAATAAAAGTATAATATTTATAAAATAAAAAATTAACTAAGCAATATATAATTTAAATAAATTACAAATGAAACTAAAAATTCATTGAATTTAACTACAGCCTTGTGACAAAAGTTTAATAAAAAAATAAAAAAAATAAATGAAATAAATGAAATGAAAATAAATAAAATAAATAAATGAAATGAAAATAAATAAAATAAATAAAATAAATAAGCACATTTTTGGCTATAGCTATATAGAGGTGCTGCGGCCAGATGTAACGGGAAAAAAACCGCTAGGCAGCCAGCACTGGCGCGCGGCGTCGCCTTAACACGGGCATCGCTCGCGTTGCATGCCTCAGTCTCTCCACGCACGCGACGAGCTGCGGATCAACGCTGCGATCGTCGTTCGTTCCAAGTGGTTCTAAAAAACTAGCATTAAAGAAACGTATTTACTATATTTTTTTGTTTCGTTATTTATTTATTGTTTTTTTCTGTTTTTTTTTGTTCTTGTTGTTTAAAACTTTTACAATCGCATGTGTGGAAAACGCGACGATGCAATTGCCATGCTTGGTTGTAACTCACCCAAATGCTTAAATATATACGACTATTTAGCCGCACTCACACACACATAAATATACATATGTATGCATAAAGTTTTTGCATAGAATGTGAATTAGTTGCTCCGATGAGTTAGCTTAGTGAATCGCGAGTGTTTTATGTTAATTTTTTTTTTAAGTTTTCCGAATGCACTCAAAACCATGCAGAAAAGTGTCAACGAAATGCAAACGAAAAGTTTAAGAAATTGTGAGTGCATGTCGACTAATTGATTGATTGATTGTTGATCGAAGTGTAACAACAACAACAACAACAACAACAACAGCAAAAAGAAGAGCTAACAAATATAAAATGCAAACCGCAAATTAAAGAGTCAACAACAAGCGCAAATATACATATATGTCTACACACACATATACATAATCAAACCGCAAACGAGCGAGAAAAAAAAAAACGAAAAAAGTGAGTGATTTATTTAATACATGTTATATATATATATATGTACATTTATAGTATCATGTTCATATTTTACTATATGCATATACGGACAGACAGACAGACCGGACAGCACAGATGGACCGGGGGCAGAGCGCACTCATGAGCTTTGCTACGGTTATGATTATGGTTATGCCCGGTTTCGGAAGCATCAGCAGCCCGCCAGTTGCCGTCGACGATCATCGTGATGCTGCCTGCTCTCTCCGTCTCTCGCTCTCGCTCTCTCTCACTCAGTTACTGTTGGGTTGCCGGTCTCGTTTTAGTGTTTGTGAGGAATTGGGGGCCGAGGGAGCTGGGGCCGGCTCTGGCTTCAGCCTGGGGCTGGGGCTGAGGCTGGGCCTGCAGCCGAAATGGAATGGAATTAAATTAAATCAAATGATAAAAAATATAAATCGAGCGTAGAAACAGTGGCAGCCCTCTGTGCAAGCGGTCTAAAGCAGCGCAAAAAACAAAAAACAACAACAAAAAAAAAACAAAAAAACAAAAACAATCGGAATCAGAATCAGAATCAGAATCGGAATCTGAATGAGAAACCCCCACAGTCCGACAACTGACTAACTGACTAACTGACAAACAGGCAAACTGTTGCACTGCCATTAGGGGGCACAGCACGCATACAAATGCAAATACGTGTGCGATCTGTGTGCGCGAGTGTGTGGACTCGTATTCATAGACGCACTGAGCTAATGGATATGCTCGCCGTGCTATTAACGTACACACACATGCCATAAAGACCCAAAGAGCGGAAGGAAAATCCAAAGGGTAAACATTAGCAGCAGACCCTACAGTCGGGCGTCGGGCGTCGGGAGTCGGCACTTGTTGTTGCCTGCTCCTGCAACCGGTTGCCATCGCTCATAAATATACATACATACATATGTACATACATGCATGCATAGAAAAATACATTGAACTCATCTGCTGGCATTGCTTACATAACGCGCGACCCTCCTCCATTTTGAATATGTCAAAAATCTGTCAGAATATAAATAAGTCGCCCTCCAAACTGCATCTGTATCCGTGTCCGTGCTCATATCCGTATCTCAATTTCTGTCTCTACCTGCAATCGTATCTGTGTCTGCATAACAGTAACTGTATCTGCATACAGCTATAGATGTATCTTCAATGGCAACAATATCTGCATTTGAGCTTGCATTTGAATCTTATATCTATATCTGCAGCTTTATTTGTGAATGTATCTGCATCTGCTTCCTTATCTGTATTCATAGGCGTAACTGTATCTGTATTTGTACCTCTTTATTTATTTGTATCTGCATCTAAATGTACAATTGTATCTGAATTTCTTACTACATATGTATCTGTATCTTTATTTATTTGTATCTGCATCTAAATGTACAATTGTATCTTAATTTCTTGCTGCATATGTATCTGTATCTTTATTTATTTGTATCTGTATCTAAATCTACAATTGTATCTGAATTTCTTACTGCATATGTATCTGTATCTGCATCTATTATAAATATTATCTGCTAAAGTCATCAACTGTACTTGTTATCCGATCACAAAATCGCCAATCGATCGCCCGCCATTTGGCATTTGTTAAAGTATGCATACATACATAACTCCACACAAGGAATGCATATGTATGTATGTGTGCAGACAATTCTATACTCACAACTGCTGCCCGAACATCATTCAGATCTTTTGTTTGTTTTGGCCAGAGATCTGCGAATCATCGTTTGATATTGGGTTAAAGCACTCACAGCTTGTATACCCAGTAGTCCCGTTCAAGGTGTGAGGTCGTTCCATTAAAATCTTAAAGCTATTTACCCTAGGCATATAATACAAATATACAATAGCTATAAGAATATGTTTGACTTTTGAAAAGGTTTCATTTTCTGTTCAATGTAGTTTCAAGTATTGTTATACAGGGTATAAGAATATTCGAATATTTCCCTCTATTTATCTTTTTTTTTGATAAATGATTTGCAAATTGTTTGGGGATTTTTCGTTTGCTTCTCTCTACCAATTCTAAAGTTGGAAACAAAACAACTTTTTTGCTCGAATACTGAAAAAAAGGTGGACTTTGCATTCAGGGCATTCCACATGCTGGGAAAAGAACATAAATCGAAGAACAGCTGTCAGCACAGGCTAAAAACATGTTAAGTTATTTCTAATCTGTAAGAAATAGTATTTTCTTTCTTGAATTGCGATATCATCACCAAAATGTTTATTCAGATCAATTTGTTTACATTGCTTTTATAAGAATTCATGTTCTAAACTTTAAAATAAACACATTAATTATTTTTATTGCCAATTATATGAAGTATGGTTTGTTTTTCACATTCAAAGTAAACAAGTTCGAATTCTTCCTCAATTGAAAATTGATAAAAGAAGATTTGAATATTTTTAAATTTGAAGCAAAGTCAAATCATGGAAACTGAGTTTTAAACCATTTTTAAGTGAGCTCAGGGTATCTTCTAGTCTAGCATTTATTGTCTATAGCACTTTTAATTGTTTTTATCTTATTTCGGATTGGTTTTCATTTGTATAATTGTTTTGTATTGATTTTACACAGAAATTTCGCAAGCATACTTGAAGACTTACACATGCATGTGTATGTGTACATGTGTGAGAAAACTAACTGAAAAGCTCTAAACATTTCCACTAAGTTGTTGTTGAAACAACGCTGATCAGTCAGCGTCGTCGTTGTTGTTGTTGTTGTTGCTGCTGCTCATGGCGCGTTTCATTAAATTGTTGCTTTTTGCTCATGGAAACGTTTTAATGGCTTGTCGCACTTGGAATTTACACAACAATGAGCAAAACAGAGAGAGGAAGAGACAGACATAGGCATAGAGAGAGAGAGAGAGAGAGAAACAAAAACAAAAGCAATGACAACATTAAAGTAATACTAATCAACAACAAGAACAACAATCATAAAAAAGCTGTGAGCATTCAGTTGACATTTTAATAATGTCTGTCTGCTTGTTGTTATTGTTGTTGCAGTTGGTGTTGTTGTTGTTGTAGCTGGACGTCAGCCGCGTGAAAAAAGAAAATTGTTGAACAAATATTTGAAATTGTTGCTCAAATACCCAAAGATTTTAAATTGAATTTCTTAATGTTATTTTTGGCATTCATTTTGCGCAATTCACTTCTGGACGCTTGTGCCAAAACGGGTATAGCCGACCACAAGTTACCCTGCAGCAGCCATAAAATATGCAAAGTATGGCTTAAGCTATGAACTTTTATTAAGTTGTTATGTATATAGATATTATTGCATAACTTCACTTATAGCAGAACAGAGTATCTTAAAGTATATATAGTCTAATATATATCCATATTGCAGCTATCAAATGGTCCATTTCACTTTTATTTTGGCAAACATTTCTGGCGACAGCCGCCAGCTGTTGGCCTAAAAAATACAAATACACTTTTGCAGCAGCACATGCACTTGCAAATACCCTGTAAAAAAGAGGTGCATAAAGAAAGCACAAAATATGCATGAGCTTTAAGCATAACCATAAAATAACATTTTAGTACAATTTTTCTGCATAAAGAGGACCCGAACCAAGTCCCAACTATTGAACTATTATTCTTTGATATATTGTTGGGCTACAAAGCACTTGAAACTTGTTCAAGAAAACCATTGTAAGCCTATTTGAAGGAAGCCAATAAAATCTTGAAATCAGGATATTGATTTGAATCAAACTTTTTAGCTTCTACTTTGTAGACTCGTAGGGATACCAAATATAACCCTGTTTAAACAGTGCTCTCTCAAAGTCTTAGACTCTCACTTATGTCCTATTGACAGATCAATCAGTGTGTGCCAAATTAAGGCTTATTTTCGTACTGGCCAGTTAAAAGCTCAGGCTTCATTGGCTGACCTATTTTCTGGTATGCCTCCCCCCCCTCTCTCTCTCTCTCTGTTTGCCCCTTTGGTTGCTTTCTCTCTCTCTCTCTCGGTCTGGTGAGCGGTTAGTTCAGTTTCAATTAGCACAGAGCTGAAAATGCAACATGATTTAAATTGCTGTCGCTGTCAGTTGTCAGACAAGAGCGATAACAACAGCGACAGGGCGCAGCACGCCTCAGTCGGTCGCACCAAAATGTATCTTATAGATACATTTCTCTGACATAATAATGTGCGACTGCTCTGCTCGGTTGTTGTTGTTGTTGTTGCTGTTGTTGGCTGCTGCCTCAATGTCTCTGCAGTTGCCTTCGCCTCCGTCTCTCATTCTCTTGGCATGTGCGTTGGACTACTTGGAAATGCTCGTGTACTACGCATCCCAATATATATATATATCTATATATACAATATATATATATATATATATATATATGTACGCGTCTTGGTAAATCTGTCAGTACGCTAAAAATACGCTACACTTGATTTTCTCGATGGTGTTGTTGCTGTAGCTGACTGCGCTTTTGCTGTGTGTGCTTCAGCGTTCGCCTCGATCCGTCGCCTTAACTGCCAGCAGTTGTCGCAGTGGCAGCTGCTCGTAGTTCATTGTGGTTGCACGTTGGCCAGTTTCTGGCCAAGATCAGGAGCAGCAGCAAGTGCAGTCACAATTGAGCAGATCGAGACAATGCCAGGTCAGGGACATTTCAAATATTTACTTCAGCATTCAAGTGGCATAGCTTCAGGAGCTGCTGTCTCTGGAGTCTATTTAAAGCTGGAAAATTAACAAAAATTTCTTTGATAAGAAAAAGGGGAAATTAACAACAATTTTCATGAGAGAAAATATATAATATATTCCAATTTTTCAAAATTTGAGATCAAATTATTAGATTTGATATATTTTAATGTCTGTAGCCTAAGTATATATCAATAAAAGCAATCAATATTGCTACAGAGAACACAGAAAACTCTAATGAATTGGTATTTTATATAATATATAATAGTTTCCTATTATATTAGATGCGAAAAAACATATTTTTATAAAGAATTTATACTTTGGAACTGGATCTTATGCAGCTCTGTTCCATGTATCTCTAGCTACGACAAAGAATTCGGCATAAATTGAGATGTATGTACATATGTACAGCTTATGTTTATATTCAATTTTTCAAAAGAAAAGTCCAAGAATTGAATCTATATGAAATATATTGAAATCTCTGTTAGCATCTACTGCGCTGCTATTTTTGTGAACACCGCTGTATATTTATATAGTATACATATATATAATTTGTTCATCAGCTAAGAAACATAATGATTGATTGTACTTATGTGTTTTATGCTTTTGATATTTGTTTTGTTTAATTGTTGCCCAGCAAATGAATGATGGAACGACTGTCTAATTGAGCGACAGACAGATAGATATTGGCAACACGCCAATAAATAATGAAGACGACGCCAATTGGCGCATTTGTTTTGTTGGCCAAAGATCAAAGCAAAGTATCTAACAGACACACTTCTAACCAATTGTTACGACTATATATATATTAAAAAAGAAAAAGACAGAGAGAGGGAGAGAGAAAGAGAGAGGGAGGTAGTTCTGTATGGTCATAGCACCGGAACTAGTAGGCGTAATAAACAGAAATCAAATACAACTAATAATTATTCAATTTGCGTTGAAATGCATTTTTAATAGTCGACTGGAAAACAGGTGCCATACACACACACACACACACACACACACACTTGAGAGAGAGCGGGAGGAAATGCCATTGCCTTATGGGCCATTTCCGATTTGAATTTCATTAGAAATTAAAATTGTTGACCGGATCACAGGGGCTCGCTAAGGAAGCTAATTAGAGACAGTCCCCCCCGCCCCCTATTTTCTCTCCCTTTTTCTCTTTCTCTCTCTCTCAATTGAGTAGCTTGTCCCTTTTTAAATGTCAATTGATCGATTTCCCTCTCGCAAATCGGATTGATTGCCAGCTACAACATTTGGAGCGAGGGCTGCTCGCGCTTGGCAGTTCGTAAGCCTGCGATATGCTGATATATCCATGTACTATATAGGCATACGGTATAGTCAGCCCCTTTATGAGCCGCACTTTAATGATCTGGCCGCCCACTTCTTCCCGCTGGCTGTGCCCTTCTGTGCCTCGATGACCATCATGATCATCCAGCGCAATTCGTCGGTGGCCATACGAGAAATGGTTGATTTTAATTAAATATATCTTCTTCCTGTTGCTGTTTCCATTATATTTGTGGGTTGTTGTTCTTTTTTTTTTCATTTCGACTGCTGGTGTTTGTTTTCGTGACGTGTGCTCCATAGAACAAAGCTCTTTGCCTTTCCACACACTTTCCACGGTGCCCCAGCAACAAGTGTTTGAGTGTTGGCTTTGATTTCAAGCTTTTCATTCCTTTGATTGTTTCACTATAAACATTTATCTATTTGAAATTGATTTTGATTTGATTTTCATTCAGACAACATTTTACCTTCGCAAATAAAAGTAGCCAACTGTTGGCTATAAAGCAAATGCTGACCACCCAGATTACAGTCCCTCAACAGCTGTTCGATTTGGAAGCTATTTTTGCCTGGTTTCCCTTGGCCTTAGGCGCAGGCAGAGCCATTTGTTGCTGTTGCAACGGAAGTGTAGCCAAGTGGCTGAGTGGATGTGGAACCACTGTCACTGCTGCACCCCCATCCCCATATAGCACCCGCCCGCCCCTGCCTCAACTTGATGACTCCTCTGGTGCACTTACTCCATTGAGTGACAGCCGCTGCATAAATAATAATTGTATGCCATTTATAATAGTTTCGTTGTCGTTGTCGCTGATGCAAAGGAATCGGAGACTGCAGCCAAGAGCGGACGCCGGACGGTGCCTGAGCAATGAACCAAACCATAGCCGATGGAGAGGGGCGGTTTCGTAGGGGCTTGGCGAAACGCCTAAGCACCCCGTTGACATTAAAGTTGATTGCAAACTGTACGCATTTATGATTATGACGACGGCGACGACGATGACGATGACGATGATGATAATGAAGATGATGATGATGATGGCGTCGCATTATCATCATTATCAACATCATTGGCTGCCGGTCGGCTTATTAGTTTGCCATTGCGAGCGTTTTTATGGGCGATAATCCAACTGGACAACCGGCGACGAGAAGGGGGGGGGAGAGGGGGCAGGAGCCTCCCTGACAGCGTCCCGCTGTGTTGCCATTTTCCATTAGTTTGCAACTCTATGTCAATAAAAAGAAAAACAAGACTGCATTTAGCTGAGATTCCCCAGCGAGAGCTTTGCCCGTGTGTGTGTGTGAAAAGCCTGGGAAAACGTTGACAAATGTATAAACTACTCGCCAACAGATGTCATTTGTCATATTTAGACAAAAATCAAGGGTATATTCTTAAAATAAAACAATCTTTATCTATAAAACACATACATAAATCTTCAGCCTATATTAGGTCTAAGGTTGCAATCGACTGGTATAGAACAGAGCAGAGCAGAGAGATAAGGAAAAATATTGTGAAGTTAAAGGAATATGTAATGATATTTATTGCTTTAAAAGATGGAAAGATAGGAAAAAAAACGTTTATTTCAATGAATATATTTCTTATTATAATTGTATTCCTTAATAATTTTGTTAACATCTATCTAACCTTCAAAGATATATAATATTTACTTAGAAATATATTTTCTTTTTATATAGATATCAATTTAGGATAGAGTATTTTAATACATAGTGTAAAATTGTTTAATTGTTCAAATGCATTTTCCATTTTCATCTTTGCATAGATGCAGCCGTTAATTCAGCGTGGCAGCGCAGCCAGCAGAGGAGCAGCGGCAATCGTAACAACAACAACGACAACAGCAGCAACGGCAGCAACGAAATCAATAAAAACGAGTAGCAGTAAATCTAACAACAACAACAACAACAACAACAATAACTTAACATTAGCTATAATGCGCACAGCAACAAAAACAAACTCCAAATTTCACAAACGTCGACGAAGGCGGCAGCGCAGCAGCAGCAGCAGCAGCAGCAGCATCACAACAACAACAACAATCCGTAGAAGATGTAGCATCCCATATCTCAGCAGAACTGGCGCCTACCTAACGCTTCTGCTGCTAACCACAACATGTTCCTTGTGCGCTGTTGCCGCCGCATCCAACGCCTCCACCGCCTCCGCCTCCGCACCCGCCTCCGCCTCCATCGCTGCTGTCGCCCCCGCCAGCGTCGGCGTCTTCGTGCCGCCCAGCTCGCCCTGTGCACCGCAGCATTGGTGGGATCAGGTGCAGGACAAGTGCACGCCCTGCACGAGCTGCCAGGGCGAAATGATACCGCTGCGACCCTGCCAGCTGCACATCGACACCGTTTGCCGCTCGATCTACGAGCTGAAGATCGACTGGGTTGTGCTGGCCAAGACGGAGCCCAACTGGAAGGAGGTAAGCTCTCGCCATGCCCATACACATTGGATACGATTTAACATTTGATACGATTTGCGATTGCAGCGCCGAAAGTCTCCGCAATATGAGCACTTCGATCAGCCGACGCCGCTGCAGCACTTGACCCACGAGCAGCTACAGCAGCTGCACGAGGAGGCAGCCGCTGCATTGCCCCTCGACTGGCAGACGTGCGCCCTCTTCATCGCGGTGCTCGCCTGCCTCCTCTTCTTCTCGGTCGCCGCCTGCATACTCATCCATCATATGCGCCAATGGCGCCGCATGGAGCGCCGATTGGATCAAGGTGAGTCTCGCTTTCTCATGTTTCACTTGAGAAACCATATCAAATCAGTCTGTTCTCAAGAGTCGAAAAATATAAAAATAGTTTGTAAAAATTAGAAAATTAGATAAGTCCGATATCGACTCGATACAATATATTCAAGTATTTTGGGACAGATCCACAAAAGTAATGCTATACTTGGTCACGATGAAAGTTCAGCTAAATTTAACTAAATATTATCAGTAGAGGGCATCAACAGCAATTTAACTGTGGAAGATATAGTTATTCCCGATTTGATTTATTTTTAGAGTAGGTCAGCTGTAAACTTCTTACCAAATTTTAATGTTCTAGCTCTAAAACTGTAGAAGATATAGCTTTATCCGATTTGCCATATCTTTTTCTGTCAGGGTGGAATACACGAGTATATATTCTAAGTCCCTGTTCTTAGACTGCAATATTGAAGAAACTAACACTGTTTGGGCAAAAGATATTGTATTCAGTGTTGCCAACTTTTGTTGAGCTAAAAAAGCTAGATCAAGAAAAAAGAAACATAAAAAAAGCGAAGTTTGCGGAGGAAAAAGCTGAAAAAAGCAGACTTTTCGAATCGAATTTTGTATGATTTTTAGGAAAATGTATTGAATTTCTGCCAAATTTTTGTCGATAAGCAAAAAAAATGTTTTACTTGAGAAAGAACCTTGTTTTCTTGGTAAGACTTCAATACTACAGACATATTAATTTGACAGCTTTTTGTTTTTTGCTCACCACAAAAAATTTTACACAAATTTTTACATTTTGTATTCAATTTTATAAAAAATCATGCAAATATTAACCCCAAATGAAAAACAGCTAAATCGGTTTTTCAAAAAGCTATATTTCCCGCTGCCCGCCGTTTTAGAATTTTTCCCGCAATTGGTCCTTCAAAAAAGCCAGATTTGACTGGAAAAAAGCTGATTTGGCAACCTGTTTTAGCATAAATATGTATGTATTTAAAAATATTCTAGAGCCAAACGTCATAAGAAACTATATTAGTGGAGCGTTTCGGCCTGGCCTTTGGCTAAACTTTCACACGCCTCGGCCTCGACATGGCCGACATGTCAGCGAGCGGGAGTTGCAGCGGGAGCTGGAGCTGATTGAAATGCGCAACGCGTTAGACGTTGCATTGCCAAAGGTTGCAGCGTGCTCCGTGCTTTGTGCCCTGAGCTCCGTGCCCCGGCTGCTTAGCATGCCCGGCGTGTGATGGCGTGTTATTTGATTTCTCGTAGAAAGCTGAGAGAAACAACCTGCAGCTGCTGCAGTTGTGCGGCGGGCCCTAAACGTGGGCAGCGCTGTGCAGCGGCTCGTACATATTTATAAGTCTCAAAAAAACACGACACTTTGATGTATGGGCGCTCCGACAATCGCCAGCGGCATCTCCTTCAAGCCATGGCCAAGGCCCGCAAAAGACGCGCGTCCCTTTGCGCAGATTTCCAGCGAATTGCTGCACGAGCTACTGCGAGATGTTTTCGCCTTGCTGCGCGGGCCAAGCGGGCAGGGGGAAATCACTCTCAGGAGCTGGCCATCCGGCGCATATTAATGAGCAGCCCGGCCCGAACCGAACCGAGCTGCGCCTGCGCCAAAGTAGAACGAAACGTCCAAATATTTGGCGCATGTGCGTCCGTGACGTCGACTGCAACGCGTTTTGCATACAACTCAAATTTTTCTTTCTTCATTTATTTTTTATTGTTGCCAATAATCTTATTAATATTTTTCGCCAGCTTTGAATTTCTGACTTTTTTTATGCTCTTGGCACTCGTGTTTAACCTGACCGCAACATGAGTTCCAAAAAAGACATAAAAAACCACAAACCACAGGCGAACATGAATTGTAACGAACTTCAGATACTTTGATAGATATCGGAGCAGCGATCATGTTTATATATAGTGTATGTATATTTTTTAAGAACAGAGATTGACTTACTTTAAGTAAGTTTGCATATGAGATAAGGTTCAAGAGTGTTGTAAGAGCAGAACTTTATTTCTAATAATATATAATAATTGCCGAGCTTGGGAAAGATATCTTGAAAAAAAAGGAAGAAATTGTTCAAACAAGATTTTCATTTTCAAGCTATGTTTCATATGATATGATATCCCATTGCCTTTGTGACTACAAAGCTTAGTTGCTTAGTTTTTTTTTAACTAAAGAGAAACACAATACACCCATGCGCTGTTCCCAGGGATTCGAACCCGGACCAAACTTGTATGCTCCTATATTCGTTTTCTTATATTTCTCAAGTTCCCTCAAAACAACGATCCCTGTCCTTGACAATGATATTCGCCTTTGGCAATTGGCTATACTTCCCTAGAGGGCATAAATTATGTACTCCCATATGCCATGTATTCCCTCTCATATGTCACAATAAAGCAGCGTATAAGAGAGACGCAACTTAAATGAGGCATGCAACACACACACACACACACACACACACACACACACACACTCAAAGAGACACAGACACACAGAGAACGAACTTAAACTTCGTGAAGTCTCCAAGTTGTCAGCGCTTTAGACCGATTTGATTTGTTCCTTGGCGGACTGACTTTAAAGTTTTATGAGCCAGCAGCTACATAAAGTGTTTGGCATATAAAGTTTTATTGCTTTTCTAAGTGGCAGAGAAATTGAGCAGGCAGAACCTTCTAGTATTTCATTCCACAGATATAAACTTCTCCAAAAATATAAAAAACTGAACAGCATAATGAATATGGAAGATCATAAAGTTTTCAAAGAAAAAAAAAGGATTTTAAGTTCGAAAGGTCTACGTTTTTTTCTCAAAAAAAAAATACATATGGCTCTTCATATATGTTTTATATAGATGTCAAACAGTGACAAAAATAATATAAATTTAAAAATATTTTGAAGTTTCCAAAGTCTGCAAATGAAATAATATTTCTTTTCCATTGTCAACTCGCATCTTTTTCTGGAGATCCACTAGAAATCTCTTACAAAATTTATTTGTATTTCTTTGACATTTGAAATGCATGAGTTTAACTTCATGTTAAATGTGACATGAACTTGTACTAAAGCCTGTGAATGTAATTCGAGATCCTCAGTCAATTTCGAATATTTCCACTTAGTGGAATACTCGACTAGACTAGTGAGATACTCGACTATATGTACATACAAATATATATAAATATATATATATATATATGTATGCCGTTGTGTGTAGACACATGTTGTTTGATGCGCAACAATAACAAGGAGGCAAAGAATAACAACAACATTGTTAAAGAGCGTGAATTTTCCACGCTTTTCGCGTCCATCCACCTACGGGCCGTGTCGGCGGGGCCAACGTGAAAATTTATGCCTTGCTTTGATAGGCTCCCGTCTTGTTTTTCTTCTTGTAATCATAATTCAGCGCGTGTCGACGGCGATGTCGACGTCGACTGCGAGCGAAGTCAACATTGGCGTCAGCCCACGCAGCGCCCAGTGAGAAAGTGCAGGCATGTCCAGCGTGAAAAATGTATGAAGCCGCCAGCGAAACGATACGAAACGCAAACAGGGAAGCGAGACAGGCCAACAGCAACAGCAACAGCAACAGCAACAACAACAATGCCAACAAAAACACTTGCTTGGGATCATAACTTGAGCGAGTACCAAGTGCCACTGCCAGCGATTCCTGAGATTTCAAATTTCAGCTCTATCAAGTCTTAATCCAAGACCGGAAGCACACACACACACACACACACACACACACACGTATAGAGATACCTACCAGCCAGGTAGAAGACACGTGCAACGGAAGAGTGAGTGCCGCCGCCCCCGCCCCTACTGCTTTACTGCTTGTGTCTAGCTCTAGCTCAAGGACAAGCGGATGTTTGTAGACCGCAGAGTCGAATCACTTCCGCGGCGATGTAATCAAATTCCAAAATCATGTCACAGCCAGCCGAGGGCCATAAAACAAACGAGGGGCAGGAAATGCCGTGCAGCAACAGCAACAGCAACAGCAACAGCAACAGCAACAGCAACAGCAACAACAACAACTGCATCTTTATGTAACAGATCTTTGTCAACTGTGTTCATGAAATTGAATGGCTTGGCACTTGGAGACTGCTATGGAGCAGTGTTCTTCACAATTCTTATTGGATTCTGTCACTTCCGTCGCGTCGCGTCGCGTCTATAAATAGTTGGCGAATACTTCGATCCGTACGCTGATTAAATATTGGACCAGCTGGTTCGGGTTGTACAGGAAGTTGTTGGGCCTCTGCGGTGGCAGCAAAAGGTGTGGCTGGGTGCACTCAAGCGCTCAATTGACAATTCCCCCCTCTCTCTCTCTCTCTCTCCATCTCCATCTCCCTTTCTCTCTCTTGCGACTGGCATATTTGCCTTCCCATAACCATGCGCTTGGCACGCGCTTAGTGCTTCCTTCAACTTGGAAATGCTGCAGCGAGCAATAAATACTCCCAATGCGCCAGCTGAGCAAATGCAGATCGCAGAAATTCTGCCGAGGCTGCGTTCCCTGTATTTTACGGCCCGTCCAAAAATAGCGATTCCGTTCCTGTCTTGCCCCGGCCAGAGGCGTAGGCGACAAAGGGGCGGCCACTGCACAGCCAACGAGGGCGAGTCGCCTAGTACCTGAAACAAACTTGCGAATAAAACAAATGAAGGGACACATCGGAGAGTGTGAAAGAGAGAGAGAGAGCGAGAAAGAAAAGAAAGCAAAAATATCAAGTAACTGACCCAAGTAAACCTCTAAACACAAACAAGATCTTCTGATCGAAAAAGTTATAGATAAAAGATTAAGATTACGAAAATCAATTGGAGTCAACTTCAAGATTTCCTTTGATCTCATAAGTAATTTATTAAAATGTTTTTTTTTTTTAACTGAATGCCAGATTCTTATCTAGCGATCGCCAGAGATTACGCAGATTTTCCCCAATTGGTTAAAATTGTACTTTGCAGATCATTTGAATCACATGATCTGCATTGTTGTCTGTATTTGGGCACTTGGTTTTTCTCGTATTTGCTGTTTTCACTAATCAGTTTGCCAGAATCTTCTTTCAGAGGAAAAATCGACAGCGCTGCTTTTCCCAATATACCAAACAAGCACACGCACATATACATACACACAAGCATACAGAATGCGAGTACATAAACAGATAGATGCGTGTACTCGGACCCGTGGCACCGTACTTTTCCTCTCAACCTCTATAGAGACTGCTCATCCATATGTGCTTAATTTGCTTTGGCGCATTGAAAATTTGAAGCCTTATTGAACTGCGCAAATTTGTAAAATTCTTTTGCTTTTCCTCCAATTGGGAATTTTACTTTCCGATTTTCCTCAAAAACTGTACGACGTAGCTGCTGTTTCCATCGTTCTTCGCTTCTTCTTCTTCTTCTGCTCGCTGTTGTTGTTGTGTGAAAATTTGCTGAGATTGTTTATAATAAAATGCAAAGAAGCGAAAGGCAGCCGTCGCGTCTGTTGGGCAACGGAACTTAATTTTCTTGTTGATCTTCTTTTTCAGTTCTCTCGTTCGCTTTTCAGTTTTCACTTTTCAGTTTTTCCTCGACGCATGTCGATTCTGTTTTTTCTCTTTTTGTTGACTACAGTTTTAAAAATAAATTATAAATTATCTGCTGGCTGGCGGGCTGGCTGGCTGGCTGGGTGTTGGGCTGCCTGTTGTTGGCCACGCCCACCGTTTACGCCCACGCAGCTTGTTTACAAGTCGGAAATGCACCCCAAAGGCCCCTGAGCGACCCCCTTTCGATTTCCTGGCATCGATCAACAAATGGCTGGCAGTAATAATTGTTGATCTGACAGCGCGAATACGAAAATATAATAAATATTTTAACAGCCTTATGGCCGTGTTTATGAAGGCCATAACAGTATTTTATACAGCTCGCGAAAATTACATATACTATAAAGAACACACACATATATGCATATGTACATGTATTGGCAGACGTGATCCCAGAGATTTTCAAACCTTGAGCGCTCAAATGGAAAGTTTCTATTAATAATATTTAATATTGGGCCCTTGCGATCATTGATCAAATTGGCTATAGTTCTTAAGAAAAAATGCCAATTTTAAATTATATTTACAACATAGAACCATTACATCTGAATTTGATCAAGAAAACTAATTAGTTTATAATGTCTCTATTGATTAAATTGGCTATAGTTCTTAAGAAATAGACATAAATCTGAATTTGATAAATCAAACTAATCAGTTGATGTCTCCATTGATCAAATTAGCTATAGTTCTTAAGAAAAAACGCCAATTTTAAATTATATTTACAACCTAGAACTATGATTCTAGACATAAATCTGAATTTGTTAAAATTTAACAACAGCGTATTAAACAGTCGGGCACAGCCGACTGTACCATATATACTTAATGTTTTGGGAGTAGAAACTCCAGATGTTGCTTATAGCTTGACAATTGTAAACATATTTTATTTTTCTCTCTCTTTCTTGGCTCTTCGCCTGTTTGCAGATGTGGAAGAGTTGTCCACGAAGCTGATGGCCAAGCTGGCCGAGGTGCAGAGCCTAGATGGTGGCACCTTCTTCATAGGCAATGCGGATGCCTTGCGCGGGCTGCCCGCCTCGGCAATGTCGGCCGCCTCGGCGGCAGCGTCCGCTGCGCAGTCGGGCCTCTTTCAGCCGCAACATGTGCTGCTGCCTGGTAAGTGTGTCAAAGGTCAAGCCACTTGAGATCGTCCAGTTGAATGCGTTGCGCCTGGCGGGGGGCGGTGCTGAGTTGGGATGGGCTGAGGCGCCGCGGGATGGCGTTGCACAGACGAAAGAATTTCTTTACATATGTGTATGTGTGTGCGTGTGTGTGTGCTTTTGTTGTTTTTTTTTTTTTCGCCTTTTTGGTCAAGGCGTTTGCCAATTTGCATGTAAATTGTCCATTGAGCCCGTGGGCGGCGGCCTCTTGGCGGCGACAATAGCCGTTTAATGGGCCCATCCAATGCGATCGCAATTGATTCCACGGCAAATGCAAATGAGAACGCGCCCGCACAGAATTTTAATGCAATGGGGCCTACGGCTGTCACTCAGTTTTTGACAGCCACGCTTGTGGGCCACAGCTCAACCATATCTACCCTCTCTCATACCCATACTCTCTCTCTTTCTCTCTCTCTCTTTTAGTGGAGAAACATGCCAAGCATCAGGAGCGACGCATTTTGAAGACCCTGCAGCCGGGCAATGTGTATATCGAGGAGAACCAAGGACTCGGCGTTGGCGTCCTGGCCGGCTCGAAGGGCTGAAGGCCAGCTTGTTGTTAACTACTTAAGTGTACGTTAAAGTCTAGCAACACTGTAGCAGCAGCCGCGCCAGCAGCCAGCAGAAGCAGCAACAACTTTGTATAAAGGCAGCGCTGAGGGAGCTCGAGAACTTGCAAAATTGAACTACGACTATAAATATATATATTTTTTTGGCTAATATTTAATATAATGTGTTATGTTGACTTGTTTGTAATGAATGCAAAGGCACAGCATTTAATTAATATAATTAATTATTAATGAGCGCGTTCAATGCTGGGCAAATGGTCTAAACTCCGCTTCAATTAATTCTAAATGCAAAATTCATAATCTGTTTTGTTGTGTATATAGTATATATATATACATATATATATATTACTTTTAATTTCTTTTTTTTTTAAATTTGATTTTGAGTTTGAATGAACAGAATTTACAAACTATATAAATGCATTAAAATATGATTAACAAATTTTCTACTTAATGTAAATATTAAGGCGAGCGAACGTGACGAACGCAACGGAACGGAACGGATCCAAGCAATATCGGCAGCATATCAGCTACTATATGGTTATTATATAGTCGTGCATATTGTATATCATACATAATATCGTTCACACACACACACACACACACGCACATACACACACCTACATTGATACGATTATATATTATATATAGGAGCTTATGGGAACATATTTAACGTATTTTAATTATAATATACCCTCTATATACTTTTTTTTTGTATTTGTTCTTAGCGAAATGCGAAAAAATATTCATTTAGGATTATAAATATTTAATATTTTATAATTATTAAATCGCATACGAAATAAAAACTAACATACATATAAACAAAACAGAAGTAAAAACAATAAAATAATGAATCGACAAATCGACAAAACAAAAACAAAAATTGTAACATTTAAAAGTCAAGAAAAATGTTGAAATGAATAGGAAAAGCAGAGAGCGAATGGAATTGAAAATTGTTTATATTTTAAGTGCTATAAGTGTGCAACAATAAAAAGTTTTACGAATTAATTCACTTGTTTCAACTTAATTTCATTTTTTTTCCAGCCATTCGGCATTTTCCATTGTGTGAATTGACGGCTTTCAATTGATTTCCTGCTGAAGGGGGATGGGGGATGGGGGTGAGGGTAAGGGCAGGCGACCGTGAAGACTGAGAATCTTTGGCCCGAAATTTATGGCGTATTGTGCTCTGGTCGAATGAAACGTATCTAATTTTATTCCAGCGAAAGTAATTTATTTTTATATGTACATTTTTTATGGACTACTTTGCGAACTGAAGATGTATTTCAAATGTATTTTACTATAAAACTGTAACTGTACTATATGCAAGTATAGCTGGATAATGCAATCAAACAAATATTCTTATTTATGAAATGATTCCATGTGATAATGAAGTTGATATTGGATATTCGATAGGTCTTCCTTAAGTCGAATCCTAAATAGGCCGAATGCTAATAGGGCTTTTAGAATTTTCATTTTGAATAGTAATGAAAATATATTGTACATGTCTGCATGTATCTGCATCTATCTCTATCTGCCTGTACCTGCTTGTAGTCTTTCTCTCTATTTAACTATATCTCGCTCTCTGTCTATCTCTCCCTCTCTCTGTATGACTGTCTGTCTCTCTGTTTCTTTATTTCTCTTCATCTCTCACTGTGTCTGTGCGTCTCCGTCTCTCTTTTCTTCTAGCCTTTCTCTGTTTTTCTCTCTCTCTCTATCTGTGTTTCTATCTCTATCTCTATCTCTCTCTCTCTCTGTCTCTCTCACTCTATGTCCCTGCCTTTGTCTCTGTTTTTGTCTCTGTCCCTGTTTTTGTCTCTGTCCCTGTTTTTGTCTCTGTCAATGTGTCTGTTTCCCTCCCTCTCTCTCTCTCTCTCTCTCTCTCTCTCTCTCTCTATTTCTCTCTCTCTCTCTCTTTGTCTCTCTCTCTGTCTCTCTGTATGCCTCTCTGTATCCCTTTATATCTGTCTCGCTGTCTCTCTGCCTTTCGGTCTCTCAGTCTATATCTCTTCTTCTATCCAACTCTCCTGCCCTGTCTATGTATCCCTCTTACTATGCGGCACCATCATGTCTCTGTAATATATATATATATATGTAAATATTATATGTGTACGTACATACTTATATACATATATACATATATATATATATATATATATGTATATTAACTACGAGCATGTTTTTTTTTTGGACTGACAGAAAGGCGGGCAGACCGTCAGTGGGGCCTGGGCAAATGGGTGCGCGCAAGGCAGGAAACGTCTTTCAATGGAAATGAAAACGAAAATGGGAATGGAAATGGAAATGGGTAGGGACTTGTCGGTTTCCCCGCTCCCCCTCTAGTCTCCGACTAGCCAACCCACTACCCCTATCTTTGGTAAAGCTAACAAAGTTGCTCTCATGGGCGCATTTGCGAATTTGCATTTTGCATTCGAAATTTTTCGCATTTTGCATTTGACGATTAACATTGAAAATGGAAATGGCAAACGACGAACGCCTTTGAATTTATTAATGCTGCTTCAGCAGTTGCACAATTAAATGCTTGTTAAGGCAACAACAATGTTGCTGTTGTTGTTGCTGCTGCTGCTGCTGTTGGCACATCAAAGCGCGCGTTTAGTTTGACCAAGGCAAAAAAAATAAAAATAAAATGGCGATGCGCCGACTGAAAAACGCGCAAACATTTCTAATGATAATCCGAAGACAACAACAGTAACGGGCAACAACATGAACAACAACAGCAGCAGCAACATCAACAACAACAGCAACAGCAACAACAACAATAATCGACACCCATTGGCAATTCCATGCACGAGCTGCGAGACTTTCTTGTTTGTTGCCGTTGTTGTTGTTGTTGCTGTTTCTTGCTGCTGCTGCTGCTGCTTTTGCTGCTGCTACTGGTGCTGGTGCTGCCGTTGTAGGTTTGCCAATAGCTGCCCCCATGTCTTGACTGCCCAACAGAAATTAATTAGCTGCGACGTGGCATAAATTAGCAAAAACTGAAAACCAAATCCGAAACGTCGAACAGTCTCTGTCGTCGCATAGCCAAGTGAAGCTTCTATGCTGCTAGCTATATGAACTATATAGACGATACAACTGGCGATCGTGTATGCAGCATAGCTTAAAAAATCATTAAGCAGTAAATTATTGTGTATGCTATTATATTTGCATGTTGCAAAATGATTTTCCTTCACAACTTTAACATATTTATATACATATGTATGTGTGTAGCTTTATCGGGTTCATTTGGATCCAACATATAGAAAAGGTTTAATATTTTAGTTGACGGAAGAATATCTGAGATGTATACATACATATATTTATTTCATCTTATATTATTTTGAATCTTGACTATTTTTGTTGATTTCTTAAAGTATTATCAAATATATAATCGATAATTATAACTTTGAATTTGATAATTGTTTTTGTAAACGTCACATGTATTTTTTCGAGTTTTTCAAGTGTTTTCTTCAAGTCGATTCACTTCAAGGCAGCAGCACGAAACAATTTGTGACTGCGAAATACCCTATAATATGCTGTAGATCTTCGAATAAACTCTCATTCTGTAAGTTTTAAGGCCTTTGAACTAGCAGTAATTGCTTTTGCAGTTGCTTTTAGAGAGTCTAAATAGAATCCAGGCTTATAACATGAAGGTGAGAGAAAACTACTAAAAATTTCAAGTTGGAGTTATAGTATTATAATGCAGTATTATACTAAGTAAATAATCTATATAAGGATATACATAACCTTGTATATGGTATATTTCAACAGTCCAGAAATATTTAATTGAAGAAAACTTTTAAAATATATAGTATAGTTTACAGAGCATCTGGCAGTTTATCAGTCTGGCTGATGCCACAAGTGGAAGGTGAAGTGGCACAGCAAATGCCAATTGGCATGCGGCATGTGGCATGTGGCAACTGGGACGACGCAGACTCAGCTGCGCTGAGCTATTGTGGCACATGCTAAACTCATTTCGAGTATTTTTAACATGCGACACGGCGGCGGCGGCGGCGGCTGCTGCATTGTCGCAGCTGCCCCAAGATGTGGCTGCGCACTTGAAACTGATAATGAGTTGAGTGTGCCACATAAAAAAGAGAGAAGAGCAGCCACATACACGAAAGCGGAAGGAAGTGAACATCAGCTGAAGCCTGATTGGAAATACTAGAACCAACCACGCGCAACATTCAAAGCAGCTGCGGGCGCCAAAGTTGCTCATAGTTGTTGTTGCTGTTGTTGTTGTTGTTGTGATATTTGATTGCCAATTGATCGATGTATCGAAAATAGCGCCACGAACGTGTCTATTGAATGGAATTATTGATGGCAGCAAACGTTTTGCCAATGAGCATGAACATCCCTGGGCATCGGGTGTGCCGGCCTTTCAGTTGCGTGGGCGTCGAGAGGGTTAAGGGTTAGGAGAGACGTTTGGGGCTAGCTTCGAGTTTCGAGTTTCATTCACAAAACAAAAACGTAACGTCGCCCATTGACGTTGTCCATTGGAATGCGGCTGGCGTCCGCTTTTGGGGCTGCCAATTAGCCAATGCTTGTTGGCTCTTGACTGTTGCCTGTTGGCTGTTGGCGTCGCGAGCAGCCCAAAATTGGCTGGCCGCAGCGTTTGATACACTTTGGTTATCGATTTTGCTAGACGATTTTGGATATTGCGTTTCCGCTGGCCGAGAAACGGGCGAAGCACTACGGAAATGCTGGAATTGCAAAATGTGCCGCGAGTTTCTTTGCTTTGCTTTGTTTTTATCATTAAGTCACAGCAGCAACAACAAGGTCTTCAATTATTCATATATTGTTTAAACAATGTGCTGGCCACAACGGAAATTCGCAGACATTTGTGAGAATCATCCCGAAACGGAAAACGGATGATGCGCCAGGAAATGATCAACGGGCATTTCCTGTGGTCAGATGTTTGGAAAATGCATTTAAACAATTTACTCAAATGGTTATTTTCAATTTTCCCACGATTCGAATAAAATGAAAATATTTTGATTAGACAGATTTTAGATTTTCAAATGGACTACCTGTATACATATATATAGTTAATATACTTCAAAATTATTTATTTCTTAAAAGAATTCCACAACTACTTTTTTTTTATTTTCAGCAGTTTGGACTATTCTTCTTATTAAGATCTATTTAGTGTTAAATATTCTATTATATTTAAGAAACTGTTCTTAAAATTCCTATTCATCCTATTCGGGTAGCTTTCAGAACGATGGTTGGGTACATGGAAACAAAACAGATATAAGCTCATACTCAATAATTCGCTAAAGGACTTGGGTTTGTGTATTCGCCAAACTTTTTGTCATTAACCGTTTCGTGTGTGTCTCCGCTTAGCCAGAGCGCGCTCTTGCTTAGCAAAGACTTCCACTTCTGGCAGCCAAGACATCAACAATTGTATTGGATATTTGGGATTATAACTGAAATTATTATTGAATAAGCTCTTGGAACTGAATTATTTAAAATATATTATAAATTACTGTGCAAGCTATTGTATTTAATTGCAAATAAAAGTTTTAGTACTTGACAATAATTGCAAAAACAAAAACAAAGTACAGTAAATTTATAAAATATTTATGTATATCTGAATGTTTTTTGTTTGATATATAACCATGATATTATCTTTCCAGGAACAATATCAACAATCTAATTGAACATATTGTAGTGAACACAACTAATGTCAGAAGAAGTGTCAGGTGTATTGCATAGCGGACAGTTTAAGATGGTTTTTCGACAAATTTAGATGCGCAGTGCAAAGAGAGGACATAATGCTCGTCATAATGGCTTCAAGTCTACGCTTCAGTTCGTCGATTTTTTCGATTTTTTCGTTTTAAAGACGTCTTTCCGTGCATATAAAACTATTTAAGTAAAATTGTTTGAAATACTGGTAAAGCAATAAGAACCACATAAAAGTGGGTAAGCCACGAAGAAAAGAAATCTTTATACCCTTGCAAAAAGGGTATATTCATTTTGGTCAGAAGTTTGCCACACATAGAAGTAAGGATCTCCGTCTACATAAAGAATATATTTTGTTCATCAGCGCTACGAGCTGAGTTCATGTAGCCATGACCGTCTGCCTGTGTGTTTGTCTGTCTGGATGAACGCAATTGTACACATAGGTTTCTTTCTACTGCAAGCATTGCACATATATCTTAGAATCATCTGGATCGGTCGACTATATAAGCCATAGGATAGATGCGTGGCCATTCGGGTGAAAGCTGTATCTTCTACAGTTTTACAGCTAGAGTTCCAAAAATTGACTAAATTATTAACAATGCCATATATATGCTTCTTTCTTTCTTTCTTTGCTAGGACCACCAATCTTTTCCACTAATAAACCTATAAATTATAAGAGCGTAGGCAATTCGAAAAAGTATATATTTGATTAAATAAATGATTTAGTAAAATTTGATTTTAGCAAGGGTATACAAACTTCGGCACGGTCGAAGTTAGCACAGCCCTCTAGTTATTATAAAAATCATCACTATTTTCATTATGTTTATTATTTAAACTAATATATTATTGACTTATTCGTACTATTAATGTTATGCAAATAAATCCCATTCTTAACTCAAGTAGAGTCTGACCACCTTTATTCGCAGTCTCTAACCACAAACTAGCGATTGGGGGATTGCGGTGCATTGTTTGGCATCAGGTGGCAAAATTAGCGCGATTTCCGCCGCAAGTTTTTGGGGGCCGTAATACCCCGTTAAGAGAAGGGCTTACAACAAAACTATGGTTGAGACAACAATGGCGGTGCTGGCGTCCAACTTGCTAAATCACCGAAATCCGCATCTTTAGCATCTTAACGGCCAATTTAGCGGAAAGCGACAAACGGGAAGAGACAGATAAACGCCAGCAATGGGTGCACGCATAAAGGACAACAACTGAGACAAAGACAGAAAGCAGATAATAATAAAAGATAATAAAACAAACGAAATGTCTGTGCCAAAGGCAAGAAAGCGGCCCCATCTCGCCACTTGCCGCCTGGCAAACCTAAATAAAAACACTTTGGGGAACAATAGACGCCCCAACCGCTCTGACAGTGCAAAAGGCAAAAACTTTGGCGACACCTCGCGGCGTCCCGTGAGAGCCGCTAGGTGGCAGCTGAAGGAGCTATGCGGCAAGGTATGTGGCAGACGCCGTTGCTGCTGGGCGTTTGTCATTCTATTGTAATTTAGCGACCCCTGGAGCCAGACCTTACTTCTCCACCTGCCTATAGCCAGCCTCCGCTTCATTATCTACTTGCCTCCACCCCTTCAACCGGGCTCATTGTCTAGGGCCTGCCCCTGCCCCACAGTCCACAGCTTGTTTAATTTCGCGTGCCGCAACGCACAATTACACCAAGAACACAACAGCGGGCGAGTCGACCACGTCCAGGTGAGTAACCAGAGCAAACGACAAAGCAACTTAAACGGGTTAAACAAGAGTTGGGATCGTGCTCATAGAGGTAGCTCTGCACATAAAGCTAAAGCAAGTTTATCTTTTGCAGCTCTAACATTTCCTGCAAGACTAAAGGGAAAACTATGGTAAACTCCATTTAAAATACGTAAGAATTTTCAGCATTGAATGCTTTTATTTTATAAAAAATACAGGTTTTGCTAAAAAATTAAATTGTGGATTTGATAATTCTTTTTTTAATTAATTGATTTTGTAAAATGTGTAGCCGGTATCCAAAATATAAAAAAATAGAAAATGTATTTTATTTACAAAAAGTATAATACAAAATTTAGGAACTGTAGCTAAAAAGATGTAAAAGATATTTTTTTTTTATAAAACTGAATCTCGATAACGTTTTAAATCGATATCATTGAAACGGGAAAAGTTATCGAATATCTAAAACAAAATCGATATGCGCGCTGTATACACAGACCATCGTGCAAAATTTGAAGTCTCTAGCTCTTATATGTTCTGAGATCGACGCGTTCATACATACGGACAGACGGACAGACAGACGCACAGGCCCAAATCGAATCAGCTCGTCGCCCTGATCAATAATATATATACTTTATAGGGTCTGCCACGCCTACTATTTTCAATGGGTTCAGGGTATAATAAGAAATACCATTTTAGGGAGACCTCTTAACAGGATCTGCTCAAGTTTCGGTCGGGAAAGGAAGGAGACGGAATATATGTATACTAAGCTCTGCTCAAATTCTTACACACAGCTTTACACTTTTGAACAAATTCCAAACAAGATCTAGTCTGGACCTTTATTGTGTTTTAGTATAGAATAGATTTGATAGCAATTTATTTAATTGTAATCTTTTTATTGTTCATAAAAAACATTATTCTTGTAGACCATTATTCCTGTTGCTGGCGGCAGCTCTGATTTAGGGCAGCCTCCAAGCTGGTGCGATAAGTGGTTAGTGGCTCCCACTCATCAGTAAGGACAGTGGGCCTCTCCCCATTGTTGGTGCTGTCCAGATAATTGAGAACATCCAAGATATCATGGGGGAGCAACTGCGGCACAAGCTGCTTTATGACCTCCAAATAGAGCAGATTCTCGGGAAGCTTCGTGGTGTCTGTCACTTTCTCCGTGGCGTAGCGTATGCCAGCCTGATGTAAAAAAAGCACAGCCGGGCGGCTTTTGAGAAGATTCATGTTGAGGAGTTTTCCAAATGATCTGGTCAAATTAAGCAGTTTAGCAAACTGTGGAGATTTAGCTGTCTCGGCAGAGTTAGCATGATCTGCCCGGAGTCGCTTGTAAACCAGCAAGCAGGTGTTCATTACGGCCATACCGAAGCCAGTCACACTTTCGGCCATGCAGCGCTCCATAGTGGTAAGCAGAATATCGCCAAAGGGCTTGTGGAACTAGAAATAAAATGTGAAATAGATAGAGGGTAGCGTCTTAGGTAGCATGCTCACCTTCTCAAAGTACTGAAAAACAACGGAGGCACGCAACCACGGTAGGACACCGTTAAAGCACAGTCTACAGTAACTGGCTAGGACGCTGCGCTTACTCTGGATTATCGATGTTGAATCATCTTCCATCACCTTGGGTACTTCTGCTTCCGAAGTGCCAGTAAAAATATACCGAAACAGAAAGATCTCCAGCGTCGTCAGCTCGTAGATAGAGGTCTTGTACTCCAGAGACCGAATTGCATTGTTGCTACTGCGACGCAGTTTAGCGGCGAACAGTACCAATAGATCGCAACTGATGACGAAGGCCTGATGGGGTGTGGAGTGCATTGGCATAATGGAGGAGAAAGACGAGCGACATATGTGTACTCACCTCGCAGCTGATAATCAGTATTTTGGGTTTTTCAATTATTTTGAAGGCGGATTTAAAAAACTCTTCCAGACGGTCGGCCAGGACCAGGCAGTCCTCATCCACATTCTTGCCAGTGCTGACCTCTTCCTGGACGCGCTTCAGGTCCCAGCAGATGCCCATGTAGCATATATCCAGGCAGAGCCGCAGTGCTTCATCTGGCAGCGGCCCCACAGTCCCCTTCTTCTGCGCGATGGCACGCTTTAAGCTGACCAGCGCCGTTTCCATCACGGGGGTCTCATTCAGGTCGAAGGGCTTGTAGATCGCCGCGATGAGACGCAGTGCGACTAGCAGACTTTTGGTGCACGTCTTGAAGTGGAAATTCTCCGATGTATCTGCCAGCTGCCAGTTGCTGTCCGCTTTCACATAGCTGATCACAGCCTGCTGTAACAGGTCCTTGCGGTAGGTGGGCGTGGGCTCCGGGCACTGGCGGAAAAGATTGTCCAGCGCAGAGGCGCACCTCTGCAGCACCGCATAATTGGTTTGCTTGAACAAAAGGGACTTGAGCTGCTCAATCAGCTGCTGGGCCTGTTCCTTCGAGAACTTTAAATGTAGCGACAGTTCCAATAAATGCTTCACATCCAGATACTCAACGTTATATTGGCGCAGCAATGTGCTCAGTATCGGACCTATGATGGTCGAGGCCTGTTCTCTCGCTTCGGCCATGGGCACTTGCTTCATGCAGCTGGTCATCCGGCCATGTGGTATTTCCCCGGTCACCGCCTGCTTGACGCCCAGCGCCATTATCATTATGATCCCAGAGGCTTCCTGGGTCGTTATCTTTTTTGGCAACAGCATGCCCACCATTGTGGACCAATCGAGCAGTATCTTGCTGCGGCCGAAGAAGGAGTCGACTAGGTAGGGGGCATGCGCGTGCCCCTCAAACTTGGTGATGAAGTGGATCAAGGCGAGTACACGGTCTTTTTCAGTGCCCGCCTGCTGGAAGCGAAGCTCCAGCAGCGCGGCCGATGCCTGCGCCACGCTCCGTTTGATCGCAAAGACTTGATGCTCAATGATCTCAATCATCTGGCTATCGAGGAGCTGGGGCATTGCCTCATAAAAGCGCACGAACAGCTTCATGGCCATCTCGGCCAGCTCAGAGTTGGCTCCAATGGTGACGTTCAGTAGGGACATGCGGTAATTATAGCCCAGCTGGAGGCAATTCGCACGCAACTTTGGCTTCTTCTCCAGAATGATAAGGGCGCTCAGGCTGCACTCCCACACCTTTTTCGAGGTGTCTTGGAGCGCCTCGAACAAATGCTGCATCTGAGGGGGACTCATATAGCACAGCGGAAACTGCTTCAGCCAGAGCCCGCATTCGGCTATGCACAGGGATCGTATGTCATCAATTTCATCCCGTTTCCGCTTGATGAACACCTCGCTGAAGAGCTGAATCCAAATAGTTTTCAGCTTGCTGTTGTGCAGTGCCGCCATGTCGCTTAACGCAGTCATCATCTTCATTACTGCAAGGAAATGCTGCTGTAACTGGCGAACATTTATGCTGATGGCCCTTACCAATCAAGGTGCTCGTATACCGCATGGGCAGCACGTCCGAGTCGGAGACAACCACCAGAAAGTCAGAGATGTGCTTCAGGCAACCGTTATCCAGAATGAGGGTTGTGGCGATAACGCCGTCCAGCAGCTTGTGCAAAAAGTTCGCCACGTCCTTGGTGGCGGAATGGTTCAAACACATAATCAGCGGAAACTGGTGAATTTTCTAAATGAGATTAAAATTACACAAAATACATTATATAATTAAATCTATAATTCAGGTTCATTAAGCCAAGTTGGATACTTAAATGTTGCATTGCCCAATTTCTATGAATGTTTCTATCAAAACGCCAGTAGATCATATGTAATATATGTATAAAAAAATTATTAGGTCTAGGGACTTACACCTATCTAATATTTCATTAAGCTATAGCTTTGTCTATAAATGTTATATATAGGTTTATCGATATATAATGAAAAATAATAATAAAAAATAAAAAATAATAATAAAAAGCAATAAGCTATATGATGCTATAATAGGATGCTCAAAATATACAACATTTTGATATTAATTTATAAAGTGCATATATTAAAGATCTTTCAAGTTCATCTTACCTTGTCAAACGGAGCATTGACCTTGTCTCGGATGGCGTCATTTTGCAATGGAACATTGGCTGGATAGTCACTGTCGCTGGCCTCCAAGACGAACTGCATGAACCTAGTGAGAGCTTCATCGGGCCTAGTTATAAAGAGCTGAATAAAATCGCTGCAAATTTTCTAAAAAGTAATAAATATATAAGAATGAAAAAAAAAGAATTAAACATAATTCAATGGATTTTGAGGTCATTTTAGTACCTCAAGATTTTGAGGCTTGTGGTGCACCAGCTGCAGCAGGCTGCTCTCCTGATCATCATCACTATCAGTCATCTCGAAGTCATCGTCCAGAATGTTTCCAGAGCTGCAGGCACATGCTCTTTAATTTGAAAAAAATTCGCAATGTGAATTTACGTTTTACCTGTCCAGAATATCGTTAAGCATTGCGAGCTCAGTAGAGTCGGCAGCTGTCTCCAGTTCATCTTTTGTTTTTATGTTGTTCATTTTCGATATTAGTTTAGTTGCTTCTCACTTTGATTTATAATTAATTCAATCAATTCAACACAAATGTCACTCTGGAGCAATTGCAGGAAAGAAAAGAAAGTGCTGCCCATCATCTGCAACGTAGAGATGGGCACCGACCGTTAATCGTTACTTTGAACCAAATTGACAGGTAACGGTACATGTAAGCTTTCAGTATCTTATTCTTGTATATCGACTCTTTTAGCAGACCCAGAACTAATGTAATGTTAAAGACAACTGATAGGCTGATTCCATCTAGTTGACTAGATTTCAAATTGAACAGAAGTCAAACGTAGTAGGCTTTTGCAGAAATTCAAAAATGGCTTCATGGCAGATTTCGTCAGAAAATTCACTCTTAGTTACAATCTCATAGTGAACACATCACAAAAAAAAAAAAAAAATCAATCTAAAAATTCTAAACATAAATTTTCTTAAACAATTTTGTGAACAAATTGTGAAAGTGTAGTTGCGTTGATTATTATTGCATAAATACATAGACTATCTGAATGAAAAGGCTCTGCAAGGGACTCCCCTGGTACCATCAGAAAATATAATTGTTAGAATATTGCAATTGTAGGGTAAGTAAAGCAAAATGAGGCAATAAAAAAGAATCTAGCAATCATTACTTATTAAGTCAGCATTGCCTTTTTGCATATGACATTTAGAATTATTTTCTGCACATCCAATGAGAGTGTTCAGGTCCTACACATAGTCTGCCTAATCACATGGCTGGCAACTGAATTCCGTTTTTGCATAATTGAAAACGTTGTGGCACAGGCGCCCTTTCATTATGGCTTAGCTCCTGCTCCTAAGATGCTTCTTCAAATTTGCAAATCTATTTGCATTTCTAGCTTGTTGAAAGGGGGAGGAGGGGTTGGGCTAAGCGCTTAGGCTTCATTAGCTGCGTTTTTCTGCGGGCTGCGTTTTCGATTTCCATCGACGGGCAGCTGAAAAACCGGGTAACCGGAAACCCGTTCTGAACGCTTGGACGGTGTTGATTTTCACACAACGCAGCGTGAAATTAGAAATCAACAACAACATGTCCTTTCACTAACAGATTGAGTGGGCATATGGCTGAGTGAATGGGGCATGGTGTGCTTCAGGTGTGACTGGACAAATCAGTTTTGGCTGCAACTGCAACGCTGCGGTCAGCGTCTGCCGTTGACAGACCAAATTAAAATGTCCTGATGCCATGTCCTGCCCATCTATCGTTGCGTTTCATCTGTCTGCCTCGCTGTGTGCGTGTATATGTGTGTGTGAGTGTGCTCTGCGCTTTGGTTAATGACCAATTTGCCAGGCACAGTCGAAAGCCACTCATCCTGGCATTTAGCCTCAATCCCAGCCAGCGCCCAGCCAGCAGCTGTCGCTATTCGCGTTTCGGATTTGGTTTACAACGTCGCATTCATCAGGCTCCGGCTGCTATGCGATAAATCTTAAAGTTTGCAAAATTGGCAAGCAAATAAAATACGGGCCTGATAAGGCACAACAACAGCAACAACAACAATACAAGCAACAGGGCAACAATAACAATCGCTTGGAGAATTACAACATGTCGCATTTTGTACACGAAATTTGAATAAATTTCAAATTCGTGAAGCTCCGCCAAAAAGTTTGCTCTCAGCTACAATTAACTTTTAAGTATAGCATTTTACAGATACCGCTGATATCGTCGAGATATACACGAGCATACACAGCCCAACCAGTGCCCATCCTCCATACCCATCCCCAACCACGTCCATGGCCTGTGCGAGGGGTTGGCAGCTTGAAAATAATTTCATGCAATTTATCATGTCACCAGAGCCACAGTCAAACCACAAACCTAACCCAAAGGCCAAACAACGAATTCTGTATGCACTACAATCATAGCATAGATATCAGACACGAATGAACAATTACTCCAAATTAGGCTGGCTCTTTTAAAACTTTTAAGAAGTTTAAATCTTATCTTACATCTTAAATATAATATATATAATTATAATATATATATATACATTTTATATTTATATTAGCATATCTCCAAAAGCCTCATCACATAGCTGTTATTGCCATGGAGCCGTGGAAAGTGTTTTCGGAATAAACAAAAGTGCGTGCGATTTTTGGCTTCCGCTTTTTGTCATCCATAACGAATTTTTGCATAAATACAAAGCGGCAACCACTTTGGTTGCTGCTATTAGGCATGTTTTTGTTGTTGCTGTTGCTGTTGCTGTTGCTGTTGTTAATAGCCAACCATTTATCTTGCTTAATGAAATTTGCGAAAAATCAAATGTTGAGCGCCGCATGCTGGAACATTTTGGTCGGCTGCTATTAGCCGCTGCATCTTGAGGCTAGGGCTAATCCACTGGCCACATCCCAGGCTCGTGATATCAATGTGGATGTCAGCGTCACGTGTCGCATAGCCGCAACAGAGTTCCCTTTCTCGAGTCCAGTTCAACAACATGCCCCTCTCTCCTCAGCTCTGTCCTCTTTATCATTCATGAACCGCGCGCGTCACGTGCGCAATTAAATTGACGCATTCTTGACGGACGGATTCGTTTTGTGGTAGCCCAGCTCTGGCTCCCTTTCGACTTCTGCTAAAGAGCAACCAGGGAATTGAAACGGGCCAGCAGGCACTTGCGTGGCCAACGTAGCGTTGACATCATTAATCACATGAAAATTCTATTCTTGCGGAGCCTGTGACAACTCTTCAAAGGAGCCTTTCAGATTATTACACTCTTGTGGTTCCAGCCAACTTTTCACCTTTCCCGTTGCATTGTGACGCATCTGGACAGAACAGCAGAAATTAGCATTTTTTTTATATTTTCTTAAGTTGTACGAATATAAATCAAGAGACTGGGCAAAGCTGCTTTGCAAAGAAGTTGATGAGCAGATGCTCTGCGAAAGTTAGGGCAGTTCGAATTAGAGGTGGGATCGGGAAAGAAATTCGTTCCCACCCATCCCGTCCCAAAATAATTTTTGATTTTCCCTCCCGATTGTCCCGACAAATTTTGCATTTTTCCCGCGGGTTCCGACATTTCCCGGATTTTTTTTTCAACATTTAGAACTCTTCTGATAGATACAATTTTTTACTTGAAAATAATATTTTCTCAAAATTTCATTCTTCTATTCTTTGATAAATACAAGCAATTTTATTTATTAATAATTTTCTTATCCGGACCCGCGGGAATTTCGGGATCACTTATCCCGACCGTTCCGGAATTTTTTCAAAATCTTACCCATCCTGCCCAATTTCGAAAATTTTTCGGAACCCGCGGGATTCCCGAAAATCCCTATCCCGACGCCCATCTCTAGTTCGAATCATCTGACAAAGAGTCAAAGAGACTATTTTCTAATGAAGGACTCTACTTACATAAACTGAGATCTTGAGGCTAGCAAGGATTTTATGCATAGACTGAGTCGGTTAGAACCGGTTGTGTAGCTGGCAACTTGGTCTTGGAGATTCAGAATTGACTTAATTCTAAACGTGGATCAGAGATTGGCAATAAATTTGGCGGAGTATTTGCGTGCCAAAAGTAGGATGCAGGCAAATGAATCCTGTTATCCTTTGGGCGCTATTTTCAGGCCTAAGCGTAACTAAACATTTGGATTAGGCGACAGCGAGCTCTCTCGCGCGTATTGGCCGTGAAGGGGGCGGGGCAGGTGGCCTTTGGACAGCCACAAAAACCGCTAAACAGTCAGCGGCGCGAAATGCAAACAGTTTAAATGTCATTTGCGGCGTTTGCCGAGCTGCGAGCAAACGTGAAATGGAAAATTTCGACGTGTTGGTTAAATAAATTTCGCGGCAAATCGCAAAGGGCAAACCGTGTGGAGCGCTTACCGCACAGCTCCTTCTCTTTCTGTCTCTCTCCCTCTCTTGCTGTGGCATTCCGGCAAACATTTGAAATGTTTCAATGGCGGATGCGAGCCGCAATTGCCAATCGACGCCGCAAATCGCATTTTAAGCCTCGCGTGCGATTAGTTTAATTGCCAGCGTAGTCTGCGGTGGGCGGGGCAGAGGAGGCGGGCTGTGAAAGCTGGCGCAACAGGACAATGCATACATTTGCATAGCTGCGGCCGTGTCCTGTACGTGTGTGTGTGTGTGTGTATGTGTGTGTGTGTGTGTGTGTGTGTGTGTGTGTGTGCGTGTGCTCCCTTAATGCGAAAATAAGGATTAACCAATGAAATTTATAAATACGCAGCAGACCAGCTCCAACGTCCAATTGCAGCAGCATCAGCATCGGCAGCAGAGTCCTGCATCCTGTGTCCTGCGTCCTGCGTGCTGCGTCCTGTGTGCCGCGCGTAAATTGAGTGCATAAATTGGCCGCATCTCCGTCTGCGTCGCATCGTCCGACAGGGCAATCTATTTTGGATTAAATCAAATCGAAATAAACGATTTTTAATGGCCAGCACGCAGTGTGTAGCTCCTTGTTTTATACGCCAGCTCCTGCTCCGGTTGCTGCTCTGGCTCCTGCTCCGGCCACAGTGGCAAAAACGAGGTCATTAATTATTTCTTCAAAAGCAAAAGATAAGCCGGACCAGGCGACCGAGCGACCGAGCTACCGAGCGAGCGACCCTGCCTGCAAATTAACCCCCTGGACCTGCATCCTTTTTGGCGTTTTGTGTCATTAGCTTAAAACCCGAAACCGAAACCGACGCCGAGTGGGGACGGGCCGCAGGACAATGGTCAGCCTTACCGTCTCGCCCAGCCAAACACACAATACACGCGTGCCCCGGCCAACTGTTGTTTGTGGCACAAGCGGCTTCTGCTGCTGCGTCGACGTCAGCGTCAGCGTCGGCGTCGGCCGCATGTGCCACAAAGATTAATTAATCTTTAAGGACTCATTCGTGTCCTGTGTTGTTTGGGCTGCCAGCTTCACTCATTAGGCATTTAGCCATTTAGACATTTGCATGTGCAGGCGACACCAAAATGAATTTATGGCCCAGGACTCGGCCCCTGTCAAGGACCCCAGCCTGCCATCCAATAAGCTCGCAAGCGGCCTCTACCGATAGTTCAGCATTCCGGTATCTGTCAAGAGCCAGGCTCTATAGAATCCATACTAAATTAAGATAAAAGAAAGTACCCTTCAGATATTTATGTAATATGTATAAGAACAATTCTGTATGTTTCTTATTTCTTATACTTAAATTTGCCATATTATCTACTTTATCTAGCTCGTGCTCATATATACCTGTTGAGCTCTCGGTCAAAATTGTTTTTCCAATATTTTAATACATTTATTAATAGAATAATTAAATATATATAGTTGTATACCCTTCGGCAGAAGTTTGCAACGCATAAAAATCCTACCTTCTCTGACTCTGTAAAGTATATATATTCTTGATTAGCGTTATAAGCTGTCGCAGTCTCCTCCTAGAGCTAAACTCTTTCTGCAGCAAGCATTGTATAGCTCGGCTCCATCCTTGCACATTCTAGCAGCTAATATGCCATGCTGAATCTCAAGCACTAACAATGGGCTAAAGGACACCTAATTTGTATTAGTGACTTTTAGATATTAAGGATATCCCATTTTTGCAGTTATTTCATTGGCCGCTGCAGCTGGCCTGGAACAGAAATTTCACAAGTTCCGGATCCTTAGATGACCTCATAGCCTTTTAATAAGAACTACTGCTCCTCACGATCCAAACGCACTATGTCCTTTAGTGCTGTGCACGGATATTTCTGACTTAGAACTATTTTTCCGTACGATATTTTTGTTTGCTTGCAGCGCTTTAATTTCTCCGCTGAAAAGTATGCAACAAAAAATGACAGTGTGAAAAAGGTTTGCAAGCCAAAAAATGAACAAATACGGCAATGTTGACCTCTTTTACAAATTTAGCATATTTAATATATATCTGCTTATATAGGGCTTGGCAAAGCAGGAAAAACTATATCTATATCCTCTAAAATTGCAAGTATAATGGCCATGCCCGAAGTTAGCCCATTCTTCTAGTTTTTTATATATTTTTATTTTCTATTTTTCACAAATAAGCTTTACTATATCAGCTGTTGAAATTTCAAGCGGTAAAGCGGTTAAGCGCGAAGTTGGCTGCGAAAATTCAATAAAATCAGCTGTTGTTCTGAAACGAAATTACTTAGTGACCGACCCAATAGATATTCTCCGCGCTCATGTGCACTTGCTGTCCAATCTCGACTGCCCATGCTTTAGATAAACATCTGTCAAGCTTTGTTTCAATTTCACTCGGAGCCCCGTCAGGCATTTATTTTGATTATCAATTGGCATTCGTTTCTATTTGTTTGGCTTCTTATCGTAAGCCACATCCTTGGCCCCACTGTCATCATCATCAACTTAATCATCGCAGTCTTCTTCTTTTTCTTTTGCTGTTGTCGGGCTATCCGTGACCCCGTAAATGACACACACACACACGCACACACACATGTATATATATCACTAAGCCCGAGCTAAGATTTTGCCAAATTTCTGTGGCATGCCACTCACTGGCACCATAACAACAAAGACATGCCTGAAATACATTTGCTGCCAGCAGCACCGTTCCACAAAGTTTTTGTCGCTTGTTTCATCTATAAAATATTTACAGCTGATTATTTGCTAAGGTTAATGTAGGTGTGTAGGTGTGTGCGTGTGTGACATTTAGTGGAGCGCAAAAGTTATCCTTGTTATCCTTTGATGCCCCCAAACAGCGATTTCCTCCTAATTTATTAGCTCGCATACGTGAATTATTGTCGTCTAGAGTTTTCAACTCTTTGACATTGATTGGCATCTGGGAATTGCTATTCGTTGTTTACCCCAATGGGACAGCGGCATTTGGTGGAGGGGGCAGTTGTACAACTACCTGAAAAGCCATTCCACTTAATATTTGTATCTTTAATTACTATATATATGAGGGTCATGAATTCTATATTGGAAGATTCTAATAATATTATTTATTTACTTAAGAAATATAAGAAAATCTTTCAGCGATTTGGAATATTTTTGGGGTAATCTTTATCATTATCAATAAAACTAATTGCTTTATACTTTTATTTATCGCTTGAACAAAAATAAACTAAATAAAACATATATTTAAATACGTGACAAGAAGTCGCGGATAAGGCAACAGGAGAACTTGTCAGGTGAGCGTGTTGCAAACTATAATGATATTATAAGAAGCTTAAGCTGTGTTATCAATAGAGCCTTACGTCATAAGGCTATAAGAAGTCTGGCCTCTTTTTTACGGCCAAAGTTTGGCGCATAAAAACAGAAACTTAGGGCTAATGAAGCGAAAGGTGGCAGACACGAAAAGGAGTTGAGCCGTTAAAATGATAAATGATGTGTGTGTGTATGGGTGGCATAGATGTTGTTAACGCCTCCACACACACACACACACACACAGACACAGACACAAAAGTTGTTGCGGCAGATGTTGTCATAAATAAAAACACAGAGCGGAAGACGCGACCTTCCGTTAAGAACTAGACAAGGAAGGCAACATGTAAATAAACACACTCGCATTACAACACACACACACACACACACACGCACACACACACTGATTTATACGCGTGTGTGGGCGTGGAGTGTGTTCAGGCCACATTAATGTCAAATCAGGCGCATAAATTGCACAAAACGCTCAATTTATTAAACGAAGCATACTTTCTTGTCGAAAGAAGGGGCGTGGCCACGGGGCGTATGAGGAACAAGTGTATTTTGCCGGCTAATAAATGTCACAATTGCCCACAGCCAGAAAGACGTCAGGCATTGTGTATGCATTGGCTCATTGCATATTTAAGCAAACGCCTCAATCGACGCCTTTTGCCAGGCGCTGTGCCAGCGTATCCTTTCGCTGCTCGCAGGACTCGGCCACGTTTATTATGCGCATCGAGTGGGCAATTGTTCAAATTCTAAAAAGCCGATTGCCGATTGCCAATTGCCAATTGCTTGGGACGCAGCCATCAATCGATGCTACTCACGGATCGTGCGGGAGGAGGCGCGGCGGCAAAGGCAGCGCGCAAAAGCAATCAGAGCTGTGTTATAGAGATATTCCAGTCCAGAAAGGCTCATAAAAATTTTAAAACGTTTTCCGAGTGCGTGTTTTGTGGGAGCCTGGGTGTGTTGTGTGGGCAGACAGTGTTAAGTCGACTTGGCAAATACTCAATGAAAATGTATTAACCCAAATAATGCAGACATTTGATAGGTATTAATGTATTATATACACTAGAGATGGGCGTCGGGATAGGGATTTTCCGGAATCCCGCGGGTCCCGAAAAAAAATTTTCGGGATCGGTCGGGATGGGAAAGATTCTGAAAAAGTACATGACGTTCGGGATAAGTGCTTCATCCCGAAATTCCCGCGGGTCCCGATAGAAAAATTATTAATAGATAAAATTGTCGTATGAGGACATCAAGCGAATTAGTTGATAATTGATCGTATTATATACGAAGTCAGTAGGGTTCGAACCCTATTTCTGATAACTTATGTGCCTACGCATACCCTACTGGTCTACGTAGGCTACAGAAGAATTATATTGACGAGGAAATTAATTCTTATATAAATCATGTTAACTTTATTTCATTATTTTGACAACAATGCTTGATGTTCCAACATCTTCTAGTAGAATTTTTGGAAGAAAGGAGAACACATCTTAGAGAAGAAAATTTTGAGAAATATTATTTTAAAGTAAAAAATTGTATTTATCATAAGAGTTCTAAGTATTGAAAAAAAATGCAGGGAAATGTCGGGACAATCAAGGGGGAAAATCAAAAATTATTTCGGGACGGGATGGTTCGATCCCATCTCTAATATACACTTTCATATTGATTGCTGAGTAGATCTATTTTTACTATATTTGTAGCGATAGAGCATTCCTATTCGCATATGCTGAATATACAAATTTATTTGCCTGTTTCGCGCATTGTTTTGCAATTGCACTGACAACGTGCTGGGCTTTCCTGCTACTGCTACTTGAATGTGTGTGCTTGTGTGTGTGTATGTGCGTGTAGGTGTCAAGGGTATTGTCCTCGCCCGGGCAATCTTTTCATCCTGCCATATCCAGCTAGCTTGCCATTCGCCGTCTCACGAACATGAGCGCTCGTTAAACGGATGAGTTAAAAGTCAAAAGCCCTAAAGGATTTTATTTGAATTGCGGTCTGCGCCAGTGTTCGACGTTTGCCCCGGCACCCCAGCATCTTCATTCCATCCATGCAAACACGTCCTCCCTCCCTGCCTCCTCCCTCCACCCTCCTTTCCTCGGCGGCCGTGTTGTGTACCATGTTTTATTTAAAGTTTATCTCCGCTGCCTTTTTCCACTGCCTCAGCCACTTGCCGCTAATTTCGCGCCAAGTCTGCGGCAAAAAATATGCGCAGCATAAAATGTGGAAAAATATTTTGGCGCAAGACAAAGAAAAAAGTGAAAAAACAAAAGGGGTTTTTCCTTTAGCCCTCGTTGTGAAGCATTCGTCGGCACGTCGCATTTCAAAGCCGTGTTGAAAAATATTTGAAATAATTGCAAAAATGTTGGCCCTGCAGATGAGAGACTTTCTGTGCGTGTTGCTAAAGGCTTAGGCAGCTCGTCCTTCAATATGCCAGGCACGTTCAGTGCAGTTGAAAGCCTTTTAAACTGGAACAGACACGTCTCGCATAACATAATGCCAACATAGTTATAAGCAGACCAATCACAGCAGTAGCAAGTCCTTGAAAAGCCTAAGAATACATTGCCAAAACTATAGCAACTACTACAATATCTACACAACTACAATATCTACAATATTTAAACAGCTCTTTTGTGGAACCCTACCTAATTCAAAGAAGTTCAAGGAATAAAGGGGCCTTCAATAGGGTAACAGCTTAACTGATCTGATCGAACTGTGTAAGTATTATCCATAAATTTATAAATATTGCCACCGGCTTTACGGAACGGTTTCCTGCTTTCTAACAGATAAAACTGACGGACGTTAAGACTGTCGTACGTTAAGACTGTCGGAAGTTAATACTGTCGGAAGTTAAGACTGTCGGAAGTTAAGACTGTCGGAAGTTAAGACTGACGGACGTTAAGACTGACGGACGTTAAGACTGACGGAAGTTGAGACTGACGGAATTCAACAAATCACCATGACTGATCCATCTATTGGCTCGTCGTCCCCGAATTGGGCAAGTCTTATCTCAAATGGAATCATGCCGACCTTTAGTAAGCTGTTTATTAACTCTCTTCTAAAGATCACATTATACAAGTTCCATCGTCAAACAATAGATCAGGTGCCGCAATGTAGTATTGAAGTTCCCACTAGCATTGGACAAGCCTCGGACGCGGCACGGGATCTGCCGCTGTTGATGAGAAGCTTCAGTGGCCAAATGTCGCCGTATGCGCCCGTGTTCCATCCCATGGGGTCATATGCATCGCATCTGCTGGCTCTAGAGCAGGCGGCACAAATAAATCCGCAATCGCTGCCACCGCTTCCGCCACGTCCCATGGATCCAAACCTCGAAGAATACTACGAAAGAAGGCCCGTGTCGGAACTATTCGGCTATAGTAGTCCGCAGCAAGTGCAACCGCACATGTATCAAGGCGACTTCGGCGAGAACGGCGGCCTGAATGGCTGTACAGTGGACCTTACCATTAGGATGGCACCGAACCCTCGTTCCTTTTCTCCCAATCAACGGTCACCCGAAAACTGGCGAGAGCCATTAAATCGGGAGTTCTGTTCAGATCAGGTTGATCAGCAAAACGTACCAATGCCAGTGCAGCATTTTATGCATCCCCAAATGCATATCCCAATGCCACAAATGTCGGGCCAAATGCCGTCCCATCTGCCGATTCAAATGCCACTTCAAATGCCTGTGCAGATGCCGGTCCCAATGGCTGTGCCGATACCACCTCAAATGCTGATCCAAATGCAACAGACGCCACAGGGCCATGAATGTTGGCGAGATGTGGAACAGCGGATCGGTGGACACCGAGAGCAAATGCCACCCCATCAATTTGTAACCAATATAAAGCAGCAGGTGCCAGCAATGCCAGCAATGCCCCAACCCCAACTCCATACAGAAATACAACAACAACAACAACAGGATATGCAACCCCACCCACGTGACTTTTGGCGAGCCATTGAAAAGGTTGGTCCAGCTGGACCGCAGCAGTACGCACAGCCCGAACAGGAAGGTCCTGAGTGTTGGCGGAACTTAGAGCATACAGCGTCTAACGGAGAAACCGCGCCGCAGCACCTAAACTTTTGGGGTACTGTGGAACAAAAAAATGCTGCTGAATCATCACATTCGCAGAATCAGTCGGTACCACTGACTCGCAACTGTTGGCGGAATGTGGAGCAACAGGGCAACGGATTTGAAGCGCATGTGGTGTCGCCATCTCCTGAATATTGGCGAGGGGTAGAGCAGATTGTTGCCACCGTCGCACCACAGCAGCAACAATCCCAACCTGAGCCACTGTCACTAACATATATTCAAGAGTTGTCTCGTGAGATCTGGTGTAACATGGAACTGAACGACACAGATGATGCACCACACGCACAGTCATCACCGCTGCCGACTTCATATGATTATTGGCAGGACATTGAACAATTGATTGCGGCATTCGCTGCGCAGTCGATGCAGTTACAGGCCAAGGAGGCAGAAGTACCCAAACAGCCGGTGCTAAAAAGTGGCTGGCAAAATGACGAAAAGCAGAACGTTGCTGGAGTATCTCGGGAATGCTTGAGAGGCCCGGAGCATCAGGTGGCCACAAATATACCGCAGGAACAGATCCCTGGACAGACTCCGATCTGGTGGTCTACGAACGGGCAGTGTGCTGCTCCACCTCCACCGGCTCAGACGGGGAATGCTCAAGCCAATAGGTTGTCAGAAGGAGTTTCAATGATCAAGGCGCACCACTCGCAGTCAGAAAAAATTGACGAACAAGTTCTAAGTGGTATGCTAAAACAGCAGCCGGCACAAGTACATTCCGTACCCACAGTACGTGAATGGTGGCCACCTAAACATGCCGTGCAGCAACATCAGCATCTGGACTGGGGTCCAGAGAACCAACAGAACGCGGTTCGACATGCACCACAGCCCGGAGAACAGCCCGGAGAACCGTCAACCCATGAATATTGGAATGATTTTGCTCAAGTGACTGCTAATGTTGAAGACCCACCGCCTCAGCCGGTAGCCCTATCAAACGATTGGTGGCCAAAGGCGGCGGAGCAGAAGTCAGCATCAGCACAAACCGACCTGCCATACCATAACCCTTGCCCCGACCAGGAACAGGGCCAGACACACGCTTACAAGGAAATGGAGCAGCAACAAACACAAGCCTCAGCACAGCCACGCGAATGGTGGCAAGCAGCGGCATTTACCCCACAGGAACAGGCACCACCGATACAGGCGGTACTGCCACGCAGCATTGATCCAGCTGGAATCGACTGGGTGCCCTACTCCTATGTTTCGCCCAACATTAGCAATTCGACATCAGAGCCAAAAGCGGATATGACCTTATCGATGGAAGAACGAAAAGGAGAATCTGGACCCACGGCATTATCGAATTCTGGAAATAGCTACAACATCAACAGCAGCGGAGATTCGCAAGACGCAGACTTTCCATCCTTTGAGGACTTTGCCAGACAGGTGAGCGAATGCAGCCTGTCCAGCTCGGAATATATTGCTACGTTGAGGAACCTCATGATACGCGCCCACAATCTGATGCTGCCTTTGCTACGCGGCCGTTTCGCCAACATGACCCAGGTCCAAATGGCAGCCTACACAACCGCAATTCTGGAGGTAACGCCACTACATCCGAGCCTGTTCCTGCCCGCGGTAAGTCTCGTTTTTGACCGCTATTCCTCACCAGCCGCCAATAAGTTTCCCTACCTCACATCAGAGCGAGGAGCGTCCCTGGAATGGCAGCGGAGGTCTCTTGCCACCCTGCCACCCGCACAGCTTAACGCCCGAAGATCTGGCGCGCATTAATGTGAGTATGCGTTTACTTTTAACTTCAGTGTGATTTAAGAGTACACGATGCCCACAGCCACGCTCGATGATGGTCAATGTTGGCACGCAGACGGACTACCATTGTTGGTGTCTGCATATTAGTATGTTTCCGCCGCCGAGTTTGCACGGACCACAACCGACGCCGAGGGCTCAGGGCAATCCGGTGCCACACTTTGGCACACCGAACGGACCGCGTATGATGGCGCCATGTGGCACGGCGCCGCTGAGCTTCTGGGGCAGATCCATAGGTAGGTCAGCCGGTTGGTGGAATTGCTTCATGTGATCACTGCCTTGTCTGTGCTTTTAGTTCCCATGCATCCGTACCCACATGCGCACCAGGTGCCACGTCCGCATGGCTCGCGCTTCGGCTATCGCATCAACACCTACAGTGTACCCTGCCGCTTCAGCCCCGTCGGCAACGGGCGCTCACGCCAAATGGGCACTATGCATGGCGCAACCCCGCAGTCGCCGGGCCCGCAGAGCGAGGACACTACCAACATGGACCGAAGCTTTAACCAGTACATGGATCAGCAGCAGCAGCAGCAGCAGCAGCAGCAGCAGCAGCAGCAGCAGCAGCAGCAGCAGCAGCAGCAGCAGCAACAGCAACAGCAGCCAGAGATAGCAGAGACACCGATAGTTGGCAACCCGCCAAACAACATATCTGTGCTTCGCCTTAGCCCGTCCAGCCACAATCGTGAGATGGAAATACAGCAGCAGGAGCAGCAACAGCAGCACGAGCAGCAGTTGCGGCTCCAGGAAGATCAGTCGACCAGCTCGACCGGCAGTCAGTCGAGCTCGCCTGTGCTCTGCTCTGAGCAGTATTCCAATCGCTGTCTGCAGGTCACCTCGTCCGGCAGCCAGTCCAGCTCGCTGAGTCCCCGATCCTCCAGCCACAGCTCGTCGATTAAAAGCAACAACGACAGCCAGAGCGACGAGTTTGACGACAACGAGAACGATGCTAACAATAACGATAATGTTTTTGTCAATTGTGATAATGATGGCGATAACGCCGTGAGCGTCGTCAACGTAGAGGCCAACAGCAACATCAACGAACAGGCAGCAGGAACTACAACGGATCAGCGCGTGCCAAATGCGAATGTGGCGAACGAAGAACAAAATATCATAAGACCACAAAACTTTCCTCAGGCCTCGGAGAACGCGGACGCGCTGACAGCGAATCGGACTTCCACGAAGCCGACAAACAACATATTCCTGCAGCCAACGGGCCCTGTGATGCCCAGCATGCCCATGATGCACTTTATAATGGCTCAGAACGGCGGCCAGGGCGATATGCCGCCCATGGTCTTTGATATGAACGAGAATTACAATGCGAATGCAAGCTATGCCCAGTTCTTGCCAAACGTCAACATGAATATGAATATGTTTAACAACCCGATGGTCAACCCCATGTCCAATATGCATGTCCTGTCCACCGATATGGCTGGCAACTACTGTCAAATGGTGCCAGACATGGCCATGATGAATACGGCAATAATGTTGCCCTATCCCCCCTACAAGAATCCAAATGAGCCTTTCACACCAATGGATATGCAGGAAGCCATGAACATGAATATGAATATGAACATGAACGAGAACTTCAATGGAGCTAATGCATCCATAATGGCGATCCCACTTGAGGACGTCAACCCAATGCTCAGTCCCAATGTCTACATGGCCAATGATATGCTAGTCACGACGAACGGCGACAACAGCAACGAGGTCTTCAATGCTGCTGATCACTGCAAAGAGAGCAACATCAATCAAGATGTTACGGCTAACGAACGTGAAGCAATCAACACACTCACATCCGCTGCTCAACCGGAAGAAAAGTAGATATACGCCCACACACACTCTGACTAATACACAGATACACACAGACACAATAATAACATGTCAATCGACGTCTATCGATTGACGATTATTCAAATGTAAATTCTACAAACACGAGTTGAAGCAAATTAATTATTTACTATATTTATATATCTATATATACATATATGCAGATATGTGTATGTATGCATACATATATATCTATATATATATACATAAATCTATAAATATATTAATATATGCTTCAATCAAGCTAAACAAACAATTTTACAAACAAACAATTGCTTTTATAATTTTATTGGAAATCGATGTATTTACGCCGAGAGAGAGACACACACACACACACACACACACACACATTAATCAATTCGAGTCAATCAACATCAATCTACGCTGGCAAGAAATGAAATCAACACAACACAAACCCCTCAATGTATTTGAAAACTTTTTAAAATATAAATATTATAAATAACTATATTACCTAATATTTGGGCCCTATAACAAGCCTGTAAGATACATCCACCCACACACACACACACACACACGAAGATTTAAATGACCAAATAAAACAAAATGAATTCCATAAGATGCCTCGCGTTTATCTTTTATTTTATGGCTAAGCACCAACAGGGAGATAAGCGTGTAGCCACCCACCCCCACCATTCTCTGTTTATAGGGTATGTTCTGAATATCATTTCATATTCATATAACGATGTGTAAATTTCAAATCGCTGCATTAAGTTTACATTTTCAACATTTTACGTGTAACGAAAAGCGTGAAACCAAAACCCCGGGCAATCGCGTCCGCAAACTGAGCTTCAGGGAAAAGGGGGCGTGGGGTGGGGGCGGTGAGCCCCTTGTGAACCCTTTGAACTCGCTGCTGGCGCAAGTTGTTGCTGTTGCGGCGGCTGTTGCAAATGCAAAGTTAAACGCCTTCAAGCTGAAATAATCGGGCTAATCTTTTACGCTGCTTGCATTTTAAAGCGCTACCCGTTTTTTAACCGGGCTCTACTTGACTCCATTCGGAACGGAATGGTTCGGGAGGGGCTGCAAGAGAGGTAAGGGCTTACGGTCTACATTTTGCATGCATGCTTGCGCTTTGCTACCTCTCTCCCTCACTCTTTTTATGCATATGTGTGCTCTGGTTTTTTCTTCAAATTGTAATTAAATGCGTCGCGCAAAGACAAACAAAAAAAAACATTTCCAGGTAAACAATTTAAAAGCAAATAAAAAGGTGCATTTTAATCAGTTTCATATCAAACGGAACTTTTTTTTGTAAATGCAGCTACCATTTGACTCGCATATAAAATACAATATACTAAAATTGCAGAAGATTATACATATATATGTATGCATACCCAATGCTTTATAAAATTAGTAGTTAAATAAAAATTGAATTGACATTAAAAATTGTAAAAATTATTGTAGAAATATTTTAGATGCTGAAAAGTAAAAACTCTGTGTAACAAGTTAGGAAAAATATCAAATTATATTTGCTTTATTATTTATATTATTATTTTTATTTTATTATTATTATTGTTATTATTATTGTTATTATTTAATATATATAATAAATATACGAAATATTTGTGTAAGTCAACATAATATTTTTCTCTTTTTTTTGCACTTGAAAAATATTTTATAGACTAAAATTTGATATAAATTCTAATAACCACTCTTTATATATTAAAAATTATTTTTATCAACTGTAGCTTCTGTCTAATATTGTGAAAAATATTGTTTTGGAAAAGCTTTACAAAACAAAAAAAATTTTGAATTGTCATTTCTGTCTAAATATACAAAAATATATATTTTTTTAAAGAAATTAAAAAAAAATTTGTTTTTAAGAAATAAAAAAAAAGATTTTTTAAAGAAATTTTAAAACATTGAAAATAAAAAAAAAATTTATTAATAGTCACTTCTATCTAAAATTAAAAAAAAAGATAAGTTTGTCTACCAAAAACAAATTAAATTATTTGTAACTTCTATCTAAAATTAAAAAGAATATTTTTTTGAAGAAATTAAAAAATTAGTTTTTAATAGCTTTTGCAATATTTAAAATTGTTTATTTTTTGTAACTTCTGTGCATAAATAAAACAAAATTAATTTTTAAGAAATTTAAAATATAATTAACTTTTGCTATGTAATTTAATTTAGTCAACTATGACCTATCCCATACATATGTGCATGTATGTATGTATATGCAAGTAATATATTTTTATATATTGCCTATTATTTTTGTTATATTTGACTTCAGTTACGCTCAAGGAGGCTTCACTGTAAGCCTTTTATTTTAACATTAATTTCATTTTTTATTTGCTCTATATATGTATATGCACTTTTATTGGAAGCCATAGTTTGACCAGGAAATTAACGCCTGCATGACCGAGCTGCATGAATGCAACCGCATTGCTACATTTTTAATCTACAATTAACCGCAACTGTTTGGCCCTGCGGCGACAAAGGACGCGGGGAATGGCTTAGTAGGGGGCGGGGGCGACAGACCCGGGTCCAATATCAATATTGATTCTATTAATTATAAAAACATTAAGTGCCAGCCAACAAATGTAATTAAACGCATTAAACAATTGCAATGTGCGAGAAATGGCGTTAAAATGCAGCGCTCGACCAGGAGAGAGATCCTGTCTGGCCGTCCTGGTGTCCTGTTGGTTGTTGGTCTGCTCCTGGTCCCGGGTCCCGGTTCGAGTTCAGGTCCAGGTCCAGGTTCGGGTTCAGGCCACCCAGCTGATGCGCGCCGATAAGCACGTTTTCAATTCGCATTTGCAGGTGGACGCCAGCTCCTGGTGTGGGTGGGTGGTGGCTTTGCTGCTGCGGCTGCCACATGGTGGGGCACTTTGCTGGGATTTGTGCCACAAGGCTGGGCGGCTGGGATTGTCGCACATTAATGACGAAATTATTGTTTCAATTGCTTTCAACTGTTGTCAATGCAAATTTTATGCAAATATTTTTCGGTGCCATCGGACTCTTAAATGCCATTATGGCCAATAAGTCAATAATTATTGCCATGGCAATTGTTGTTGTTGTTGCTATTGTTGTTGCTGCTGCCACGTTTTGTTGCAGCTATTATTGGCCAGTTCCAAAGCCCCCGGCCACGTTCAACATATACCAATTCCCCAAATAGGCGTTAATTACTTTTATCTGTGCATTGTCACACTACAATAACAATTACAACAACAACAACAACAACAGCTACAACAACAACAAAAACAATTGCTGTACATATTTGTCTACTTTCGGTCAAATTCATTTATTAATTATTATTGTTTTTCCACTTTAGTTTGCTTTTGTCGCAAAAATCAATTTCTCAATTTGATTGTATAATATTTAGAAATATTTGTTTCGTATATATTATGTTCGCTTAAGTCTGTGTCTCTCTGCTATTCGGAAAATTATATAAAATATAGAATACATAAATATAAAATACATAAATACATAAATATGTTCTTAGTTAGATGATTGTTGGACAAAAATTTTCTTAATGTAAAGAGAGAATGCAAATTCCTGAGAGCAAATCATATAGTAGATTCAGTTCCGATAAAGGTATTTAAGTTACAATTTATTTCAAAATTTCCCAACTCCAAGCCGCAATCTTAGCTCGTGTGCACAGTTACTCGTGGTGATGCTCATGGTTCCATGTCTATGCTATCAGGATTCTTATGGTATTCCGCGTTCATAGCCAGAATCTGGCATAGCTTAAGAAGTTCTCACCTTAAGCCTGTGTAAAGGCCAGGATTTTGACACAATGCCACTCCTGCGTAGAGCTGGAAAATCATCAATAACCATATCGATAGTATCGATGGAAATTTAGTTTTTCGAGAGAAATTCAGATTTTCGATATATCGATGGGAGTTTCTCGATGCCAATATATCGTCAGAAATCTAGCCTTTTTATTTATACCGCCTTATTATTTACTATTCATATTAGCTGGGGTAGTGGAAGGTAACTGATAGCACAGTTTTACTTTATTGATCTAATATTTCCCATTCTTTACGATTAATGAACATCAACTATATGCATTTCGCAGCTGCGCTTTTAAGTTTTTGTCAACTTCCGTAGTTCCGTAGTTCCGTAACTGACTGCAGGACTTCTTTAAAAGAAATAACATTAATAAAATAATTTTTTAAACAATAATCAATGGTTGGATAACGAATGATGAAAATGAATATTCTTTACAATAAGCCTATGAAACTGTAAATTTGTTTTAATTTGTATATTTAATTGAACTCTTTATGTTATTATGTTTGAAGAATAAACCTGTTTTGTCTTTTATGGAAGCTAAAATGGCAAAATATAAAAATTTACTTTTTAAATATCAAAAATTTTCTATGGAAACATCGATAAACTATCAAGTAAGGGCACTATCGATGGTTCTCCAGGTCTACTCCTAAATAAAAATCCAAATCCTTGATGGGTGAAAGACATCACTGTACAAAGTTGTATCTTAATATTTTTACTTTCGTATCCAGCGGGGCCAATCGTGGCGGCAGTGCGTCAACTTGAGTTGTCAGATACAAGGATTGCCGCTGAAAGTCCCCAAAATGGGTCACATAGAATAGCTTTGGCTTGTATCTAATAGATCGATATATCGATAGATTGATTTAATATGTAGAATGAAAGTGGACTATAAATAAATATGAAATTTGTGCTGGTTCCTTCTATAAAGGCAGCTTTAATTGATATTTTAGTATGTTTCTTCACAGTATTTGCCAGCTATTTGCATAGTCTGTCTCGTTTCTGCTTGCCAAAATGTAATCAAAAGTAATTTATATAGCCAATCCGGC